>CM077920.1:207835478-207991163 GCA_039797435.1 Crotalus adamanteus | reverse complement strand
GGACCAGGAGGCAAGAGAAAAAACTAATAAGAAGAGAAGCAATCTAAAACTAAGGAGAAACTTCCCAACAGCGAGAATAATTAACCAGTGAAACGACTTGCCTCCAGAAGTTGTGGGTGCTCCATCATTGGAGTTTTTTTAAAGAAGAGACTGGATGGCCATTTGACTGGAATGGTATAGGGCAGGGGTAGGCAACCTTGGCTCTTTTATGACTCGTGGATTTCAGCTGGCAGCTACTTGTCGTAGGGTGGCGGGAGAAATTTGGAAGAAGGAATCCATCTGCTCGTTCTGCATAAAGGCAGAGTCGTCTCCCCTGTGCATTCTGCCCATTGCTCAAGCTTGTCTTGATCCTTTCCTGCCTTGGGCCCATCTGCAGACCTAATAGGGATCCCTCAGTTAGTCTAAAGAAAAGAAGAAATAGGGGGGACATGATAGCAGCGTTCCAGTATTTGAGGGGCTGCCACAAAGAAGAGGGGGTCAGGTTGTTCACCAGAGCACCAAAGGGAAGGACAAGAAACAGTGGTTGGAAACTGGCCAAAGAGAGAAGCAACCTGGAATTAAGGAGAAACTTCCTGACCGTGAGGACAATCAACCAGTGGAAGAGCTTTGCCTCTAGAAGTTATGGATGCTTCATCATTGGAGGTTTTCAAGAAGAGACTGGACAGTCACTTGTCTCAGATGGTACAGGTTCTCCTGCTTGAGCGGGGGGCTGGACTAGAAGACCTACAAGGTCCCTTCCAGCTCTATTCTATTCTATTCTATTCTATTCTATTCTATTCTATTCTATTCTATTCTATTCTATTCTATTCTATTCCCATTCCATTCCATTCCATATTTTCTATTCTATTCTATTCTATTCTATTCTATTCTATTCTATTCTATTCTATTCTATTCTATTCTATTCTATTCTATTCTATTCTATTTATTCTATTCTATTCTATTCCATTCCATATTTTCTATTCTATTCTATTCTATTCTATTCTATTCTATTCTATTCTATTCTATTCTATTCTTAATTCTATTCTATTCTATTCTATTCTTTCTATTCTATTCTATTCTATTCTATTCTATTCTATTCTATTCTATTCTATCTATTCTATTCTATTCATCCCAGCTATTGCAGAGCAGCAAAGGCTGAGGAATTCTGGGAGTTGAAGTCCACAAGTCTTAAAGTTGCCACACTTGGAGACTTCTGGTCTTAGGCCATATTTTCTCATTTTGTTCCGCAGAACAACAGGGCTCTTCTGTTGGAGCCTGTGCCAATAGCCCTTACGGACAGCATTTCTCTAATCTAGTAACCGTTTAAGAAGGAGATAAAGTTCAGTGTGACATGACCTCTTTGACACAACCTCAGGTTTGGCTTCTGTGATGTGTCACCTGATTGTCCAAGCTCTGATAAGATATTGCTGAATAACCTGTTCAAAGGTGTGGACTAGCGTGGACATCCAGATGACAGGTCTAGAGTTCCCCAGGTCCTCCTCCTCCCCCTCCTTGAAGACACAACTGTGTTTGCTCTCCTTGTTTTGGGGGACCTCACTGGTCCTCCAGGAGTTTTCAGAAAATTTGCCAGAAAGACCCAAGTCCAATAATGTTGCAATTAAAGTGGAATTCCAAGAACAGAGAACATCCCTTGTCCCTATGTATGATATCATGCAACACGCTAACCCAAAACCTGGGTTAATGATCCACAGGGCTCATGTTGAAATCATGCATCACCCAAAGTTGCTTTTTCAAAGGGCAACTGGATTTTGTTTTTCCTTGAAGAAGTTTCACTTCTCATTCCAAAAAATTCTTCAGTTGAGTCCTTCTTGGAGGAGAAGGGAAACGTCTTCAAGGAAAAACAAAGTCCAGTTGCCTTTTGAAAAAGCATCTTTGGGACAACCGTGACCTGGATGACTGGGAATCCCCATAGATATCATACCTCATCCATTTTGTGGCCTAACATGATGGGTTGGTCCATATAACTGCAGCTGGCCACAATTCATTGCCTGGTTCCTACAACAGAATCTACCCCACCCCTATTTTAACCTATAGTAGTGGTGTGAATTCCACAAATGCAGCCTCTGAGTGACCAGAAGTGGCCATCCCTCTGTAGATGCCACCAGATAGGCTGAACTCCACAAGGAGAATGGAGGTCAGCAATTCCTTTGAGGGCCATGAACGGAAAGCTGGACATCTTGCAAGGTCCATTCTCAAGGAAGGCTCACATTGGAAAGTATTGGATAGGATGGAAACTAGTCAAGGAGAGAAGCAAACCTGGAATTAAGGAGAAACTTTCCTAACAGGGGAGGACAATTAACCAGTGGAACAGCTTGCCACCAGAAGTTGTGGGCGCTCCATCACTGGAAGTTTTTAAGAAGAGATTGGACGGCCACTTGTCTGAAATGGTGTAGGTTCTCCTGCTTGAGGGCAGGGGGGTTGGACTAGAAGACCTCAAGGTCCCTTCCAACTCTTTCTCTTCTCTTCTCTTCTCTTCTCTTCTCTTCTCTCTCTTCTCTTCTCTTCTCTTCTCTTCTCTTCTCTTCTCTTCTCTTCTCTTCTCTTCTCTTCCCTCCCTCACCTTCCCTCCCCTCCGCCCTCCCCTCCCCTCCCCTCCCCTCTCCTCTCCTCTCCTCTTCTCTTCCCTCCCCTCCCCTCCCCTCCCCTCCCCTCCTCCCCTCCCCTCCCCTCCCCTCCCCTCTCCTCTCCTCTCCTCTCCTCTCCTCTCCTCTTCCCTCCCCTCCCCTCCCCTCCCCTCCCCTCCTCCCCTCCCCTCCCCTCTCCTCTCCTCTCCTCTCCTCTTCTCTTCTCTTCTCTTCTCTTCCCTCCCTCCCTCCCTCCCCTCCCCTCCTCCCCCTCCCCTCATCCTCTCCTCTCCTCTCCTCTTCTCTCCTCTTCTCTTCCCCTCCCCTCCCCTCCCCTCCCCTCCTCCCCTCCCCTCCCCTCTCCTCTCCTCTCCTCTCCTCTCCTCTCCTCTTCTCTTCTCTTCTCTTCTCTTCCCTCCCTCCCTCCCTCCCCTCCCCTCCTCCCCTCCCCTCTCCTCTCCTCTCCTCTCCTCTTCTCTTCTCTTCTCTTCTCTTCTCTTCCCTCCCTCCCTTCCCTCCCCTCCCCCTCCCCTCTCCTCTCCTCTCCTCTCCTCTCCTCTCCTCTTCTCTTCTCTTCTCTTCTCTTCTCTTCTCTTCTCTTCTCTTCTCTTCCCTCCCTCCCTTCCCTCCCCTCCCCTCCTCCCCTCCCCTCCCCTCTCCTCTCCTCTCCTCTCCTCTCCCTTATTCTCTCCCTTATTCTGTTCTGTTCTGTTCTGTTCTGTCTAATAGCGCTAAGCCAGTATCCTTCCTTTGAATCTCTATGCTCTAACTAAAACTCCAGGAATCTGGCAGAAGCAAATACGTTGCTTATGCAATAAATATTATTCTTGTGGTTGCAAGCTAGGCTTGTTTCCCTCCCGCCCCCACAGCTAAGAACAGCCCAGAACCTGCACCAGAATGAGCCATTCCTCAAGCCAAAACAATGAGTGTCAGGTTGAGTCACAGGTTCTGTTGGATGTGAGAATCGGCATGAGTTCCACCTCCCTCTTTGGCTGTGTGCCTGCAGTTAATTCTTAGAATGCAGCTTTCTCCAGGCAAAAAAAAAAAACACGGTGATGTCACTGTTAGTATTATTATTACTGCGGTTATTAGCCACACAACGTGGTCCCTTAAAGTCTTAAAGTGCCAACAGCCTCCACCTTGGAGCCACGATGGAGCTGCTGTGGCTTTCCTAGACTCGCTGTGCCCCCGTCCATGGAGGAGATCTGCTGCTTTCCTCAGAAACCTTCCTCGGGGTCCTATCTGGGAAGGGAGGTGCACGCAGCCCCATCCTAACCAACAACGGCCTTTTTCAGAGATTGGTGCATGGAGACCGTGAGGTCCTCAGCTACTCTGTCAGTCTGTTCCTGGCAGAGAAGAAGCAGGGAAAGCTTTGGGAGAGGGGGGTGTCAAAGGTCAAGGAATGGCGCTCTGGGCAGGGGTTGGTTTGAAAGGGCATCTGCCCTGTGACTTTGAAAGTGTTCTCCGGGCCTGGATCTGCAGACACTGGACCAGTTGTTCTAATTCTGCTGGGTTGCCTAGCACATCTGTACATATCACTCTTCTAATCCATCTGGTGGCCTCTGGAGAGTCTGTCTGTCTGTCTGTCTGTCTATCTATCTATCTATCTATATCTATCTATCTATCTATCTATCTATCTATCTATCTATCTATCTATCTATCTATCTATCACTTTCACTCTCTCTCATTCCGTTCCATTCTGTTCCATTCCGTTCCGTTCCATTCCATTCCATTCATTCATTCACTCACTCACTCACTCACTCACTCATTATTTATTTATTTATTTATTTATTTATTTATTTATTTATTTATTTATTTATTTATTTATTAAATGTATATGGCTGCCCAGCTCCCGCACAGTGACAGGGCAGCTTACAGAAGTAAAACCCCAAACACAAACTCACACGAACCCCCTTGTCCCTTGGTGACAACAGTCAAACTGACCACTGGAGGGACTCCGTATCCCCCTGGGGTCCCCAGGCCCTCTGGCAGAACCAGGTCTTGGGGCCCTTTTGAAAGAATGCCAAGATGGGAGGCAATCTTATCTCCGCAGGGGTGATGCTCCACAGGGAGGAAAGCTTTTTTCTGTGTCCCACCAGGCAGGCCTCTTTAAGAGAGGAGACCCATAACATCCCCTGCCTCCTTGCTCTGGTGAGTCAGGTGGATGTAACTGGGGAAAGATGGTCCTTCAAATAGCAGGGAGGGAGCCACCTCGGCGAAGGCCCTTCTTCTTGGTCTCACCAAATGGACTTCCTCAAGAGAGGGGACATGAGACATCCCCTGCCTCCCTGCTCTGGTGGGTTGGTAGATGTGTGATGAGTCTCCCAGATGCCTCTCCAAATGTCAGCTTGGAGGAAGATGAACCAGTTCCAGTCATGTCAGGAGGGGAGTTGGTCAAGGGCTCCAAGCAGCCATCCGAGAGGGATTTGGCTGAAGCACAGTGGCAGCAGGACAGTTTGCAGGTTTCAGGTGGGGGAAGCATGTAGCTGCAGCCGGTCAGGGATGAAGAAGAGGAGCTGCCTTCTGCACCTGATCTAAGAACAGGTAGGATAGAGAAAAGATAGGAGCAGTGAAGGTCAGCCAGATTACCTGTGAGGAGGCCGCCTCGTCCTTCTTGATGGGCTGCACCAGAAGTTGGCTATTTAGCACAGCAGACAAGTGGAGACAATGCTGGGAACGTGTTTTCTTGATGTGTGTTTGAACAGAGGGGTTGATGGAGGAGGAGGGTTTCAGGGTCTCTTTACTCCCAGCAGTGCCAGCTGACCTTCCCCTGGCTTCCTGCAGACCATCCTGCACCCGTTTGAACAGCACTTTTTGGCCTCTTCACAGTCAAAGTCATGAGTGCAGGTCTTCAGCATCTCATCCAGGCATGGTCCCAGGGACCCCCGCAACAGCAAGGGACACACTCCAGGCTTCCCTGCAACCAGAGAGTAGCCTGAGGCCCCTGCCTCTCCCCCCACCCCCCTAACAAGCACCTGGGTTCCCCTTCTGCCTTGGATCCCTGTCCAGCCCCTCCTTTCCTCTCCTCCCCTCCCACTTGCTTCATCCCTCAAGAACATTATGTTCTTCTGAACGTCCTTCAAGAACTTAATGTTGATTTTTCAAGAACATTATGTACTTCTGAATGTCCTTCAAGAACTTCATGTTCATCCCTCAAGAACATTATATTCTTCTGAACGTCCTTCAAGAACTTTATGTTCATCCCTCAAGAACATTAAGTTCTTCTGAATGTCCTTCTAGAAAACAAGAACTGCACTGGCCCTACCCACTAGGTGTCTTCACCTTCACTTCCTTAGACTTGGAGTGAGGTCCCTGGAAAGGCTGTGCAAAGCCAGAATGTACCTGGGGGAGGCCCTTGGCACTGGAAGCCACAAGCCGTGGGGCGGCATATCTCCTCCTTTGAACAATCGGAGTCCTCTCTACAGCGATCTTGGCATTTTGGTGCTGGTGGGTCTGTGCAACCACCAGGAACTTCTGTGGAAAGAGAGGTCCTTCTGTGACACCCATTCTTCTTAAAAGGGAGAAGCCTAAGGAACACTGATCTAGACTGAAGACATGGAGAAGATCCATGGGGATCTGATGCTTCTAGGAAAAATAATATGACGTGATATGGGGCAGGGACAGCCTTGGGATACACGTGGGTGTGTGAGGGGAGTGCTTCCAAAGACAAATGACAGCCTTGTTGTTGTTTCCTCTAAAGTGAAGGGATCAAAGAGAGAAGCAACCTGGAACTAAGGAGAAACTTCCTAACAGGGAGGACAATTGACCAGTGGAACAGCTTGCCTCCAGAAGTTGTGGGTGTTTCATCAGAGGAGGTTTTTAAGAAGAGGCTAGACCAGGGTTAGGCAACCTTGGCTCTTTTATGTCTGGTGGACTTCAACTCCCAAAATTCCTGAGCCAGCATGGCTCAGCTTGGAAACCTCTCCCTTTCCCCTCAGCATGGCTGGCTCAGGAATTCTGGGAGTTGAAGTCCACGAGTCACAAAAGAGCCAAGGTTCCCCACCCCTGCCCTATATCAGGGGTCCTCAACATTGGCAACTTTAAGATTCGTAGACTTCAACTCCCAGAATTCCTGAGCCAGCCTGGCTCAGCTTGGAAACCTCTCCCTTTCCCCTCAGCATGGCTGGCTCAGGAATTCTGGGAGTTGAAGTCCACGAGTCATAAAAGAGCCAAGTTTGCCTACCCCTGGACTAGACAGTCACTTATCTAAAATGGTGTAGGTTCTCCTGCTTGAGCAGGGGGATGGACTAGAAGACCTCCAAGGTCCCTTCCAGCTCTATTCTATTCTACTAGGTTCCTGGCCTGAGATAAATCACATTAAAGTGATGCAAAAATCTGGGGGTGGGGAGGGGGGCTTCTGATTGTTTCCTCACCCAACACTCCCCCTCTTCATCACATCTCATTTTGGTGCCCACCTGGCAGGGCTGGGGAAGGGGCCAGGCGAGGTCCCCTCCCTTTGCTTGCCCTGCAGTGGGGTGTGGGGGGGGACGGGGGAGGCTGTCCAGACCCTCTCGAGCATCTCTGGAGGCACCAGCTGCATCTGTTGGGGTCCCTCCCCACCACACTTGTGGTTGCATAGCTGAGAGTGGGGTCCCCCCAATAGAGGCAGTCCTTGACTTGCAAGCTTTCCTTGAGTGAACATTTGAAGTCACCACGGCAATGAAATGACCGTTTTTCACACTTATGACCGTTGCAAAATCCCTGGGATCACATCATCAAAATTCAGGACTTTGGCAACTGACTCCTATTTATGACGGTTGCAGCGTCCCGGGGTCACGTGATCCGCTTTTGCCACCTTCTGACAAGCAAAGTCAACGGGGAAGCCCGCTTCACTTAATGACCGAGTGACTTAAGAACTGCAGTGACCCACTTAACAACGGTGGCAGGGAAGGTTGTAAAAGGGGGCAAAACTCAATAACTGTCTCACTTAGCAACAAAAATGTTGGGCTAACATTGTGGTTGTAAGTCGAGGACTACTGTGCATTCTCTGGGGGCCATCGGTGGACAACTACAACCCCCTGGAGCCAAGGAGGACCCCCCTTTGGCCCCTTTTTCTGGCCCTGAGACCCCCAAAGAGCTGCCATGGAGCAGATCCCCTCGCTGATCCAGTCCATCAGAAAGACCCTCCCTTGTTCGAACTCTCTGCCCTCCCAGGATGCCGTCCAGGGGCCAAAGGTCCAGCCGTTGTGTTCTGGGCAGCAGGCAGAGGCCTACCAGGACCCCTCCCTCCCCCCCCTCTTTCCACCTGGGAAGGATGCCTCTGGGGCAGGGAGGTTCCTGGCCAGGAACTGTCCAGCTTGTCAAGGAATGTTTCTTTGCAAAAAAGTTGGCAGCGTCTCCGCTTTTGTTTCTGGTTTCCAAAAGCCAGGTGGGGGCCGTTGTCTCCGGTGCCAAGGCCAGGAAGGCAGGGAGGGGGTGGGGGTGATGCTCAGCGGGGTGCTACCTGCTCTGGGTCGCAGGCACTCCAGGCCGCAGCCGGAGAAGCAGCACTTCAGGCTGGGGGGGCAACCTCGGTCATCCTCACATTGGTTCCGGCAGGGGGTCCCGGTGGGCAGAGCCCGCCTCCTCGGGCACAGGCCTGGTCGGGCTGCGGCAGAGGCAGGAAGAGGCCATTGATGAGCAGAGGCTGCACAGGGCAGGGGCCTAACCCCAACCCTAACCCTAACTCCAACCCCAACCCCAACCCTAACCCTAACCCTAACCCTAACCCTAACCCTAACCCCAACCCCAACCCTAACCCTAACCCTAACCCCAACCTTAACCCCAAACCTAACCCTAACTCTAACCTTAACCCTAACCCTAAGTCTAACCCTAACCTTAACCCCAACCTTAATCCTAACCCCAACCTTAACCTCAACCTTAACCCTAGCCCTAACCCCAACCCCAACCTTAACCCTAACCTTAACCTTAACCCCAACCTTAAACCTAACCCTAAACCCAACCTTAACTCTAACCCCAACCTTAACCCTAACCATAACCATAACCCCAACCTTAACCCCAACCCTAATCTTAACCCCAACCCCAACCCTAACCCTAACTCCAACCCCAACCCCAACACCAACCCTAACCCCAACCCTAACCCTAATTCCAACCCCAACCTTGACCCCAACCCTAACCCTAACCCTAACCTTAACCTTAACCTTAACCCTAACTCTAACCCCAACCTTAACCTCAGCCTTAACCCTAACCCCAACCCCAACCTTAACCCTAACCCTAACCCCAACCTTAACCCCAACACTAATCTTAACCCCAACCTTAACCCTAACCCCAACCCCAACCTTAACCCTAACCTTAACCTTAACCCTAATCCTAACCCCAACTCCGACCTTAACCCCAACCTTAACCCTAACCCCAACCCTAACCCCAACCCCAACTGTGTGGTGCTTGACCTTGAGCCTGGCTGGACCGCAGCTGCCAGAGGGGCCCCTCTTCCTCGTCCCCCTCCCCAGAGACCCTCCCCCTGCCCAGCCAGGGTGAGCCCCCTCACCTGGCTCTGCCACCACACACCGCAGCTGGCAGTCCTGAACGCAGCATTTCTGCCCGGGGCCACAGGCGGCATCCTCCAGGCAGGAGACCCGGCAGGGCTCCAGGGCGGTGGGGCAGGCCGTGGGGCAATAGCCGGGGTTCACTGTAAAACAAGGGGTGGAAGCGAAGGCCCCCGCTGGCCCCTCCCAGCAGCCTGGGCTCCGCTTGACTCCTGCCCTCGACCCCGGGGAAGGCCAGGCTGGCTCAGCCCTGGGCAGAGAGACCCTTTTCGCCCATAGGGGCAGAAGCCCTCCCCCTTCAAGGGGCCCAGAGCAGTGCAGGTAGTCCTTGACTTACAACAGTTCATTTAGTGACTATTCGAAGTTATAACGGCACTGAAAAGAGTGACGTGACTGAGGGATCCTTGGTTCCTTTTTTGTAGACATTTCGTTAGCCAAACTAGGGAACTTCATCAGTGCAATCCCCCCTCCCCTTCCAGCACTGATGATGTTCCCTACTTGGGTCATGAAACGCCTGCAAGAAAACAGCCAAGCTCAGAGAGCACCTTCTCCTCCCCCTCTTATCCACACACCCCACTGCCTTCTAGCACTGATGGTGTTCCCTACTTGGGTCATGAAACGCCCGCAAGAAAATCACCCAGCTCAGAGAGCACCAAGGGCCCCACAGTCCCCCTCCTCCTCCTCCTCCTCCTCCTCTCAGCCACCCCTACTCCCTTCTAGCACGGATGATGTCGCCTAATTGGGTCACAAAACGTCTGCAAGAGAACAACGAAGCTCAGAGAGCACCCAGGATCCCTCATTTCAGCCCTGAGATACAAATATTCTCCTTCATTGACTTAGGACCATTTTTCACACCATCACAGCCTCCCTGTGGTCATGTGACCAACATTGAGAACGCAGAGCAAAACTGGCTCATATTTACCACGGTCGTGCAGGGGTCGCGTGATCACGTTTTGGGACCGTCCAACAAGCAAACTCAACGGGGGGAGCCAGATTCACTTAACAACCGTGTTACCAACTTAACAGCTGAAGCGATTCATTTAGCAACTGTGGCAAGAAAAGTCATAAAAGTGGGGCAAAGCTCTCACTTAATGACAGTCTCGCTTAGCAACGGGAATTTGGGGCTCATTTGCGATGGTAAGTCGAAGGCTGCCTGCAGCTGGGCCCCCTTGGTGGCATCACCTTCACGGTGTGACTGTGGCTGCCTTCCAGCCGGGGCTCGCAGCTGCGGCCAGAACAGGCAGGAAGGCAGCCAGCAACTGTACCAAACAGAAGAAGCAGGCAGAGACTGCAGAGACTGCCCCCCCTCACAAGGGTAGCCCCCTCCTGTGGATGCCCTCCCCTCCCAAACATTGAAAACCAGGCTGGTGAGGGGCCATGTGGGGTGAATCACGGGGCAGCCCCCCTCTCTTGCAGCCCCCCCTACCCAGCACAGGCTGCACGCAGATCCTCATTCGGCCCAGGCTGCAGCACTTCTGCCCCCCCGGGCAGGACTCATCCGAGAGGCAGTAGAGCTTGGAGGGCAGGGGCTCCTGGGCGCTTCCCAGCGGGCACCGGCCGGCCTTCCCTGGCACCGGGATTGTTTCCATGGCAGCTGTGAAGAGGAGGCAGAGGTCAGGATGGACGGGCCATCTTTGTGTGTGGGGGTGCCAAGGCTGGGAAAACTTCTTGTGCTCCTGGCTGGAGACCCAGTGCCTCTCCTGCCCTCCTCCCCCCCATAGCAAGCCTGGCCCTTTTCCCAAGACTGGCATCTCACTTTTGGGGTAGGGATTCCCATAAGTTCTTTGATCACCCCCCCCCCCATGTCTGCCCTTGTGCCGTCTTTGCTCTGGGGTCCCTCTTACAGCTACCCACTCCAGGGAGGTGCCACACCCAGGAACTCCTTCCTTGGTTTCCGTGTCCTGCAACCAGACTCACATTAGATGTCGTGCCCCTGGGAGTGGGGGGGGCATTCAGGCTCTGGAGCATGGACACCCCCCTGCCCTCTGGGCCTCACTTCCTGCAGGAGAGCTGCAAAGGCACCACTCACCTGCCCTCCCTTGCTCAGCCGTGGAGCTGACCATCCCCAGGAGGAGCCAGAAGGCCTGAGACTTCATGGTGCTGCTCGGAAGAGGATGCCAAGCCGCCCCCCTCCTTGCCCTATATAGCTGGCCAGGCAAAGGGGGTGGAGCTGGATCCCTCACCCCCCCCACCTCAGTTCCCTCTTTCAGCCAGGGCTCCTGGGGTTCCCACCCAGCACTGACACGCTGCCCTCCCTCAAAGCTTTGCTGGCATCTCCCGGGGCAGAAGTGATGGATGGCGCGTTCATCCGGATGGGAGCAGCGCCACCAGGCCAGCGCATTGCCCCTGGCACTCTGCTGGGTATCCAGCCTCTGATCCGCCTCCAACTGGGCAGGGCTGCCCCTTTTTCCGGATGGGACTGGCACCCGGGCAAGTGGTCACCCAGGGGCTCCATGCGCCCCCCCCCCAGCAGCAGGCCAGAACGCTATTGGCTGGGCACAATGAAACATTCAGAGGGCAGACTCACGTCAACTTCCTTGGTTTGTGCCAGGCTGCTGTTCTCCAACTGCTTGGCACCCGTTTGGGTGAAAACTCCAGAGCAGAGCAACAAAGATGATTAGGGGACTGGAGGTGAATCCATACGACAAATGGATGAGAGAATTGGGGATGCCTAGTCTAAAAAAGAGAAGGACGAGGGGGGACATGATAGCATCTTCCAATATCTCAGGGGCTGCCCCAAACAAGAGGGAGTTAAGCTCTTCTCCAAAGCCCCTGAAGGCAGGACAAGAAACAACGGATGGAAACTCATCAAGGAGAGAAGCAACCTGGAACTAAGGAGGAATTTCCTGACAGGGAGAACAATTAACCAGTGGAACTACCTGCCTCCAGAAGCAGTGAATGCTCCAACACTGGAAGTTTTTAAGAAGAGACTGGACAACCATTTGTCTGAAATGGCAGTGGGTTTCCTGCCTGAGCAGGGGGTTGGACTAGATGACCTCCAAGGTCCCTTCCAACTTTATTATTATTAATAATAATATCTCAGGGGTTGCCCTAGAGAAGAGGGGGAGGGTCAGCTCATTCTGCAAAGGACCTGAAGGCAGGACAAGAAGCAACAGAGGGAAACTCATCAAGGAGAGAAGCAACCTGGAACTAAGGGGAAACTTTCTGACAGTGAGGACAGTTAACTAGTGGAACAACCTGCCTCCAGAAGTTGTGAATGCTCCAACACTGGAAGCTTTTAAGAAAAGACTGGACAGCCCTTTGTCCAGAATAGTATAGGGTTTCCGACTTGAGCAGGGGGTTGGACTAGAAGATCTCCAAGGTCCCTTCCGATTCTAGTCTTCTGTATTCTGCCTTATGGGGCCATATGGGTAGACTTGTCCTCTGCTCCCCATGCTGCATTTTCAGATACTGGAGTCTCTTTTTACAATATTTGAGGTTCCCTCAAATTTTCCAGTTTGTTCTTCGGAATTGGAGGAAAGTCAGGATTGATGGAGAAAAATGACCTTGGACACAAATATTCAGTTGAACCCAAATGCATGAAATGTTCAACATTGCAATTATTACCAAAATCACAACACACACACACACACACACACACACACACACACACACTGCTTTGAAAGAGGAATCTGCATGTGGCAACTACCAGTTGAAGAAGGGAAGTTAACTTTGCGTGCAGGCAAGTCTGCAGGAACAAAGAACTCTGAGGATTTAACAGAATGACAGACTTAGAAAGGGGCCTTGGAGGTCTTCTAGTCCAGCCTCCTTCTCAGGCAAGAAACACCATGACTATACCATTTGAGACAAATGACTGTCCAGTCTCTTCTTGAAGACCTCCAGTGATGGAGGACCTACAACCTCTGGAGGGAAGCCCTTCTACTGGTTAATTGTTCTCCCTCTCAGGAAGTTTCTCCTTAGTTCTAGTTTGCTTCTCTCCTTGATGAGTTTCCATCCGTTGCTTCTTGTCCTGCCTTCAGGGGCTTTGGAGAATAGCTTGACTCCCTCTTCTTTGGGGCAGCCCCTGAGATACTGGAAGACTTTGGGCTCTGCTTGAGAGCTACGATTTGTCCCCTCTGAAATATGCCTCTGTTTGTGTGGGGATCCCTACCCAACCCACAAGACTGATGTTGCAAGATTTTTATTTAGTACATACAACGCATAAAGAGGTGGAGCCTCCTGCATCCTCGCTGTGACATGGACCGGGGAGTGTGACCTTCTCAGGTTCTCACTTTTAGTGCTTTCAATCAGGGGGTCCTTTGTAATCCCAACATGCAAACACCGATTGTAATTTAGGATCCCGGAAGGAGTAACAGCCCCAGGGCTCTCCTGGCTCTGCTCCCGCACAAAGGCCGATTGTAAGCACAAGGGAGCTTTCATGGATAAAGGGAGAAGTTATCATCCCCACCTGCCTGGCTTACCTGAGCAGGGAAAGGTCACCTGTCTGTTTTGTTGAGAAGGTGATTCCTGTTCCTCTTGTTCCCACAAGGGCCCTTTTCACATCTCACTTCCTCAAGGCAGGACTTAAAGGTCCATCAGCCCCGTCCAGTCTGCTGTTCCTGGCACCATGAAGGCTACGCACGGTCTCCTCCTTCTGGGTCTCCTCATCCTCCTGGCTGAGTCGCCCCTGTCAATGGGACGAAAAGGTAAGGGGGGGGGGAATCCCCAAATTCTTACATCTCTGAACCTTTGTGTGGTCTTCAGACCCACCTGGTCCTCCTCCCCTCTTCTCTTGGAATAGGTCAGAGACGGACGAAGGTGGAAGGGACCCCAATGGACGTCTGGCCATCTGAGAAACCCAATTAAAGTATCTTCTAATAAAGGAGACTATTTGGAGCTCAAGATTGAAATGAGGGGTCCTTGGTGCGCTCTGAGCTTCACAGTTTTCTTGCAGACTTTTCGTGATGCAACCGTGTAATTTCATCAGTGCTAGAAGGGAGGGGGGCTGCAGAGGGGAGAAGGAGAAGAAGGGAGGAAGAAGAGGAAGAGTGTGGGGTCCTTGGTGGGCACTGAGATTGATAGTTTTCTTGCAGGCGTTTCATTCCCCAAACTAGGTAAACTCATCAGTGTCCCCCCTCCCTTCTAGCACTGATGATGTTCCCTAGATGGGTCATGAAACGTCTGCAAGAAAACCACCCAGCTCAGAGAGCCCCAAGGACCGCACAGTCTTTCTTTCTTTCTTTCTTTCTTTCTTTCTTTCTTTCTTTCTTTCTTTCTTTCTTTCTTTCTTTCTTTCTTTCTTTCTTTCTTTCTTCCTTTCTTCCTTTCTCTCTCTCTCTCTTCTTTCTTTCTTTCTTTTTTTCTTTCTTTCTTTTTTCCTTCCTTCCTTCCTTCCTTCCTTCCTTCCTTCCTTCCTTCCTTCCTTCCTTCCTTCCTTCCTTCCTTCCTTCCTTCCTTCCTTCTTCTCCTCCTCCTCCTCCTAGCACTGATGATGTTACCTAATCTGTGTTATGAAATGTCTGCAAGAAAACAACCCAGCTCAGAGAGGACCAAGCACTCCTCCTCCTCCTCCTCCTCCTCCTCCTCCTCCTCCTCCTCCTCCTCCTCCTCCTCCCTACAAACTCCACTCCCTTCTAGCTCTGATGATGCTCCCTAGTTGGATGATGAAACATCTGCAAGAAAACCACCCAGCTCAGAGAGCCCCGAGGACCCGTCTTCTCTTAGTTTGCTAAAATTAGCCTTTGAACCATTAGTACTTTTGTGCTCAGGGTCTCACCTTCAGTCAATCCCTCCCGATTAGATGGTGCTCATTATTGGGGTTTCCCCCTGGGACCAGATCCACCTACTTCTGCTCCCCATACTTGGCAGTTACTCTCAAGTGCTCTGGACCCACTTTTCCAGTTCTGGGGAAGAACATCCCAGCTGTTCCCAGGAGATCCTCACTGCAGAGCCCTCCCCGCTGGTACCATTTGTGCAGGCCATTGTTCAATTTTCGTGTTCCTCTCCTCTTGACCCTCATCCTTCTGTGGGAAGCAGTGAAGGAAACCCCACCAGTGTACCCAGTTTCTCCCTCCCCTCCCCAAACGGTGGTGTTTCTGCCCAGATACCTTGTTATAGAATTGAGCTTTGGGTTCTGATGGAAGAATGGTATGTGCAGGAGAAAGTGCAGAACCCAGAGGGTCTCTGGTCATCTAGACTTTATTGGTCAAGCATCACAAGCGCCCATGCTCATCCTCACTTGCGCCGCTGAGAAATTGGCCAGGAAATGCGCAGAGGTGTCCTATAGATCAGTGTTTCCCAAACTTGACAATTTTAAGGTATGTGGACTTCAACTCCCAGAATTCCACTGCTGGCTGTGGAATTCTGGGAGTTGAAGTCCACATGCCTTAAAATGGTCAAGTTTGGGAAACACTGCCATAGATGATAGCCACATGAATTGGGGGTCTCCCGGCTAGTCTCGGCTCCTTTTCCAGCTTCTCCATCCCAATCCATTGCACGTCAACCCATCTGTCCTGGGTTGCATCAAAAGTGACCTGCTGCATGGATGTCCACTTTCCTCTGGTCGTTCTTTGACCTCAGCATGGACTTTCTTCTCTGGCCTTCTTCTCTAAGGTCAGATTTTGGCCATCCTGCCCTGTCCACTTCTCCCTACATCCAGTTTTGTAACAGGGTTAGGGTTAGGGCAGTGGTGGCGAACCTATGGCACGGGTGCCAGAGGCAGCACTCGGAGCCCTCTCTGTGGGCACACGTGCCGTCGCCCCACCTTGCCTCCCCCTAAGACCCCCTCCTCACCAGCAGCCCCCCTGGAGGAGAGTTGCCCCGAGCGTGGAGCAGCACAGCCAGGGACATGGCAGCCAGACAGCGTAAACAAGACTCTGCCCTCACACCCCATCATGCACAGTTGATGCTGTGGGGTGTGGGCAGAGGGCGTGGCCGCCATGGCGCTGCTGGGCTGCCTGGGCAATCTGCGGCGGGTCCTGTAGGTGGTGAGTGGCCCTGCAAGCAGGTGGGGTGGGGGCAGGGCAGGGGGTGGAGTGGGGGCGGGGCCAGATTTTGGGGCACTCGGTCTCTAAAAGGTTCACCATCACTGGGTTAAGGTATATTTACATACATTGGAACCTCAGAAAATGTCCAGTAAGGATTGGTTAGAGTCCCTGTCCTTCTGGAGAGAGGAGAAGGCATTGGTTGTTTAGATTGTTCTTTTATTTATACAATATTTTTTTATTACTCTTGCGTTGGGAGCCAACTTGAAGAGGATGGTTAATATAACTCTGGATCCATCCCTGCCTGTTCAAGAGGTCCCTGTCCTCTGGGCTCTACCTTGGCTCTAATTCTTGGAATTTACCAAGGATTCAAGAATGATGGATTGTTCAGCCTAGCTAAAAGAATCATTATGCAACACTAAAGGAGGAACATTTACGTACTGATCCTTTAATACTCGTTTGTTTGATTGTAATAGTAATAGTAGTAAAGTTGGAAGGGACCTTGGAGGTCATCTAGTCCAATCCCTTGCTCAGGCAGGAAACCCTACACCATTTCGGACACATGGCTGTCCAGTCTCTTCTTAAAAACTTCCAGTGTTGGAGCATTTACTGCTTCTGGAGGCAGGCTGTTCCACTGATTAATTGTTCTAACTGTCAGGAAGTTTCTCCTTAGTTCTAGGTTGCTTTTCTCCTTGATTAGTTTCCATCCATTACTTCTTGTCCTGCCTTCAGGTGCTTTGGAGAATAGCTTGACTCCCTCTTCTTTATGGCAGCCCCTGAGATATTGGAATACTGCTATCATGTCCCCCCTTGTCCTTCTCTTCGTTAAACTAGACATACCCAATTCTAGCAGCTGTTCCTTATATGTTTGCCTCAGCGTGAGAAGCTAGCACTAAACAATGCAAAACCACAAACCATTGGGGTGTTCTGTTTAGTTGCTAGGAAGCCTGGCGTGTGTCCCACAACACCTAAAGGCATGATGACTACTTGTGACGTGAAGTGTGGAGGTGACTGGGAGTGTGCTGGTGATCAGAAGTGTTGCAGTTATGGTTGCAGCATTCGGTGCAAGGATCCTGTCTAAGGTAAGAGCACTGAGCCTTAGGCCACTCTGCGGAGGTTCGTAGATCCCAGCATGGACTGGATCTAGGTGGATCTCTCTGGAATCCTTGAGGCTTCCACCCTTCTTGGATCTGTCCTTGGGGAACCAAGCCCCAAATAGGACAGCCACGAAAGGAGAACAACCAGGTCTTCTCCAGCCATTAGAGAGACCAGGCAGTGGAGGCCAGTCCCACCTCAGAAGGATGGATGGAGAGCGTGGAGGGAGGGGGAAGTTTTCTCAAGAGATGGTCTGATTCTGGCTTGGGAAGACTGGGGGGTGGGAGAAAGATAGATAGATAGATAGATAGATAGATAGATAGATAGATAGATAGATGATATAGAATAGAATAGAATAGAATAGAATAGAACTGGAAGGGACCTTGGAGGTCTTCTAGTCCAGCCCCCTTCTTGAGCAGGAGAACCTATACCATCTCAGACAAGTGACTGTCCAGCCTCTCCTTAAAAACCTCCAGTGATGGAGCGCCCACGATTTCTGGTGGCAAGCTGTTCCACTGGTTAATTGTCCTCACTGTCAGAAAGTTTCTCCTTAACTCCAGGTTGCTTCTCTCCTTGGTCAGTTTCCAACCGTTGTTTCTCGTCCTTCCCTCTGGTGCTTTGGTGAACAAAGTGACCCCCTCCTCTTCTTTGGGGCAGCCCCTCAGATACTGGAATGCTGCTATCATGTCTCCCCTATTTCTTCTTTTCTTTAGACTAGCCAAACCCAAGTCCTGCAGCCGTTCTTTGTATGTGAGATAGATAGAGATATAAATAGAAATAGATAGATATAGATAGGGAGATAGATAGATAGGTGATAGATAGATAGATAGATAGATAGATAGATAGATAGATAGATAGAGAGAGAGAGAGATAGAGGGGGAGAGAGATAGAGATAGAGAGAGATGGATGGATTGATTGATTGATAGATAGAGATAGATAGAGATGATATAGAGATAGAGATAGAGATAGAGAGAGAGAGAGAGAGATGAATGGATGGATGGATGGATGGATGGATGGATAGATAGATTGATAGATAGAGATAGAGATGATATAGATATAGATATAGAGATAGAGATGAATGGATGGATGGATGGATAGATAGATAGATAGATGATAGACAGACAGACAGATATCCCAGAAAAACCTGGTGCCACCATCCCATTTCCCTGGTACCACCCCCACCTTTTCATTTTGCTCTGAGCTCCCCCCTCCCAATTCTTCGGAGAAGAGCCAGGTGTTAAGGGTTCTCTGGAAGCTTAAAAGCGTGTGGAGGCCTGTGGGAACTTGGGGGCTCGTATTCCAAAGGGGAGGGTCTACCATAGGAAAGGCATGCTTCTGAGGACCTGCAAAGTGGACATGTTTAAAGGAAGGGACCTGGATGTGACCATGAGGCCCTCTTTGGCGGGATGGGCAGGCACTGTCAGGGAGAGATAGGAAGATCCATGGTTGATTCGTTGAGCCAACTTGAAACACTAATTTCTGACTCTCGGAGAGGGTCCCTACCCCAGTTGGTGATGGTCCTCATTTGATTACAGCCTTGCCCATGCTCCAAGGAGCCATCTTTGCAATTCCCCCTTGTGGACAGAGAAGGTCCGGGGCTGGTCTAGAGATCCAATCAGTTGTGGACTAAAACCACATACCTGACTCTGTTTTCACAGGACCTTCTGAGCGGAGACTGGGCCTCTCTGCGTTGAAGCTTCAGCCTTTCCGAATTGTGCCCAGTGTTCCAACTTGATCCAAAGAGCCTTCTTCTGTCCTGGACCACCCTGGAGACCCTCCCCCCAAATCCACCCTGGATTCATCCCTTCTTCTCTGCAATAAAGCTTTGGTTCCAGCTGCCCTCTCTGTCTCTGGTGTCTCCTTCTGCCCCTTTGGGGGTTTTCCCTCCCCACCTTGACCCGAGTCCCCCCCCCATGTCAGAGGAAGAGGAGCTGTTCCCCAATGTGGCTTTCCAGAGAGAATCCGCAGGGGAAGAGCCTCTCTTATTGCGAGAAATCCCTGCCTGAGGGTCAGTAACTGAGTCCCCATGAAGGGCTTACTCCAGAGTAAATCTGGAGTGGACACAGGGACTCTGCTGTCCTGCGATGGCTCCACAGGGATGGTCTGGCTGGAGGCCATGAGGCCAATCAGGGAAAGCTTTTTGCCTTTATTTAAATTAAGCAGAACAGAAATAAAAGAAGCAGGCAAAAAACAGCAAAAGAAGACAGAATGACAGGAAAAAAGATTAGATATACGAGAACTTCTCACGCATATGGATATTTGCCTTGTATTTTCCACACGAGATATTTGCATGCCATCTGTTCATAAGTCACCAATAACTTCATTTCTTCAATGCGGGGTGATTCGTGTGGGCATCGGGGACCCTTCAACCCTTTTCCAGAGTCCAGTTAAGGGCTGCAATGCCCCCTCCCAGAACAGAGTGACCGGGGGTCTCCCCAAAGCAGATTCCCACCCATCCTTCTTTTGTCCCTGTGTCTCCCAACACCCGGCCATCCCCCCTTTCTCTCCTTCACACAACCACGGTGGACGCCTTCCTCCTTTGGGATTTCTTGCACACTCTCAGCTGGGGAAAAAAATTCCACTTCACGGCCATTTGCACACCAGCTCCCACCAGGTCAGCCCCACTGGAGTGGAGCCACCAAGCCAGTCTTTGCATCTATTCTCTAGAACAAAGCCATCTCTGCCTTTCCATTTTATACTTTGATAATTTTATTAAAATTATATTTTTTAAAAACGTGTGCTTGCCCACGCAGGCAGTTCCCAGCAGAGGGTTTAAATCCTATGGAATAACATTTGCTGCCTGTGTCTGATGAGACTCAAGGAAAGACAAAACTGGTCCAGTGCTGCCTCCTGGTGGTGCATGAGAAGAGAACATGCAGAGCAGTTTGTGGTCTTAGAAAAGAACATTTTGGCAGATGCCCACAGGAAATGTAGCCTCTTCTAGTGTCCTCCACCCATTTTCAGGTCCCTGTCAGAACTCTGCCATTCCGAGGGGAGGGGGGCTGAGAGGCAACCTGGAACTGAGGAGAAAGTTTCTAACAGGGAGGACAGTTAACCAGTGGAACAGATGCCACCAGAAATCGTGGGTGCTCCATCACTGGAGGTTTATAAGAAGAGGCTGGGCATTCACTTGTCAGAGATGGTCTAGGGGTTCTCCTGCTCAAGCAGGGGGCTGGACTAGACTTCCGGTGGATTTTGCGCGCGTGATGGCGGCTACTTTGTAGCCGTCTCTCCTGGGTAAGTGTAAGAACCGCTATGAACAGCAGACATCAGCTGTTCAGCGGTTCAAAATCCCCCTCCCGGGCAAAGGGGGGGGGTAGAGAGTGTCTGAATAGTGGTAGAGCCTCTTTTGCACCCCCCAAGTTTTTTTTGGGGGGGTGAAAGGAGTGCTCCCACGGAGTTCAGACTTGTCTCCGCTTCCCAGCCGTTTTTGTCCTCAGGGACAAAACGAGCCGCTGCAAACACCTCCGTGCTTAAAGAGAACTGGTGAGTTTTTTTATAAACGGACAGAGCTGAGTAGAGGATTTAGTTTTTGCTTTCTTTGATTTATTTGGATTTTAAGTTTTAAAACTTGCTTCTATTTTTATTCTCTCTTTTTATTTTTTTTTTTCTTTGTTGAAAGGGAAAGTAAAATGGCGATCGGCAAATCTCTCGGTGTTTTTTTTTTTTGAGGTTAGAATGCTGACCGGCAGGTTTTTTGGTGTTTCTCTTTCTTTTCTTTCCCTTTCCCTTTTTATTTTCTTATGATTGGAATGGTTGTTTTTTGGTATCTTTAAGTATTCTTTTGGGAACGGACTTTTTCTATTTAATTATTTTATTTTATTTTTATTTTTTTTTCCTTTTTATTGTAATGACCCTTTTTTGAAGGACTTTTTTCTGTTTAATTTTTTGCAATTTTTAAGAAGGAGTAAAGCTTTTTTTTAAACTCTTTTTCTCTTCCTTTTTTTTTCCCTTTTTTCTTTTTATTATAATGACCTTCTTTGGAGGGAGTTATGATTTTTGAAGGAATTTTTATAATTTTTTAAGAAGGGCTAAAGGTTTTTTTTTTTAAGATGGCTCCAAAGCGTCCAGGGATTTCTACAGCTTCTAAATCAACAGTTTCACCCTCTTCTGGGGGTCAGCTAATAACTATGAAGGATTTGCAAAACATGATGGGAGATGTTATAATTCAAATTAGGGCAGAAATGAAAAAGATTTTAGAGGAAAATAATAAGATCTTGAGACAAGATTTTGTTTTGGCTTTAGAAGGAGTTGCTTCTGTTCTTGAAAAGGTGAACTCCCATGTGGAAGAGGTAGCTGAAAAAGTGGATATAATGGAGGGGAAAATTGAAAGTATGGAAAAAGAAATGGAAAATGAGATTCTTATGCTTCAATATGGACAAATGGAATATGCCTTAAGAATCAGAGGCCTGGCAGAGTCTTTGCAAGGAGATTTGAAAGAGATGGTTGCAAAGGATTTTGCATTGATTTTGAATAAAGAAAAAGAGGGAATACTTAGTGAAATTGAAAAATTATTTAGGGTTAATTCTGTGGTGGCAGTACAGAAGAATCTGCCAAGAGATGTGGTAATTTACTTTGGTAAAAGATCTTTACGCAATGAAATTGTGCAAGCCTATTATAAGAAGAGATTTCAAATTGCTTCACAAGATGTCATAATTTTTAAGGAGATCCCATCTAAAATTTTAAGAAGAAGAAAGGAGTTTGCTTTTCTAGTAAATGAACTTAAAAAGAGAAAAATTCTATTCAGATGGGATGTTCCGACTGGAATGGTGGTGAACTACCTGGGGACATGTCATAGACTTAATACTGTTTCTCAGGCAAAAGATTTTTATACTTCGGTCCTGGGGGTATGTGCATCGCCATCTATTAGGTCTCAACAAGTCCAGATTGAGGAGCAGAAGACAACTTGTGTAGCACATCATTCCAAAGAAAAGCAGCAACAGAAGAAGCTTAAGGAAGTTTTATATTCAGTGGTTTCTGAATCTCTGGGAGATGTTGGACCTACAAAGTCTTTGGAGCAATCTTCAAGGGTGGAATTGCTGCCTGAAATGGAAATTGGGAAATCTCAGTTTGAGGGGCATCAACAAGAGAGGAACGGGCAGAGGATAACTTGTATAACTTATAATTGTAAAGATCAACACAAGGAGGAATTTAAGGAATCCTTACCTGTATTGGCTTCGGAAGTTAGACCTACAAAGTCTTTGGAGCAATCTTCAGAAATGGAAATTGGGAAATTTCAGCTTGAGGGGCACCAACAAGAGAGGAATGGGCAGAGGATAACTTGTACAACTTTTAATTGTGAAGATCAACACAAGGAGGAATTCACTGAGGAAGTTTTACAGGTATCGGTCCCTGAGACTTGTGCAACATACAAATGTAAAGAAAAAGTAACATATAAATGTAAAGAGAGAGACCAACAGAAGAAGGAGGTTGAGGAAGTTTCACAGGTACTGATTCCTGAGCTTGTGGGTCAACCAGGATTTACAAACTCTTTGGAGCGATCTTCAAGGGCAGAATTCCACGCATTCTTTGCGATGCTTGCGGCCAAGAGAGACTGATATGGATTGTGCTTATAGTAGATGCAACTGGCTATTAGACAGAAGATTATGGATATTGAATGAAAATTTTAGATAAGAAGTTCGTGTTTATAGTGGGTGTAACTGGTTATTGGACAGAAAATTATGGACATTGAATGAGAACTTTAGATAAGAAGTTTACTATTGAGATTGTGGGAGAGGTAAAACTTATATCGTTTTTGGAAAATGTCTTATGTAATGTCTAAACTTGTGTTTTGGGATAATAATATATTTCAGCTTTAAGTTTTAAACCTTTAATGATAATATTGTTTAAACTTGTGTCTTGAAGGGATTACAATTTGTTTATTTCAGTGAGGGGATTCTAATAAATTTGTGTTTCGAAGGGAGTATAACTTGTTTAAGTTTCAAGTAATGTTTAAATTTGGTTTTTAAATTTTATCATTAATATTTCTAAGAGAAAATAATTTGTTTAATTAAATGTCTAGATTTGTTTAGGAAAGAAAGTAATGTTTAAAGATGATTGTATTTAGATTTGTTTAGGATTCAAAAGTGTTTTAAGTTTTTAAATATTATTATTAATATTTTTAAGAGAAAATAATTTGCTTAACTAAATGTGTCTAGATTTGTTTAGGATTTTTAAGTTTTTTTTTTTGTTTGTTTGTTTTTTGGGATAGGTGAGAAGATTATGAAGATTGAAGGAAATATGTATTTATTTTAAGTTTTCTAAGAGTATTTAGTTTTAATGGTATAACAAAGGTTTATATGTTTATTTTTTTGTATTAGGATAAAGAAAGAGGGAGAAATTAGATTTTATATTATAGGCATAGATATTCAAAGAAAGTAATGTTTAAATTTGTGTTTTTGGAGGGAGTTTATATAGAATGATGATTGTATTCAAATTTGTTTAAGTTTTAAAAGTGTTTTAAGTTTTTTTTTCTTAATTAAGCCTGTACTTAGCTCTGGGAAGTCCAGGGGAGGGGTTGGGAGGTTGGGGAGGAGGGGGGTGAGGTAGGGTTGGGGGGGGTATGGGAAGGGGATTTGTTTTTGTAAAAATTTAAAAATTTTCAATAAAAAAAAAAAAAAAAAAAAGCAGGGGGCTGGACTAGAAGACCTCCCAGGTCCCTTCCAGCTTCTATTCTATTCTATTCTATTCTATTCTATTCTATTCTATTCTATTCTATTCTATTCTACTCTACTCTACTCTACTCTATATTCTATTCTACTCTACAATCTATTCTATTCTATTCTATTCTATTCTATTCTATTCTATTCTATTCTATTCTATTCTACTCTACTCTACTCTATATTCTATTCTACTCTACAATCTATTCTATTCTATTCTATTCTATTCTATTCTATTCTATTCTATTCTACTCTACTCTACTCTATATTCTATTCTACTCTACAATCTATTCTATTCTATTCTATTCTATTCTATTCTATTCTATTCTATTCTATTCTATTCTATTCTATTCTACTCTACTCTACTCTACTCTATATTCTATTCTACTCTACAATCTATTCTATTCTATTCTATTCTATTCTATTCTATTCTATTCTATTCTATTCTATTCTATTCTATTCTATTCTACTCTACTCTACTCTACTCTATATTCTATTCTACTCTACAATCTATTCTATTCTATTCTACTCTACTCTACTCTACTCTATATTCTATTCTACTCTACAATCTATTCTGTTCTATTCTATTCTATTCTATTCTATTCTATTCTATTCTATTCTATTCTATTCTATTCTATTCTATTCTATTCTATCTGGCTCAGGAATTCTGGGAGTTGAAGTCCATGAGTCATAAAAGAGCCAAGGTGGCCTATCCCTGCATTTGTCCAATCATGTTCGACTTGGGGGAGGGAATGGTGCTCATCTCCATTTCTTAGCCAAGAGAGCCAGGGTTGTCTGAAGACACTTCTATGGTCACGTAGCCAGCATGTCAATATGCCAAAGGTGCATGGAATGCTGTTACCTTTCCACCCAAATGGTACCTATTTATCTACATGGATTTGCATGTTTTTGAACTGCTAAGTGGCTAAGGAACGGGAGCCCACCCCTTTTCACAGTGCTCGGGTCTCGAACCCGGGCTGTTAGCTGACAAGCACAGCGTCCCTTAACTGCTGAGCCATTGCATCCCCAGAGAAAAGATAAAAATAGCTAAAAACCTTAAATGAAACAGGCAGCCCAGGCTAAAATAATCTAATAGCAAAATCCATTACACAAAACCAGGTCATGGAAGCAATCATAAACACGTGTACAGGTAATTTTTGATGTATGACCAGTCATTTAATAACTGTTTGTAGTTATGAACAGCTGGAGGCTAAAACATATGAAGGATGATTGCAGGAATTGGGTGTGTCTAGTTTAATGAAGAGAAGACGAGGGATGACATGATACCAGTGTTCCAGTATTTGAGGGGCTGACCCAAAGAAGAGGGAGTCAAGCTATTCTCCAAAGTCCCTGAAGGCAGGACAAGAAGCAATGGATGGAAACTCATCAAGGAGAGAAGCAACCTGGAACTAAGGAGGAATTTCGTGACAGGGAGAACAATTAACCACCGGAACTGCTTGCCACCAGAAGTTGAAGGCTTTTAAGAAGGGACTGGACAGTCCCTGAGGCTTTTAAGACAGCCATTTGTCCGAAATGGTATAAGGTCTCCTGCCTGAGCAGGGGGTTGGACTAGAAGACCTCCAAGATCCCTTCGAACTGTGTTATTCTGTTATTCTGAACCCATTTCCGAAGTTACAACAGGTGCTCTCTGGTCACATGACTGCATTTCGGCTATTCGGTAACTGGCCTGCATTTACGGCCATTTGCAGCATCCTGCAGTCATGTGATCCAGTTTTGCAATGTCTTTGCAATATAAATTTTGTGCTTCATAAACACGGAGAGCCAGGTTTTCAAGGTCCATGGTCCTTATCTCTGGGGGGGGGGGAGGGATGCTGTTCCAGAAAGGGATGGCAGGACTAAGGAGTCAGGCATCCCACATCCCCCGAGGTGGCCATATTTGATAGAGGGGACCCAGAGAACAGCCATTCTGTGGGAATATCCTGGGTGGGCAGAAATGGTGGAAGGCAGGCAATCTCTCAGACCTTCAGGCCCTTGGCCATATTGGGCTTTGGAGGCCATAACAGGGCAGTGACAAGCACCAAGTGTACATCACCTCCATGATGGCTAGACTAGGAGATGCTGGGGAAAAGACCTTCACCTGATATTAGAGGTGTCCCTCTAGAACAGCGGTTCTCAACCTGTGGGTCAGGACCCCATTTGGGGTCGAACGATCATTTCCCGGGGTCGCCAAACAATGCAGTCCGCCATTTTTTTCCCCTTTTCCTTAGCTGTGCTACTCCCTTTTATTCTATTGGCTTTTGAAAGCCAATAGAATAGACTCTCTTGAATAGAGTCTAATTCTATTGGCTTTCAAAAGCCAATAGGAATTGTCCAGGCTGTCTCTGCCCTGCTGAGCCTGCCAAAAGTCCCAGTCTGCAAATGGTGCTGCAAGTTGTCTGCAGCGAAGGCGAGCTGTCTGGAAGTTTCCACCCCTCCCTGCTGAGCAACTACTAAAAATGTAAGTAAAAGAGGGCCGGGGGTGGGAGGTGGGAGGCCGGCAGACGCAGGGAGGGTTGCTGGCACGCGTGGGGCCTGGCGGGTGCCTTACCTCCCTTGGGCTGGGCCAGCTGGTGGCCCAGCCGGTGGTTGGCCTGCGCCGTCTCTGCCGCTTGCCAGCTACGCCTCGGCCAGCACAGGGGGCGGCACCATGCATTCACGGCACTCCCGGGCAGGGAAAGTCCTCAACTTACGATCGGTTGGGTAGTCCTCGACTTACGACCGGTCGGGGTCGCAGCATTAAAAAGGTTGAGAACCACTGCTTTAGAAGTACCATCTGGCACATTTATCCCCTTGACCTTGAAGGGCACTGAGGAGCGAAAGACCCTCTCCTGGCTCTTGGTCCTGGCTATGCTTTCCCCTGAGGGTCAGTGTTCTCCTCTCTGGCCCTCCCCATCATCCACCTCCCCTTAAGAAGAACCCTCCCCCCACATAAGGACGAAGAGATTTAGAGGCAATCTTGCTATCAGGGCATGTCAGGGCATCCATAACCTCTGCTTGCACTTCCTTATCCCCTGCCGTCCTCTCTTCCACCACAGCTGGAGGCTCTCTGAATCAACCGGAAGGGTCCATCAAAGAACTGGCTTGACTTTTTCCTCTTAAATTTGAGACGTTTTGGAACACAACCTTCCATTCCACAAGAGAAGTTGAGGGTGGAAGGGCTGGCCAGGTGTTGAGAAACTTCTAGCCAGGCTGGAAGGAGGAGTCAAATGGGGCTCTAGCTTGGAGTCCTTGTGCAGCCATAAAAGGCACACCTGACTTTCCCCGAGTTCCATGAAACCTTATCCGGTTGTTTCCAATGGAAAGCAGGCCGTCTGGGGAGATTCTTGTAACTTAGGCAGACGTCAAAAGAGTTGCTGACTATCAGCTATCCATGAGTGGCTCTGGCTGCTTGTGCCTGACACCAGGGGAGGGTCCCCATTCTTGTCCCTCCCTCCCTGGCCAGAGCTAGGTGGAGAAAGGGGCCCTGCTGCCAAAGAGAAAGGGTAGCCAAGCAGTCAGCACAAAACCAGACGATTCAGAGGCTGCTGTGTGAAACGAGAGGTTTACTGAAAAAGGAACAAGGGATGGAGGTCCTCCAGCATAGAGGTTGGCTAAGCCTGGGTGGGAAGGAGGTCAAGAGTCTCACGGTCATTTATTCAGAGTCCAGTCCTGTGGATGCATCGGGTTCCCCAGTCTGAGCTGTATCTGCAGAGCAAAGAAGAAATAAGGCCATGTAAGACCACACTTGGAAGATGGCATCCAGGTTGATTGCCACCATATAAAAAAGATGTGGAGACTTTAAAAGAAGCACAGAGAAGAGCAACCAAGATTATTAGGGGACTGGAGGCTAAATATATATGGGTATGTCATCATCAGGATGTAATAGGGTTTGAAGAGAGGAAGAGGAGAAGGAGGAGGAGGAGGACGACTGTGGGGTCCTTGGTGTTCTCTGAGCTGGGTGATTTTCTTGCAGATGTTTCATGACCCGACTAGGTAACATTGTCAGTGCTAGAAGAGAGAGCGTTTACAGGGAGGAGGAGGAGGAGGAGGAGGAGTGGTGGGATTCAAATAGGTGAACAACTGGTTCTTTGTGTGGATGCCACTTCCGGAAGTCCATTCTGGGCCTGGGCAACAAAAAATTAGCTACCGGTTCTGCCAAACTGGTGCGAACTGGCTGAATCCCACCACTGAGGAGGAGGAGGAGGAGGAGGAGGAGGAGGAGGACTGTAGGGTCTTTGGTGTTCTCTGAGCTAGGTGGTTTTCCTGCAGATGTTTCATGACCCAACTAAGTAACATTGTCAATGCTAGAAGAGAGAGCGTTTACAGGGATGAGGAGGAGGAGGAGGAGGAGGAAGAAGAAGAAGAAGAAGAAGAGGAGGAGGAGGAGGAGGAGGAGGAGGAGGAGGAGGAGGAGGACTGTGGGGTCCTTGGTCCTCTCTAAGCTGGGTGGTTTTCTTGAAGACGTTTCATGACTCAACTAGATAGCATCATCAGTGCTAGAAGGAAGTGGGATTTATGGAGAGGAGGAGGAGGAGAAAGAGTAGTAGTAGTAGTAGTAGTAGTGTAGGGTCCTTGGTGCTCTCTTGGTTGTTTTCTTGCAGACGTTTCATGGCCCAAACTAGGGGGCATCAGTACAAACCCCACTCTCCTAGCATTGATTATGTTACCTAGTTAGGTATTGAAAACCACCAAGCTCAGAGGGCCCCAAGGACCCTTAATTTTAATCCAGAGCTACAAATATTCTATTTTTTATTTTTTTTCTTGTGCCTTGCCCCCTTTCTGCTTTGAGCCAGCTGGTCCTCTCCCTGCTTCCCAAGTCCAGCAGGGAACAATCCCCGTCTCTCTCCTTTCCTGGCCCTCTTTCCCCTTGAGGGAGTTTGCCTCTCTCCGTACCCCATCCTGCACCCTGCTCTGGGCTGGTGTCCCTCCAAGCACCTTGTCTGGGGAGAGGAGCTTCTGCTGGGCCAGGGCACAGAATCCCAGAGGGGGCTCCCTCTGCTCTTCAAGACATTTCTTTCCACGCGTGTCCCATGAACAAAAGACGCTCACCTCAGGGCACGGGGTTTGAGCAAGTCATAAACCCACATCCATTTTTGCAGCACTTCATTTTATCTGCACAGCTCGAGTCCGTTTTACACATGTCTCTGCAGACACCCAGAGGTGGGATGGGCATGTCTACATTTGGGCAGGACCCGGGTTTCCCTGCAAGGAGAGAAGAGCAAAGTGTGAGCTGGGAAGCCCTTCCCGGGATAGCACATCACAGAAAGCAGAAGGAGCCTGAGCCGAGGTGGCGCAGCAGTTAGAGTGCAGTACTGCAGGCCACTTTAGCTGACTGTGTTCAGCAGGTCAGCGGTTCAAATCTCACCGGCTCAAGGTTGACTCAGCCTTCCATCCTTCCGGGGTAGGTAAAATGAGGACACAGATTGTTGGGGGCAATGTAAATATATATATATACATTGCTTACTGGTGTACACCGCTTAGAGAGTGCTTGCACTTAAAGCAGTATATAAGTCTCATAAATAAATAAAAGTCCTTGGTAGGATCTACTGGGGGGGGGAGCTTTGCTGCTTGTGGGCACTGGCAGGGAGCAGGGAGAGGCTGCATCCATTGTTTCAAGAGAACCCCTGGAGGGTCCTGCACAGTCCCAGCCAGGAAGAACCAGGAGCATCTTGATCTGAAGGCCCTGCACAAAGGAGGCAGGAGCTGCAGGAGCAGAATGACCAAGAGGGATTTGTAAGGCGGTGTCCCCGCCCACATTTTGAAAGCATATTTGGGGTCTGACCCCAGCTCATTCATGCCTGCTCTCTGCAGCTGCTGTTTTGCTGTGTGCTCCAGAGGCTGAGAAGTCAGGCAGACTGGCCCAGTTTGGGCACTGGGTGTACCGTGCCTTAAACAGCACACACACACACAAAAACAACAATTTGTTCATAAGTGAGGCTGGCTACAACTTGGTGTTTCTTACGGTTCTAGCAAGAAGGCCACCTGAACTCTTCAAGGCAGCCCGGCCTGCTTCGGTCTCTGTAGCAGAAACTCCAAGTCTCATCTGCAACTCTGAATGACAACCAGATTGGGGGGAGGCCCTCAGCTTTGTAGGGCTTTCAAATCTACTGAGGTCCAGCTGGACAGGCCCCGGCAGCCAACATTGAACCCTCAGCACAAGCAGGTGCTGGCATCCTCGGACTGCCCTGCAGACAGCTGCTTGTTGCAAAACCCCAAATAAGTTTCAGGAGGCACCTCATATTGGGATAAACAAGACCAGCTGAAGTTAAGGGATGGAGAAGCATCACCAGATCTGGCCAGCTCAGGAGGGTCTAGGACAGGGGCAGGCCACCTTGGCTCTTTTATGACTGGTGGACTTCAACTCCCAGAATTCCCGAGCCAGCCATGTTGAGGGGGAAGGGAAAGGTTTCCATGCTGAGCCATACTGGCTCAGGAATTCTGGGAGTTGAAGTCCACGAGTCATAAAGCGGCCTAGGCCTAGGCCAGAAGTAGGCAACCTTGGTTCTTTTATGACTCGTGGACTTCAACACCCAGAATTCCTGAGCCAGCATGGGGGAACTATGGCCCCCTCATGACTCGTGGACTTCAACTCCCAGAATTCCTGAGCCAACATGGGGGAACTACAGCCCCCTCATGACTCGTGGACTTCAACTCCCAGAATTCCTCAGCCAGCATGGGGGAACTATGGCCCCCTCATGACTCGTGGACTTCAACTCCCAGAATTCCTGAGCCAGCATGGCTCAACTTGGAAACCTCTCCCTTTTCCCTCAGCATGGCTGGCTCAGGAATTTTGGGAGTTGAAGTCCACCAGTTATAAAAGAGCCAAGGTTGCCTAACCCCGGTCTAGGACATCTCGCTGCAGTCAACTCACTCTGGCCATTTTGTCATGGCCGGCTCAGTGTGGTCATTTTGCCACAGCCAACTTGCCATGGCCATGTTGCCACAGCCAACCCAGCACAACCATCTTTCCACAGCCAATTCACTGTAGACAACTCACTTCGGGGCGATCCACGTGGGATAACTCAACGCAATGAATGTTCTTTGCCACTGTTTCTTCTACATAATTTCCATTTTTGGAATATTTATCATGTTGAGTTATCCCGTGTGGAATTGTCCCCCATGGCAAGTTGCCCTGTGATGAGTTGGCCATATTGAGATGGCCATGGTGAAATTGCCCCACTGGGTTGGCCGTGGTGAAATGTCCATGGCGAGTTGTCCCCTCTCCGGAAGGGACACGGCTGATCACCAGACTAGAGAAAGCGAACTGTGGCATGTGCGTCCCAGGTGACACGCCACAATGTTTTGGGTGACATGCTGGCATTCATGACACCCAACAACTGTTCTTGAAAGCACACCCTGTTCTCACATGATTTTCGGAGGCTGCGGAGACCGATGGAGAATCCAGTGTGCTCCTCCTTGTGTGGCCTCCAGCTCACCAGAAGTTGCGGGAGAGAGAGTGCCGTGCTCTCTGTGGCCTCTGGAGCTGCTCACCTTTGATCTGCATGCCATACGTGACCATCTCTAGCCTCTTACGCAGTTCTAACATGTTGCAGTTGTGATAGAAAAGCTGTTTCCGAAGCCGCTGCAAGAGGGAAGACCCCTTGCTAGCTGGAGTTGGCTTGTACGGGCTGCAAAGGTCTTTCACAGAAATAACAGCGCCTGGCACACAGCAGATCCTGAGGCTCACATACACAACTGGGCTGTGTTTTTAAAAGTAAATGAATACAATAGTCCTCAACTTACGACCACAACTGAGCCCAAAATTTCTGTTGCTAACTGAGATGTGTTGAGTGAATTTTGCCCCATTTTACAAGCTTGCTTGCCACTGTTGTTAAGGGAATTGCTGCATTTGTTAAGTTAGTGGCATAGTCATTAAATGAATCTGGCTCCCCCTCCCCCCGTTGACTTTGCTTGACAGAAGGTCGCAAAAGGGGATCATGTGACCCTGGGAAGCTGAGTCCATCATAAATACGAGTCAGTTGCCAGTTTTTAATCACGTGACCAGGGGGATGCTACAACAGTCATTAATGTGAAAAACAGTCATCAGACATTTTTTCAGTCATTTTGAATAGTAACTAAACAATGATTGTTAAGTCGAGGACTACTTGTATGTAAAACATTGTTTCCCTTGTGTCTGTGTGTATGTCAGTGACAGAGTGTGTATGTGTGAGTGCTCGCGCACGTGCATGCCAAGTTAGGCATTATCCAATTTTTTTTGATAGACCAAGTATCAAAGCAAGAACATTCGATGTTAGCAGCCCAAAAGGTTCGCCAACATTTCGGCAGACTTACTTATGCAAAAGACCTCCTTGCCTTGGTGCCACCATCTCTCCCTGATTCAGCCATACTGGATCACAGATCATTTGGATCCCTTTTGGTCGGGGTTTGGCCTTGATACAGGAGAGAAACCACAGTGGTCCCACTGGTTGATGGTGTGGGCAGCAAGTCTATCCTGATGTCATAAGGCTCCTGGTAGCCTTTGCACTATTGCTCATGGTGTCCTTCTTGATGGATTGGGGGTGGTTCCCCTCCCTCTTCTGTGGATGTCTCCACTTGACGGTTGTGGGTAAGAACAGATTGGCCCAATGGGCTCTGCCTCAGAAGGGGCCCCAGGATTTTGGTTCTCTCCCCCATTCATTTTAACACAACATGAAAATCTTGGAAGGGGTCAGTCTTTGCTTCAGAGAGCCACATCATCCACATATGCTGAAGACACCCAATGGACCATCACACCCTAGGCCAGGGGTAGGCAACCTTGGCTCTTTTATGAGTCGTGGACTTCAACTCCCAGAATTCCTGAGCCAGCTATGCTATGCTATGCTGGCTCAGGAATTCTGGGAGTTGAAGTCCACGAGTCATAAAAGAGCCAAGGTTGCTTATCCCTGCCCTAGGCAGTACTGGCAACATCTGGAATCAGGGTTTGAAGCCTGTAGGGGTCTGGATGGAAAGAAATGGGCTGAATTCAAGCAAGACAGAGTTGCTATTTGCTCATCAGTATTAAAAGACACTTGCTCCTGGAGAGGGAAGCTATGGCAAATCTAGACAGCATACTAAAAAGCAGAGACATCTTTCTGCCAACAAAAGTGCATATAGTCCAGGCCATGGTTTTCCCAGTTGCCATGTATGGCTGTGAAAGTTGGACCATAAGAAAGGCTGAGCACCAAAGAATGGAGGCCTTTGAACTCTGGTGCTGGAGAAGACTCCTGCGAGTCCCCTGGACTGCAAGGCGATCCAACCGGTCAGTCCTGGAGGAGATCCACCCTGACTGCTCTTTAGAAGGCCAGATCCTGAAGTTGAAACTCAAGTCCTTTGGCCACCTAATGAGAAGGAAGGACTCACTGGAGAAGAACCTGATGCTGGGAAAGATTGAGGACAAGAGAAGAAGGGGACGACAGAGAAGGAGGTGGCTGGATGGAGTCACTGAAGCAGGAGGCGTGAGCTTCAATGGACTCCAGTAGATGGTAGAGGACGGGAAGGCCTGGAGGAACGTTGTCCATGGGGTCATGATGGATCGGACATGACTTCGCAACTAACAACAACAATTGTTTTTCTGCAAAGAAGAAACAGCATGCATCTCCTGGAATCTCCTCCCCAAGCCATCTCCCCAAAGAATTCACCAAAGATACTGGAGAGGTGCTGGCAATATCTCAGTCCCTGCATGAAGAAACCCTCCCACTCTAGAAGTGCACTGAGGCATCTGCACCTTCCCACAACTTCCATCGGGGAAGATTTCAAGAGTCTGTCCTTCGCTTGCAGAAATACGAACGAGGCCTGGCATCAAAAGGCAGAACTGCTCTGGCACGATGTAAGGACTGCGAAGTAGCACATCCTAGTATGCTCAGGAACACCACTGTCTACACAGAAGAAGCTACAGGACTGGGGCAGGGGTGTTGACTTGCCCCAAGCAGCCCTACAAGCGGAGACATCTTCAAGTGATCGTTCCCCATCTCGGTGGCTGGATTTGGTTAGTTACTCTTGGGATGTAGGAAAAGGACAGACTGAACTAGGGGTGGAGTCAAGAGAGGAACCAGCCTAGACTCCTTACATTTCTGCAAATGGTCCAAGTTGAACTCTTCTTGATTTCCATTGATTCACATCTAGCGCCAATTTAGTGCTGCCCATTTGATGACTAGATTTGCAGATACAAATAAGCAATAAATCAGCGTCACTGAAACTTAGTCTGGGGTCCTGATTCTTCGCACTTGACACGGGATCAGGCAGTCTGCTTGTGTTTGTGTTTCTTGCCAGGCTGCCCTTAGTAACCTCAGTGGCTTCTCAAAGTCCCACTCAGAGAGTCAAGAGGGGGTCTGCAAATGGAGCGTCTGGTCGCTTCTAGGCCCCTCTCTCTGGGTGTCCTGGCTGCAGCGTCCACTTGGCATGCAGTGGGTCAAGAACACCCCTCTGAGGCTGTGCTCTTTCCAGAAGCTTCCATGGACCTTTGCTGCGCCTTCCTTCTCTTTTGGAGATGGATTGACATCTTCAATTGGTGTGCAGAAAAACAGCAAAGTGATTCAGGGGGGCTAATCCTCTGCAGAGGGAATGTTCGGCTGCCACCACGCTCCCCAAGACTCTGCCTATGCTTTGGAAATTGAGGGGTGGGTGTGCATCCCTCCTGCTTTAACCCCCCTCCCCCATTTGTCACCTTCTCGGCAGGCAGATAGATGGCTTTGTAGCTCCCTTCCCAGCTAAGGCAGAAGGTGGAATATCTTCCTGTCTTTTTCTGCATACTTGCGGCTGGTGATTCAGCACTGCTTCCTGCTTTTGGCAGTGGCTTCCACCATGCAAGAGCAACAAAGTGTTTTTTTCTTCCTGACTAACTTCCCAAGTGCTTCCGGCTGCACCTGGAACAGGAGAGCAGCTTCTGCCGGTTTACACACCACACTCCCCACCCCAGTCCTGGCACCACCACCATCCTGCCAAGCTCTTCTGAACCTCCTCCCCCCCTCTCGGCATGCTTTTTTCTCCCCTCCTTGTTCTTCCCAGGGTAGGAATGCAGGTGAAACCAGAGTCAGACTGGAGACACCCGCCCAGGAAACACACAGGCCTGGAGTTCAGCTCTGACTCAGCTGGGAAAGGGTTTCCAGCCAGCAGAAGTCCTCTCCCTGTGCCAGAGAAAGCACACAGTGTCCCAGGGAGAGACGCACAATTCTGCAGAGAAGGGTTCGCCCAATATCCAGAGGAGCCACCAATTTGGGGGGTGGGAAGTCAGCCCCCCCCAGAGAAGGAAATATTAAAAGGGCAGAAAAATATATTTCCTCAAAGAATCTTAAAGAGACAGAAAAGCATGCCCAGTTTTTCCTAATAGCCCCAGGTCTCCCTCCCGCAAGCAGAAACCAGCTGTGTAGAAATGCAGATGGAGGCTCCAGCTAGAAGATCAAGAAGACAAAGACACCTAAACTCTACATACCCCACCCAAACTCTAAGACAGAACATAATAGGATTAACACAGAGATACCAAAGGGGCACACTCAGACTCAGGTCAAAGTTCATGCCACAGGAAGCAACCAAACAAAAGGCTCCAGAGGGTATAAAAACCCACTCCCTACATGTGCTCAGCCCTTCTTTTTCTCTCTTTGCTGCCAGAGCCATCTTTCTGTCTGGCTCTCCTCTTCAATAAACTGCAACCTTCTTTCTAAAGCAGTCACCATGTTGTTTATCCCTGGCTTGGACTGAACCCTGATGAAGATTTTTCTTTCAACAGAAGCAAGACAGAGCTTCTGGGCCACCCCATCTACAATGCCAAGTTAGGCCTGGGGAGAAGCAGCTCCAAGCTGGGGAAGGGGGTTGTGGGAAAAGAACAGGGGTGGGGGGGGAACTGTCATTTACAGACCAGAGAGGGAAGCTGTGGGGAGAAGAAGCAAAGTGTAGGGCAAAGATGGGCCTTTGGGTGCTGGGAAAGTAGGCTACGACTATTATTTAGTTCAAATCTCAGAAAATACCCTGAATGACAATCAAAGCAGGGAAGTCTGTTGGCTTCAGGCCATGGAGAGCCACCTTGTGCTCAGCACAGGATCCCCAATCAAAGGATCCCAGATAGGGATCTATCAGGAGACCTGCTGAGCACGGTCCAAAAAAACACGAGGCATATGCAGCAACACAATCAGAGTTCTGTCTGCTTTTTAAGCTTTACGTTCATTGCAGGTACAACTTCACACGGACACACTGACACGCACGTGCACACATGCACACAGACATAGACTTGAACAATGGGCCCTATGCAACAAAATGAAATTTAATGCAGAGAAAAGCCAGATTTTACATCTAGACAGGAAAACCAAAAACAGAAATACAAATCAGGCAAAACCTGGCTTAAAAACAGCCACTGGGAGAGGGACTTTGGAGTCCCAGTGGGCGATTAATTAAACATGAGCCAGCCGTGTGAAGCAGCAGACAAAAAGGCTAACAATCTTGGGTTGTATAAACAGAGGCGTAGAATCAAGATCACGTGAAGTTATTAGTACCGCTTTATAAAACCTTAGTAAAGCCACACCTGGAAAGACATTGAGAGTTTGGAAAAAGTGCAGAGAAGCGCAACTTCTGGCCCCCTCGCTTTACGATGCATCACTTAGTGATGGAAAATCCAGTCCCAATTCCCATCATACATTGAGGACGATCTGCAACTAAATAACTAAATAATAACAACTAACTAATAAAGCACTGATGATGTTCCCTAGTTTGGGTCATGAAATGTCTGCAAGAAAACAAGTAATCAGAACAGCATTGAAGTAAGCAAGACCCCGATCAAGAAACTGCCAACAGCCCAAGCAAAGAATCTCTAAGATCAGCCCCAGCGACACTCACAGGGCAAGAGGCCAGGATATAAACTGGCAGCAAAACTGTACTCCTTACTGGCACTGATGATGTTCCCTAGTTGGGTCATGAAACGTCTGTAAGGAAACAAGCCAGCCCAGAGAGCATCAGGGACCCCACAGTCCTTCCTCCTCCTCCTCCTCCTCCTCCTCCTCCTCCTCCTCCTCCTTCCTACAAACCTCACTCCATTCTACCACTAGCGATGTTCCCTAGTGGGCTCATGAAAAGTCTGCAACAAGGCAACCAAGTTCAGAGAGCACCAAGGACCCCACAGTTATTGTCCTCCTCCTCTTCCTCCTCCTCCTCCTCCTCCTCTCCTCCTCCTCCTCCTCCTCCCCCTACTACCTCTCCACAACCCTCTATTAGCACTGATGATGTTCCCTAGTTGGGTCATGAAACGTCTACAAGGAAACAAGCCTGCCCAGAGTGCACGAAGGACCCTCCAGTCCTCCTCCTCCTCCTCCTCCTCCTCCTCCTCCTCCTCCTCCTCCTCCTCCTCCTCCTCCTCCTCCTCCTCCTCCTCCTAGCACTGAGGATGTTCCTTAGTTGAGTTATGGAAAATCTGCAAGGAAACAAGCCAGCCCAGAGAGGAAAAGAACCCCACAGTCCTTCCTCCTCCTCCTCTTCCTCCTCCTCCTCCTCCTCCTCCTCCTCCTCCTCCTCCTCCTCCTCCTTTCCACAAACCCTACTCCCTTGTAACACTGATGGTATTACCTAGTTGGGTCATGAAATATCTGCAAGAAAAAAGCCCAGGTCAGAGAGCACCAAGGACCCCACCTTCCTCTCCTCCTCCTCCTCCTCCTCCTCCTCCTCCTCCTCCTCCTCCTCCTCCTCCTCCTCCTCCTCTCCACAAACCTCTATTCCTTCTAACAGTGATGATGTTACCTAATTGAGCAATGAAATGTCTGAAAGAAAACCAGTAAGCTCAGAGAGCACCCAGGACTCTTCATAACAACTAAAGTCAGGTTAGTTTTTGAAAACCTCAGAACTTACCAATATTGTAGCTGAGGCATTTCCTCCCCCCCCCTTTTATCGAATGCCAGTTCTGCCACCCACAATGAGTCCAGCCTCAGAGAATGTCCCCACCCCCACATTAAGTACAAATGCCCATCAAGGCATCCCTTCAAGGGGTCCTCTTGACCCCTCCTGGCCCTCAAGTCACAAAGCTCTGCTTCAGGGGAGAAGATCTCTAAGGGATCCAGGCGGTCCCTTTTGCTCCTCTTTTTGTTGAGACCCCCAATGAAGCCACTCAGAATCAGCTGCTCAGAAGAAGCACCAGAAGCCCCCAAGCAGACAGCTGCCTCCATGGACCTTCTAGCTGGCCAATTTTTGGAGAAGGCCTTTGGGAGCAGGCCCTGCCCAGAAGGCCTTGGAGACTGACCGATTCAAGAGATCAAGAGCTCCTGGCCCCAGGATAGCAGCCAGCAAACCCAGCATCTTGGAGATGCCGTTAAAGAGAGAAATATGGGAGGAGGAGAAGTGGATCCATGTGCCACAGCATCTCCACGGGGGCTGCCCAGGGCGCTTTCTAAGTTGGCATGGTGGAGAGGGCGCAGCCACCAGGATGTCCTCCTCCAGATCGGCGCAAGGCTCCCCTTCCTCCCCAGATCACCTCCCTGTGGTCACGTCTGTGGCGCTTTTCTGTGCTGCCAGGTGAGCACGTGTGTGTCTTAACGCATCGCACAAATTCAGGTCGATTGCCAGCCTGTGATTCAGCGTTTTGCGCAAAGCTAGGAGAGGGCTGATTTAGTAACCCGAGTTGATCAGCGGAAGAGCGGCTGGAACCAGCAAGAACCCTTTGGGAATACCGTCTGGGATCTGGCAGGAAGTCCCACATCCTGTCTGGCAGCACTTCTGGTTCCCCTCGCAACTGGCATCCGACTGGCACTCCTCCGTGCAGTTCCCATTGGGCGTCTCCAACTCTGCCTGGGGACAGATGCCAGCTTTCTCTGCAGCTGCTAGAAAAGACCCAGGAGAGAGGTTGAGCCATGGGTGCCCCTCGGCCACTGGGCTCCCTTGCAGGGCTGGGGGGGGCATCCCCCCCACTGCTGCCACCCAGATGCCCCCAGAAGAGGGGCTGGACTGGGGGAGGGCCCTCTGTTTACCCAGGTGCCCCATGGAACCCCCCCATCCACCCACCCAGCCCTGAAGGAGGCAGGGCTGTGCCCGGCCTGCTCTGGGGGGCTGGAGGCCTCCTTCTCCCTTCTCCTGGGGAGGCTGGACAGGGCCGGCCCTTCCACCCACCTGTGGTGTTCTGTCTAGCCGTGTCAGGCTCCTGAGCACAGGTCACGAGGAGGCCCACCAGGGAGAAGAGGAGGAGGGGGCAGCTGCCTCTCCTGGGCGTCATGGTGGTTGTGCCTGAAGGAAGCTGTGGGATCCGGCCTGCCTCAGGCCAAGCTTTAAGCTCTCCCAGGTGTGGCTGGCAGAGGGGAAGGGAGGGCGGAGGGGAGGGGAAGGAGAAGACGGGCACCTGGGTGAGCAAGCGATTCTCAGCTCTTGCACAATCGCAAGGAATCAGATGTCACGGCTGGTCTCCCCCCCCCCCCCTGCAAACCAGGAAGCTGCCAGCTCAGTTAGAAGACTGGAACTGACCAGCTGACGAGGCGATTCGGACGTGCCAGGAGAGACCACTCCACCTACTGGGGCTCCTCAGCCTTTGTGAACCCTTCAACCTTCTGGCATGTGCCATGCTCACTCCGGCTGGGGCTTTCCAAAGGAGAAGCAGGAGGCTGGTCAATGCCTGGGATGGCCCTGGCCTGTGATGTGATGAAACTGGGCAGAGCTTTGGTGAGACGCTGTGGCCACCTCACAGCTCTAAGGAGTTCCCCGTGACTTCTGATGGATGGCTGCTGGCAGTGGATGCTGGCAGTTTCCTGTAATGAGCTCTTGGGTGAGGCACCTCCGAGAGGCCGGTGAGATAGCAGGAAAAACGGGCCAGGAGGATGAAAGATTGCTCTTGGGGTCCACACAATGGAGAACGTGTCCACGAGGTCTCTCATTGTACTGGGGTGCACCTGAAAGGCAGGAGGACGTATGTATGGAGGTCTCATTTTGCAGGCAGGCTCAGGAAGACCTCCAGTGAGGAACAGGTTGGGCCAGCGAAGAGCGGAGAAGATCTTCACTCCATCTAATCTTGGTCCTTTCTGGTTCAGCAAGGAGACCAGCACTTAGAAGGTTTTTCAAGATGGCTTGGAAGGACCATGATGATCTTCCTATGGTTCAGACGCCAGAACGAGATGGGATGCTGGATTCCCTTTTGCTGGTGGGCTTTCCAGAAGCCCTTGGAGATATAATGAGGAGCACAGGAAGGGAAGGTCTCCGTGCAGGAAAGGAGCTTTGAGCTGGACCCAACCACAGACATCATCAGGTTTCGTCATGATTTGGCCATCTTCTCGTTTTGCATCCAGAAATCAAGGCTGGGGAGGTTTTTGCTTTCTGTGACATCTGGATCCTTTGGCATATACCCCAGATGCTGAAAAGAGATCACTTGAAGAGTTGAAGAACCAGCTGGGTGAGTCCTGTTCTTCCTTCTCACTTACAAGTGAGTTGGTGAAGGTGACCAGGATGAAAGGAAACCCTGAAAGACAGGCTGACTCTTGGTCTGCAGAAAATCCGAGATGGGTGCTCGGAAGGAAGTTCTTCTCTTAGCCACAGTCTGTGATCTTGGACATCCAGGTGGTGGGAACAGCCAGGTAGACAATTGTCTTGGCACAATTGTGTAGTGGCTGCTGACGTTCACAGATCCGGCAAAAATTAGTGGTGACCAGACGAGTGCAGCATCCTTTACAGGCATAAAGAGGGTAACAGCTCACACATTCCATGTTTACTGAATAACAGAACAACAGAGTTTGAAGGGGGCCTTGGAGGTCACCTAGTCCATCCCCCTGCTCAGGCAGGAAACCCTATACCATTTCAGACAAATGGCTGTCCAGTCTCTTCCTAAAAACTTCCAGTGTTGGGGCATTCACAACTTCTGAAGGTAGGTTGTTCCACTGGCTAATTGTTCTCACAGTCAGGAAGTTTCTCCTTAGTTCCAGGTTGCTTCTCTCCTTGATGAGTTTCCATCCGTTGCTCCTTGTCCAGCCTTCAGGCGCTTTGGAGAATAGCTTGACTTCCTCTTCTTTGGGGCAGCCCCTGAGATACTGGAAGGCTGCTATCATGTCCCCCCTCGTCCTTCTCTTCATTAAACTGGACATACCCAATTCCAGCAACCGTTCCTTGTATGTTTTAGCCTCCGGTCCCCTGATCGTCTTTGTTGCTCTTCTCTGCACTCTTTCCAGAGTCTCAGCATCTTTTTTTATATCGTGGTGACCAAAACTGAACACAGGATTCCAGGTGTGGCCTCACCAAGGCCTTACAAAGAGGTACTAGCACTTCACGTGATCTTGATTTTATCCCTCCCTTAAGGCAGCCTAGGGCTGCGATGCCATGGTCTCTCTGGGTGGATGCCACCAATGGCTGCCCACCTTGGATGCCAGCAGCAGTCCAGGCTGGGTGGTCTGGGGCAACCACTTGGCCTGTCTAAAGACAGAAGCGATTGGCGGAACTACAGCTGACCAGCTTTCTTTGCTTTCAGGAATGGCATTGTTTAAAATGCGTCCCTTTTTCATTGTTTATTATTTTATGTCTGGATGGTTATGATTATTTTATTGGATTACCTTTGTTTGTTTAGCATCGTAGTTATGATGGCACCAGAGTAAGCAACCTAGGGCTGGTCCTCGCCTGGAAGACGGTTGCAACATCCTTGCGGTCACCTGAACATTTTTAGGACGGATGCGGCATCCTGGGGTCACAGGCCAGGGCCACTTGTGGCTTTCCCAGCCAAGTCAGCGGGAGAATTAAAAACCGCCTGATATCATAAAATATCATAAAACTGGGAGAAACTCAACTGCCTCGTTGCTTAGCCACAGAAATTCCAGCCTCACTTGCGATAATAAGTCAAGGGCGATTTGTATCCGCTATATTTTAAACTGTGATTTAAAAAAAAATCTTTTGTCTTGTTCTTTCTTATGCTGGTGGTCCTTGACTTAACAATCATTTGTTTAGTGACCGTTTAACGTTACAACAGAGCTGAAAAAAAAAGGGGACTTATGCCCACTTTTTACACTGATAACCGTTGCAGCGTCTCCAGGGTCACGTGATCTAACTTCAGATGCTCGGCAATGGCATGTACCTGTGGCGATTGCAAAGTCTTGGGGTCACGTGATCCCCTTTTGCCACTTTCCGACAAGCAAACTCAATGGGGCAGCACGGCTCACTTAACAGCTAAGTTACTAATTTAAGAGCTACAGCGATTCACTTGTAGCAAGAAATGTCGTAAAATATGACAAAGCTCACTTAACAACTGTCTTACTTAGCAACGGAAATTTTGAGCTCCACTGTGGTCGTAAGCCATGGACTCCCTGTACTTGGTATTACTTTTTGTACTTTTCAATACTTTTTTACACTGTGCTGTTTGGCAGAAAAGCAGGACCCCACTCCCCTAAAGCCCCCTCCTTCGGGATGCAGAAAGGGGGTGGATGGGTAGGGGAGTCCCTCTGCATGTTACTCTGGGGAGGCCTCTCTCCTCCCAGCCCCACAGAGAAGTGGGGAAGAAGCAGGCTGGAGAAGCTAATCCAAGGCTTGGGGTGGTGCACTTCCCATGGGGCTGACCCTCTTGACTCTCCCCCGGGCTTCTGGGTTCTTTGCTCTGCCGGCCTCAGCAATGTCTGGCAGCTTCAAGTGCCCCAATGGTCCAGCCCTGAGACCAGCTTTCCTGGTTAAAGGGTGGTGTGCACGTGCGTCTTTGCAGGTGCAGGTGGCTCCATTCTGGCCCTGGGTAAAGAGACAAGGGCCCCCTCTGCCCCCAAGACAGGGGCTCCTCAGAGGTCGACACCTGCACTCGCTGTGGCTTGGCCACTCCTGCAGGTGTGTGAGAGGCCGCCTGGCAGCCTTGGAGATGCCTCGTGGCCTTGTAAATCTTGGGAGTCAACAATGTGGCAAGCTCTGAATGTGCACACACAGCCACTCTGTTTGTAAATTCTCTGCCAGGCCAGAAGCTGGTTTACGCAACTCTCCCAGCCCAGTCTGGGGGGGAGGCTGGACAGAAAAGGATGGGTCCCAGAAGCTGCATTGAGAGGCCCACCGAAGCCCCCTCCAAAGAACCGTGTTCTCGACCAGTGAACCTCTCCGGCTGAGGTCAATAAAGTCAAGATGGCGACCGCACGATCAAAGCTCTGCCTGTTTTCTGGGTGTTCCAATTGTGCCACAGACAAAGCAGACCCGATTGCATTGGCACCATCTTGCCTTTTTTGACCACCCTGGGTGGATGCCCGGCTCCTGCGTTTCCCAGGCGTAGCTTGGGGCTGCCCCCTCCCCTTCTCTGTCGCCCAGAGCCACGGTGGCGCAGTGGTCAAAGTGCCATACTGCAGGCTAATTCTGCTGACCGCCAGCTGCCCACAGTTGGGCAGTTCGATCCTGACCATCTCAAGGCTGACTCCGCCTTCCATAGGCTGGTAAAATGAGGACCCAGATTGTTGGGGGTGCAAGTTGCTGACTCTGTAAACCGCTTAGCACTGTGAAGCAGTAGATAAGTCTCGGTGCTATTTGTCGATGGAGATTCTCCATCTTCCAGGTCCTGGTTGTCCCAAAAGTGCTTTTTTCAAGAAGGAACTGGACTTTCTTTGTTTCTCCTTGAAGACGTTTTGCTTCTCCTCCAAGAAGCTTCTTCAGTTCTGCCTGAACGGTGGAGGATGGAAGGAATTATACTCCTTGCAGTCATCTGGTTGTTAGTACTCTCTCTGAGAGTCGTTGAGGCCAGAGCTGAAGACACTTCTTGGAGGAGAAGCGAAACGTCTTCAAGGAAAAAACAGGACAGTCCAGTTGCCTCTTGCAAAAGCACCCTTGGGATGTCTACGTGCGACTGCTCTTGCTCATTGAGAGGGTCCTTCATGTGAGAAGAATGAAATCCCCTCCCCAACTGTGGCATCCAATGAAGATTAAGAGCTTCCTGGGTGCGAATTTGGCTCTTTGGCCTAAAATACGCTGCTGAGATCCTTGTCTGATTGCAGCAGGAATACGTCGGATGAATCAAGCAACCCAGATGGCACCTGGATTGTTTGTTCCTTCAGAAATGGACCAGGGTTAGGACTTGGACGAGACACCACCAGGAAATCCTACAGCTGTAGATCAGATGAAGAAGTTGAACAAATATCCCCAAAGAAAGCAGAGCATTTCCATCCTCTTTCCTTCTTCCTGCCTTGAGCAGGGGGCTGGACTAGAAGACCTCCAAGATCCCTTCCAGACATAGAATTCTTTTCTTTTCTTTTCTTTTCCTCTCTCTCTCTCTCTCTCTCTCTCTCTCTCTCTCTCTCTCTCTCTCTCTCTCTCTCTCTCTCTCTCTCTCTCTCTTTCTCTTTCCAAAGTTTGCTTTCCATATCCGGCCATGTTCCTTGCAAGAAGCCTTTCAGAGACTCCTGCCTTGAGTTTTAATTGCTGCGCAATCTTGTAAAACAGTCTTGTTCTTCCAGTGACTTGCAACCTGCACCCTCGGGAACGCGGGAGAAGCTTCTGGAAACAGGATGTGGAGCGCCAGAAGCACAAATGGGGCCCTTGCAGGCCACATGAGCCCCAGAGCTGGCTGGCAGTTCCCTGGAAGGAACACGACATGGGTTTTACAGGGGAACCTGGGTCCCTGCAATGGAAACAATCCATTGAAGCAAAGGGGTGACTTCAGATTACCTCTCCTGTAAAGTGACCGTGGGATGGAGGATCCCTGGGGCATATGCAGAGTTATTTCTGCTGCATTGCAGCAACCAGTAAAAAATATAGGTAATGCTCAACTTATAGAGCTCTGATGGCGCAGTGGTTAGAGTGCAGGATTACAGGCTATCTCACTGCTCACTGCCAGGAGTTCGATCCTGAATGGCTGCAGGTTGACTCAGCCTTCCGTCCTTCCGGGGTCAGTCAAATGAGGACTCAGATTGTTGGGGGCAACAGGCTGACTCTGTAAACCGCTTAGAGTAGGCAGTAAAAGCACTGAGAAGTGGCATATAAGCCTAAATGCTATCGATAAGTGCTATTGTTATTACATTAGCACTTATCAATAGCATTCAGACTTATATACCACTTCTTAGTGCTTTTACTGCCTACTCTAAGCGGTTTATTGAGGCCTTTGAACTCTGGTGCTGGAGAAGACTCCTTCGAGTCCCCCGGACTGCAAGGCGATCCAATTGGTCAGTCCTGGAGGAGATCAACCCCAACTGCTCTTTAGAAGGCCAGATTCTGAAGTGGAAACTCAAGTCCTTTGGCCACCTAAGGAGAAGGAAGTTCTCACTGGAGAAGAGCCTGATGCTGGGAAAGACGGAGGGCAAGAGAAGAAGGGGACGACAGAGAAGGAGGAGGCTGGAGGGAGTCACTGAAGCAGCAGGTGTGAACTTAAATGGACTCCAGAAGATGGTAGAGGACAGGAAGACCTGGAGGAACGTGGTTCAGGGGGTCGCGATGGGTTGGACACGACTTCGCAATTAACAACAACAACAAAATTGTTATTACAATCCCAACTGGACACAGATAAACCTCCAAGTGGCCTCAACGACTCTCAGAGAGAGTCCAAATGACCAGATGACCGCAAGGAATATCAATCCTTCCATCCTCCACCATTCAGTCAGAACTGAAGAAGCTTCTTGGATGAGAAGCGAAACATCTTCAAAGAGAAACAAGGAAGGCCAGTTGCCTTGTGAAAGAAGGCCCCTTTGGGACAACCAGGACCTGGATGACGGAGGATCTCCATCGACATAAACCTGTTTTGTTGTTTTGCCCATTCAGTTTAATCTTCCATTCACGTTCAACCCTTGGTGACTTTAGAACAGTGTTTCTCAACTTGACAATTTTAAGGCATGTGGACTTCAAGTCCCAGAATTCCACAGCCAGCATTGCTGGCTGTGGAATTCTGGGAGTTGAAGTCCACATGCCTTAAAATTGTCAAGGTTGAGAAACACTGCTTTAGAGGCAAGCGCTCTCCAGGTTCTTTCCGTTGTGGGATGTTCATCTGTGCCTCAGCTTTGATGCTATCAAAGTTCTTTGCTCGCTCCTTCTTCTTTTTTTTTTTTTTTATTAAAAATTTTTATAAATTTTTACAAAAAGACAAAAAAAAACAATACAATACAATACAAAAACAAAGCGAAACAAAACAAAGCAAAACAAAACAAAACAACCCTTCCCCAACCCTCCCCAAAACCCCCACTCCCTCCCCCCCCCTGGAGCTTCCCAGAGCAGAATATAGGTTTAATTAAAAAAAGTTAAAAAAATTATATGAAAAGAGGAAAAAAAAGAATATAACACTAAAATATATGTGTATATATAAAAATAAAAGTTATAAAAAAGCTAGATGATATTTTTTTATATCCAATTTAAATTGTATAAACTTTATCCATTTATCCCAAACAGCAAGAAATTTCTCTTGCGATTGTTCTTTTAAGAAAGCCGAAATCTTTGCCATTTCCGCCAAATAAGACACTTTAAGAAACCATTCCTGCAAAGTAGGCAAAGATTCCTTCTTCCAATATTGTCCTACTAACAGCCTTGCGGCTGTGATCAAGTTCAACATCAATATAACCTCCTTTGTATCACAATCAGTAACTATACCTAATAAAAATAATTGTGGAGTAAATTTTACCCTCCTTCTAAAAATTCTCTGAATATTCCACCATATCTTAATCCAAAAGGCTTTTATATTTCTGCACGACCACCAGATATGATAATAGGTGGCATCCAAACAACCACATCTCCAATATAACCTGTCATAAACCTTTAAACAGGCTTCTACGGGTTAATTGCAGAAAGCTTTTCTCAATCCCCCAAAAGCTCTGTGCAACCATGGTTGCTGGCATCTTCACCACAGTTGCCTCACCAAGGGTGTGTGTGTGTGTGTGTGTGTGTGTGTGTGTGTGTGTGTGTGTGTGTGTGTGTATTACTGGTGCAATTGTGCACGTTGCATGCCAGCTATGAGACAGCTTGCTTCATATCTGACTGGAAAACTTTCTCTCCGTCTGGGCCAGGGGTAGGCAACCTTGGCTCTTTTATGACTGGTGGATTTCAACTCCCAGAATTCCTGGGCCAGCATGGGGGAACTACGGCCCCCTCATGACTGGTGGACTTCAACTCCCAGAATTCCTGAGCCAGCATGGGGGAACTATGGCCCCCTCATGACTCGTGGACTTCAACTCCCAGAATTCCTGAGCCAGCATGGGGGAACTATGGCCCCCTCATGACTCGTGGATTTCAACTCCCAGAATTCCTGAGCCAGCATGGGGGAACTATGGCCCCCTCATGACTCGTGGACTTCAACTCCCAGAAAGCCAGCATGGGGGAACTATAGCCCGTTCATGGCTTGTGGACTTCAACTCCCAGAATTCCTGAGCCAGCCTGGCTCAGCTTGGAAACCACTCCCTTTCCCCTCAGCATGGCTGGCTCAGGAATTCTGGGAGCTGAAGTCCACCAGTCATAAAAGAGCCAAGGTTGCCTACCCCTGGTCTGGGCTCTTGACTTCTTCCTGCCCAGAATCTTCAGGAGCTCTGCCAGGGAGACTAGCCAAGAGTTTGCTTGTTGCCTACGGAATCACAACATCAACCCAAGAGGCACATTCAGAGATGCAAAGATGTGCAGCAAGTCCTTGACTTATAACAATTGCTTTAGGGACCGTTCTATGTTACAACAGCGCTGAAAAAAATGATGCATTTACAACTTTTGCAGGATTCCGGTGGTCGCGCAATCAAAGCTCAGACGCTTGGCAACTGACTCATATTTATGACGGTCGCAGTGTCCCCTACTCCTCCCCCCTCCCGCTCCCCCTCCTCCTCTCCCTCCCCTCTCTGCAAATCCCACTCTCTTCTAGCACTGATGACATTCCCTAGTTCAGTGTTTCTCAACCTTGACAATTTTAAGGCATGTGGACTTCAACTCCCAGAATTCCACAGCCAGCATTGTTGGCTGTGGAATTCTGGGAGTTGAAGTCCACATGCCTTAAAATTGTCAAGGTTGAGAAACACTGCCCTAGTTGGATCATGAAACATCTCCAAAGAAACCACCCAGCCCAGAGACCATTAAGGACCCTACCCACAGTTCAACCCTGAGTTGCAAAATGCCCCCTTCTACCAGCAACTAAATATTTCTGGTCTTGTTTTTATCATTCTCAAACTTCAGTCCTGTCCCATCATCCTGATTTCACAATTTCCTCTTGGGAGGCACTTCCTCGTATAGGAGACGACTGAGCCCAAATGGCTGAGAACGTTTGCTAATTTCTGGTAGATTTAGTCTTCTTCAAGGAGCAGCTGGTTTACGGATTCTCTTTTATTTTGAAAATTAGTAAAGAATAGGACTCTCTAAACCTGGCAACTTTTAGACTGGAAGGCTTCAACTCCCAGAATTCCCTAACCATCATGCCTGGCTGGAGAATTCTGGGAGTTGAAGTCCACTAGTCTTAAAGCTCCAAGGTTGGATACTCCTGGTCTAGGGCAGGGGTAGGCAACCTCGGCTCTTTTATGACTCATGGACTTCAATTCCCAGAATTCCTGAGTCAGCATAGCTGACTCAGGAATTCTGGGAGTTGAAGTCTATGAGTCATAAAAAAGCTGAATTTGCTTACCCCTGGTTTAGGGTCTTCTGTGTCAACGCTGCTACCATCAGATGTTCTTGCTTTGACGACATATGAAGATGCAGCCATTTTCCTTCTTATGTTTTACTCTTAGAATTAGAGTTAGAATTAGATCATACTGGGGGGGGGGGGAGGAGGAATGTGCATGGGAGTTTAGTTAGACATAACATTACTGTAACTAGGGTGAGAAAAAAAGGTTTTTTGAAATAAGAGATGATAAGGAATGGCGGATTGAAGAACTGGAAGGAAAGCCTGCATTTCAAACTAATTGGAGAATGTGATTTCTGACTGTAAATTAGAGGAGGGAATTGTGCTTTGTTACTATGTGCTCAGGGGAGGGGAAATCCAGTTTTTGGCTTCACCTATGTATGTACCGATGCTATGCTACTCGAATAAAGATTCTTTAAGTTAAACAATGCCTTAAATTTCTTTGAAGAGTTTCATCTGTCAGAATCATGACATTAAGCCAAAATCTGAATTGAGAAAGGGGTTGGACTAGACGACCTCCAAGGTCCCTTCTAACCTGTTCTTCTGTATTCTTTTCCCCGCTGTCCTTCTTATCCTTGCTGTGAGCTTCTGAAAATCCACCTTGTTTGCACACCAAGAGACCTACGTTCAAAAGATTGGTGTTTGTTTAACATCAAAACACCCAGCGTCACAAGGCACATTCCTCTGACAATGAACTTCCTTAATTCAACTTTCTTATCAGTCAGGATCTAGTCAAAGTCAGCTGATCCTCCTGTGCCTTCCTCAAGCTGTTGGAAGGAGAAAGTGATCAGCAAAGCAGGTCAAGAAGTTCCTGGAAGGACTCCTTGTGGGTTGAACTTCACTCTTGACAGATGGGGCCAAGAGGTGGTCCTTCTCCTTATCCCTCTGCCCTTGAGATATGAATCTAGCTTTTTCGGGGACTCCGAAGCTCGCAGTCTTCCCAGCTTCCAGTTTCAGAATTAAAATTCTGAAGACAGAATAATAAGGAGCTGGGTATGGCTAGTCTAGTATGACAAGAAGGACTTGATAGCCATATTCCAGTATTTGAGGGGCTGCCAAAAAGAGGAGGGGGGATCAACTTATTCTCCAAAGCACCAGAGGGCAGGACAAGAAACCATGGATGGAAACTCATCAAGGACAGAAGCAACCTGGAATTAAGGAGAAACTTCCTGACAGGGAGGACAATCAACCAGTGGAACAGCTTGCCTCCAGAAATCGTGGGTGCTCCATCACTGGAGGTTTTTAAGAAGGGACTGGACAGCCATTTGTCTGAAATGGTATAGGGCAGGGCTAGGCAACCTTGGCTCTTTTATGACTTGTGGACTTCAACTCCCAGAATTCCTGAGCCAGCCATGCTGAGGGGAAAGGGAGAGGTTTCCAAGCTGAGCTGTGCTGGCTTGGGAATTCTGGGAGTTGAAGTCCACAGGTCATAAAAGGGCCAAGGTTGTCTACCCCTGGTATATGGTCTCCTGCTTAAGCAAGGGGCTGGGCTAGAAGCCCTCCAAGATCCCTTCCAGTTCTATTCTGATTGTTTGATTGAACAGAGTAGCTGGCATAGAGGGCCTCACCCCCACCAGATCCCCGCCTGGCCTGGACACCATCCAACCCAGATCTCAGCCTTGAGTGTGAAGCCACATCTCTATCCAGAGACTGACTCTGCACAATGTGTGCATTCCTGCCCAGTACAGGGAGTCCTTTACTCACAACTCTAATTGAGATCAGAATGTCCACTGCTAAATGCTGTGGTTGTTAAATGAGTCACGCCCATTTTTATGACCGTGCTAGTCAAGGGAACCATGGGGTTGTTCATTGTGTCTGACGTCCCTCACTGACTTTGTTTGTTGCTCGCCTCACCCCCCCCCCCCCCGGGAGAGCACAAACAGCCATCACGTGACCCTGGGGGTGCTGCAGCCACCCTCAGCACCTGCCGGTCGCGCCTGAGCTTCGATCACGTGACCCCACAGAGATGCTGCAGCGGCCACGAGTGGGGGTATGGGTTGTAAGTCACTTTCTTTTTTCCAAGGCCGTCCTAACTTTGAACGGTTGCTAAACCAATGGTTATATGTTGAGGACTTCCTGTAGAACAAAAGGATCCATTTGGGGTTTATCTTCTTGACCCAAAGCCCAGGGCTGCCAGATCTGGATAGCTATGGAAAAACGAGGGCTTGGACAGGGCTTCCCAGGATTCCCAAAGTCCAGAATCCTTCCTCAGACTTAACTATGGCATGTCTGTCTGTCTGTCGCCATCCGTGCATCGAAGCCATGTATGCATCCCTGCATGCATCCCTGCATGCATCCCTGCATGCATCCCTGCATGCATCCCTGCATCCATCCATGCATCCATCCATGCATCCATCCGTATTCATCCCTGCATGCATCCCTGCATGCATCCCTGCATGCATCCCTGCATGCATCCCTGCATCCACCCGTATTCATCCCTGCATGCATCCCTGCATGCATCCCTGCATGCATCCCTCCATGCATCCCTGCATGCATCCATCCATGCATTCATCCGTGCATGCATCTGTGCATACATCTGTGCAGCTATTGTGCATGCATCCAACCGTGCATCCATCCCTATTCATCCCTGCATTCATCCGTGCATCCATCCCTGCATGCATCTGTACATGCATCCATGCGTGCATCCCTGCATACATCCGTGCATGCATCTGCGCATGCATTCGTGCAGCTATTGTGCATGCATGCATCTGTGCATCCATCCCTACATTTATCCCTACATTCATCCCTGCATCCATCCCTGCATGCATGCATCCATCCCTGCATCCACCCAGCCAGTCATGCAAGCCAAATCCAATAAAAGGGATCTCTCTGTGTAGGAAAACTGCCCCCCACAGATTCAGTGGGTGTTTTGTAAACAACCTATGGGGAAAAAAGAGGAGGGGAAACAAAGGATGACCAACAGACAGCCTGGCGAGGTTTGGACCCCGGTGTTCAATGGAGAGCAAGAGCAAAGTCTCTTAAAACATAAACCCCTCTGGATTCAGTGGGGCTGGCTGCCCCCTCCATGAGTTTGAGGCTGCAGCCCCTGTGCCACAATGCAGGGGATGTAAACCCAGGCTCTTGGGACGTGTGCCAGGCTTTTGGAGCCCAGGAGCTGGGCTCCTTGCCTTCGCTGGCTCAGATTGACAGCTTCAGCCTGTTTGGAAATCCTTCAACAAACGATAAAAAGAGAAGTAAGGTTGCAGGAGAGAGGGAAAAAACATCAGCCATAATAAATTTACTCACCTGTCTGCAAGCTCAGGACAGGGAGACTCAAACAGTTGCTTGGCCTAAAGTCCAGATTCCCCATGGAAGCATAGCACAATGAATACATCACAGATAGTTGTTTCCCCCCCCCCCCCAAACTCAGCCATGGTCAAGAACAAGTGCAGAGAAGAGCAACAAAGACGATCAGGGGTCTGGAGGCTAAACTGTATGATGAACGGTTGAAGGAATTGGGAGTGTCTAGCCCAGGGGTAGGCAACCTCAGCTCTTTCATGACTAGAGGACTTCAACTCCCAGAATTCCTGAGCTGGCATGGGGGAACTATGCCCCCCCCCATGACTTGTGGACTTTAACTCCCAGAATTCCTGAGCCAGCATGGGGGAACTACGGCCCCCTCATGACTTGTGGACTTCAACTCCCAGAATTCCTCAGCCAGCATGGCTCAGCTTGGAGACCTCTCCCTTTCCCCTCAGCATGGCTGGCTGAGGAATTCTGGGAGTTGAAGTCCACGAGTCATAAAAAAGCCAAGGTTCCCCACCCCTGCCCTATATCAGGGGTCCTCAACCTTGGCTCTTTTATGACTGGTGGACTTCAACTCCCAGAATTCCTGAGCCAGCATGAGGGAACTATGGTCCCCTCATGACTCGTGGACTCCAACTCCCAGAATTCCTGAGCCAGCATGGGGGAACTATGGTCCCCTCATGACTTGTGGACTTCAACTCCCAGAATTCCTGAGCCAACATGGGGGAACTATGGCCCCCTCATGACTCGTGGACTTCAACTCCCAGAATTCCTGAGCCAGCATGGGGGAACTACAGCCCCCTCATGACTCGTGGACTTCAACTCCCAGAATTCCTGAGCCAGCCTGGGTCAGCTTGGAAACCTCTCCCTTTCCCCTCAGCATGGCTGGCTCAGGAATTCTGTGAGTTGAAGTCCATCAGTCATAAAAGAGCCAAGGTTGCCTAACCCTGCTCTAGCCTAATGAAGTGAAAGTAACAGAATAGATGTTTTCCAATATTTGTCACAGAGAATAAAGGGTCAACCTATCATCCAAAGCACCCGAGGGCAGGACAAGAAGCAACGGGTGGAAACTCATCAAGCAACCTAGAACTAAGGAGAAATTTCCTTACAGTAAGAACCATTGGCCCCTGGTGACTTAGTGGTTAGAATGCAGTACTGCAGGCTATCTCACTGCCCACTGCCAGGAGTTGGATCCTGACTGGCTCAAGGTTGGCTCAGCCTTCCAACCTTCCCAGGTTGGTAAAATGAGGACCCAGACTGCTGGGGGCAGCGGGCTGACCCTGTAAATCACTTAGAGAGGGCTGTGAAGGTCTGTGAAGCGGTATATAAGTCTAAGGGCTTATCAGTGGAAGGACTTGCCTCCAGAAATTGTGGGTGCTTCAGAAGGTGTTCAAAACTAGATTGGACAACCATTTGACTTGGATGGTATAAGGCAGGGGTCTTCAAACGTGGCCCTTTTATGACTCGTGGACTTCAACTCCCAGAATTCCTCAGCCAGGCACGTGTGCCTGGCTGAGGAATTCTGGGAGTTGAAGTCCACGAGTCATAAAAGGGCCACGTTTGAAGACCCTGGGTATAAGGTCTCCAGCCTTGGGCAAGGGGCTGGACTCCAAGGTTCCTTCCAGCCTTAGGATCTATGATTCTAATGAGGAAGAGAAGGATGAGGAGGGACAGGATAGCAGCCTTCCAATTTCTCAGGGGCTGCCCCAAAGAAGAGGGAGTCAAGCTATTCTCCAAAGCGCCTGAAGGCAGGACAAGAAGAAGCAATGGATGGAAACTCATCAAGGAGAGAAGCAACCTAGAACTCAAGAGAAACTTCCTGACAGTGAGGACAATTAACCAGTGGAACCACCTGCCTCCAGAAGCGGTGAATGCTCCAACACTGGAAGTTTTTAAGAAAAGACTGGACAGCCATTTGTCTGAAATGGTGTAGGGTTTCCTGCCTGGGCAGAGGGTTGGACTAGATCAGTGGTTCTCAACCTTTCTAATGCCGCGACCCCATAATACAGTTCCCCATGTTGTGGTGACCCCCAACCACTTATACATCATTGGGTGCCAGGGGCGTGGCCAAAGAAAAGGGGGAAAAATGGCAGACAGCCTTGTTTGGCGACCCCCGTGATATGGTCGTTCGACCCCAAATGGGGTCCCGACCCACAGGTTGAGAACCACTGGACTAGATGACCTCCACGGTCCCTTCCAACATTATTATTATTATTATTATTATTTTATTGAAAATTTTAAAAAGTTTTTACAAATAAGGGAAAAAAAATAAAAAACAAAAAACAACCCTACCCAACCACCCCAACCCTCCCAGTCCATCCCCCCCACCTTCCCAGAGCTGAATATAGGCTTGATTAAAATTTCTAAAAATCTTAAAAAAAAATTAAAAAAATATAAACCATTAATATATCTAAATACATTACCTAAGCTTATAAGATAATTAACAATAATATATATGTAAAAAAAAACAAAACATAGATATTAAAAAAAGAGAAAAAAAATTACTTAAGAAGAAAGAGAATAAAAGAGAAAAGAAAGAAGAAAAGATATATATATATATAAAAGAAGTAAAATAAGATGAGATAAAAATAAAAAATGTAAGGAAAGAGAAGAAAAAAAAATACAATCTATAAAATATTAAAATTTATATATAGGTTATTGAAAAACTAAGTAATATTTTTATATCCAACTTATGTTGTATAAAATCTATCCATTTTTCCCATACCGCAAAAAACTTCTCTTGCGATTGATCCTTTAAAAAAGCCAAAATCTTTGCCATTTCCACCAAATAAGAAACTTTAAAAAACCATTCTTGCAAGGTAGGCAAAGATTCCTTCTTCCAGTATTGCCCTACTAACAACCTTGCGGCTGTGATTAAATTTAACATCAGTATAACCTCCTTAACATCACAATCAGTAACAATACCCAACAAAAACATTTGTGGGGTAAATTTTACCCTCCTTCTAAAAATTCTTTGAATATTCCACCATATCTTAATCCAAAAAGCTTTTATATTTTTACACGACCACCAAATATGATAATAAGTAGCATCCAAACAACCACATCTCCAACATTTAGGCTGTAAGTCAGGATACATACGAGACATTTTTTGTGGATCAAGGTGCCATCTATAAAACATTTTGTAAAAATTCTCCCTTAAGTTCTGGGCTTGTGTAAATTTAACATTCCTCACCCAGATGGTTTCCCAAGTGTCTAGTAGAACTGGTTCACCAAAATTTTGTGCCCATTTAATCATACATTCTTTAATTAGTTCTGGTTCTGAATCCAGTTCTACTAGCACCCCATAGATTCTCTTAATATGAGTTCATCTTTGATCTTTTACTTGTTTAAAAAGATTTTCATCTTCTCTAAGCAAACCCATATTTATTATTATTATTATTATTATTATTATTATTATTATTATTATTATTATTACTACTACTACTACTACTACTACTACTACTACTACTACTACTACTACTGGCTTTCCCTGCATGATTGGATGGAGTCTGGGGGGGGGGGTCCTGGGCTCAGAGGCATCTACCTGGAGTGATCAAACCAGGAAGAAGCATGAGCCTTGCAGAGTATGACTCAATGTTTGTTGCCCTGGCAACAGTTAATGTTTACAAGACCTTGGGGACCGCTTCTCCATTTCACTCTCTGCCCTCCTCCTGCTCCTGTCCCACCACATTCCTGAGCTGGCTGGGGGTGGGGGGGGGTCACCGAGGACAAGAGCAGAGGACTGACTCGTGGTGTGCCTTTGCTTTCAAAGCAAGCCAGAATTGCAGTCCTTCAAGAACCCTGCAGACCCAAACCAGCTGCAGGAGAGACTCGGGGAGACCCCCCCCCATAAGTCTGTTTGGACTGGGCCCTGCAGGAAGCCCCCCTCTAGAGCTCCAGAACCCATGGTGCCCAGCACCTTCCCTGTCTGGAGCTGATGTAAATCCTCCTGGCATCCACCAGCTTATCAGCATCCACCAGCTCTGGAGGCTGTACGCAACCTGGTTGCCACCTCCAGAAGCCTGAAAACCCTGAGTCTGAATCCTAATTTTTAGTAGGATGGAACGTGGGAACTGTGTGGTGCCCAACTTGAGAATAATCGTATTATCAGTATTTGATATCGAGGCAGTCCAGTTTCACTGTCTTGGCTCACCGGCTTCTTTCTGCAGGGGGGCTTCTGACAGCAGCCGAAGTAGACCTCAGCCCAGCTGAGCCTCATCCAGTCTAGAAGAGACTAACTGCCCTCCAGGTGGCTCAGTTGCTACAGCACGAAGCCACTGCACCCTCTGCCAGTCTTCTCCCCGGTCTACCTGCTGGTGGAATCCCCCAACTACTCTACTTCCATCTGAGCAACAGTGGAAGGTTGATCCCAAACGTTTGACTGGCTGCGGCGGGAGATCACCAGAAGACTGCTGGTTAAAAGAATCCCGAAGAGCAGGTGATGGGTGCAAAGACTGCTCCAAATCCTGGAGAGGCAGGCTAGCCCAGCTGCAGGGGAATTGTGTGCATGCTTGCCTGAAGCCACCAAGATGGTCCTTTCTGGGACTTTGGTTCTCACTGGGGCTGTTGGCCACCAGCGACGGGAAGGATGAGGGCTTGGTCCAAGGTGGTCTGGAAGGGACCAGGCAGATCACTCTGGAGCCATTGTTGCCCCACCCTCAATTTTACAATTTCTCAGGTGGGCCTGGGGCAACAATCCCCTTAGAGGAGCAGGAACAGGACCCAGATGGAGAGGAGCAAGAGCTCACGCAGAAACCTCACCAACAAGCAGCCAAGAAGAACCAGGACTCTCAAGTGATGGAAGACTCTGCCCAGGAGGAGGTGCCCCAGACCAAGCGGCACAGGACAGCCCAGGTCTCCTCTGCCTTTGACCACCCACGGTAACTCTTTCCCCCCCTCTGTTCTTCAGGCCATTGCCCAGGTTTCATGACAGGGCTGAAGGCTCTGGCCAAAAAGGTCAAGAGGGTGTCCACGAAGGTGTGATGGGAGCTCCTCCTGACAAACAGCTGGAGCTCCAATCACCTCTTTGGGACCATCTGGTTCTCTGCTCATGTCCCACAGAGTCCTGCTGCAAGCAACAGGGCATGGGGGGGTGGCTTGGGTCAAGCACAGGAAACCCCTTTCCCACCCCAGACCAGGTCATTCGTGCCAAACTGGGAATTTCCCGGCCTCGCCTGCACCCAGAGGGGGTGGGACGCCTGCTGTGCACTTCCATGACCTGACTCTCCATCCCTCCATCAGAGGTCCTCCAGATGTTCTGGAATCCACAGACAGACTATGGGGATGGCCACTGACTGTGCAAGCATGCCCAGACCCAGTTGGGGAGCCCCCTCCCCCAGCCTTTATTCCATGCTTGCAGCAGGGTCCCCCAGATCCAGGGGCTATTAAAGGAGTTAGAGCTTGGCTGTTTTCTTGCAGATGTTTCCTTACTCAGACTAGGGAACATCCCCAGCGCTAGTGATCGCTGACACTGATGATGTTGTCTAGCTGGGTCATGAAAACATCTGCAAGAAAACAAGCTCAGAGAGCAACAAGGATCCCTCCCTCCCCCCTGTTCAATCCAGAGCTACAAATATTTTCCTTCATTCGCAAAGGGGCTCCTTGCAGCTTCATCCAAGAGCCCTGTTTCCCCCCCCCATCCAGGCCTCTTGACCCCCCTGGGGCAATCTGCACTCACTCTCTTCGGCTGAAGCCATGGGCCCCAGCATCCCCAGCAGGATCGCCCCCAGCAGCAAGCAGAGGATGGTCTTCATGGTGCTGCTCCAGAAATCAGCCTCCTTCCAGGCTAGCAGAGCAGGCATATAAAGGGCTCCTGGGGGGAGGGGTGGGGGGGGAGAGCATCAGGGGAAGGAGGGAGGGAGGGGCGAGGCCCAGGTGTGCTTTGCTAATGACTCACGCTTAGCTTCCCCCCCCCCCAGGAGCAAATAATTTCATGGATGGGGCTGGCAGCCTTGCCCGAGGCATTTGGGCCCCAGACACGCAAGCTCGCTCCTTCCCCCTGCGTAGCTCCAGCCGAACCCGCTCTGCATCCACCATCACCTCCATCACCCGGGCCTGCGGAGTTTGTGTCAATAAAGTTTTCTCGCGCTGGCAGGCTGCCCGTTGCAGGCATCCAGGCACAGCCGGCTTCCTCAGCCTGCCGAGAGTCATTGAGGCAGGACGGGAGCCTCCCTGCCCCACCTGCCGTCCTGCCCAAAAGAGGGGCTGCACCCTTTCCCGGGAGGACCCATCACCTGCCCACCGTGTCCCCTGCTTCCTCTTGCCGGCGTCCTCTCCGTTCTTCTTTTCAGAAGAGCTTGGACCACCGGTTGTCTGAAAGGTGAGCAGGGGGTTGGACTAGAAGACCTCCAGGGTCCCTTCCAACTCCTCTGTTATTCTGGCACTGGGCAACCCTGTTGAAGCGAGATACCCGATGTGGTCTTGACCCAGCCATGCCTGACCGGACTCTCGGAAAGATCTTGCCTTGGGATGTCCCAGTATCCCAATGTGGTACCCATCCCCTGTGCCTTAGAGAATGATAGGGCGGGAAGGGACTTTGGGGGTCTTCTAGTCCAACCCCCTGCCCAAGGCAGGAGACCGTTCAAAAGGTTGCCCAGTTTATTTTTGAAAGCTTCCAGTGATGGAGCACCCTCAACTTCTAGAGGCAAACCATCCACTGATTAATTGTCCTCACTGTCAGAAAGTTTCTCTTTAATTCCAGGTTGTTTCTCTCCTTGATGAGTTTCCATCCGTTGTTTCTTGTCCTGCCTTCAGGCGCCTTGGAGAACAGTTGACCCCTCTTCTTTGGGGCAGCCCCTCAGATATTGGAAGACTGTTTTATCATGTCACATTTAGTCCTTGTCTTCATTAGGCTAAACCAGGGGTCTTCAAACTTGGCCCTTTTATGACTCGTGGACTTCAACTCCCAGAATTCCTCAGCCAGGCACGCGTGCCTGGCTGAGGAATTCTGGGAGTTGAAGTCCACGAGTCATAAAAGGGCCAAGTTTGAAGACCCCTGGGCTGAACATTCCCTTAACCGTTCATCCTATGGTTTAGCCTCCAGGTTTAGCTCATCTTCGTTGCTCTTCTCTGCTCTTCTCTTTCCAGGCTCCCGGCATCGTTCTGCTTCCCCTGTCTATCACCCCCTTCTTCCCTTTTACATGAGTTCATCTTAATGGCAGGAGCGAACCTTTTCTCCGCTGTTTGGAAGATGGTCTTGGAAGTCTTTAGCAACGACTCTCCTTCAGGTTTCACAAACCCTTTTAAGGAATCCAAGAAAAGTGAGATCGGATAGCTGGGAGATCTGCCCAGTGGTGGGATTCAAACAGGTGAACAACCTGTTCTCTGTGTGGATGGTGCTTCCGGAAGTCCATTTTGGGCCTGGGCAACAAAAAATTAGTTACTGATTCTGCTGAAGTGGTGTGAACTGGCTGAATCCCACCACTGAGGAGGAGAAGGAGGAGGAGGAGGAGGAGGAGGAGTGGTGGGATTCCACCACTGAGGAGGAGGAGAAGGAGGAGGAGGAGGAGGAGGAGAAGGAGAAGAAGAAGGAGAAGGAGGAGGAGTGGTGGGATTCAAACAGGTGAACAACCGGTTCTGTGTGTGGATGCCGCTTCTGGAAGTCCATTCTGGGCCTGAGAAACAAAAAATTAGTTACTGATTCTGCGGAAGTGGTGTGAACTGGCTGAATCCCACCACTGAGGAGGAGAAGGAGGAGGAGGAGTGGTGGGATTCCACCACTGAGGAGGAGGAGGAGGAGGAGAAAGAGGAGAAGGAGAAGAAGAAGGAGAAGGAGGAGGAGTGGTGGGATTCAAACAGGTGAACAACCGGTTCTGTGTGTGGATGCCGCTTCTGGAAGTCCATTCTGGGCCTGAGAAACAAAAAATTAGCTACCGATTCTGCCAAACTGGTGCGAACTGGCTGAATCTCACCACTGAGGAGGAGGAGGAGGAGGAGGAGGAGGAGGAGGAAAAGGAGAAGGAAGAGGAGTGGTGGGATTCAAACAGGTGAACAACCAGTTCTGTGCATGGATGCTGCTTCCGGAAGTCCATTCTGGGCCTGGGCAACAAAAAATTAGCTACTGGTTCTGCCAAAGTGGTGTGAACTGGCTGAATCCCACCACTGAGGAAGAGGAGAAGGAGGTGGAGGAGTGGTGGGATTCAAATAGGTGAACAACCGGTTCTGTGCATGGATGCCGCTTCTGGAAGTCCATTCTGGGCCTGGGCCCAAAAAAAAAATTAGCTATCGGTTCTGCCGAAGTGGTGCAAACTGGCTGAATCCCACCACTGGATCTGCCCCATGGAGCAGGCAAAACCCAGCAGGGGTTGAGAGATGAAGCTTTTCTCCCTGGGTTGGTCCAGCTGCAAGAATTTGCACCAAGGGGTTTCGGTGTCCAGGATGGCTTTGGGGCAGTGAGGTGACCCTCCATCCTTTCAGTGCAGGCTGAAACAGCCCAAGTCCCTCCATTATGACCAACTCAACTGTGGTTTCTACCGAGGTTCTCGGTCATCCAGGTCCTGGTTGTCCCAAAGGTGCTTTTTTCAGGAGGCAACTGTGTTTTCCTGTGTTTCTTTTGAAGATGTTTCACTTCTCATCCCAGAAGCTTCTTCAGCTCTGACTGGTCATCTATACACAAGAATGGCAATTACGTCCTGAAAGGTAAAACTTTATTGGATACACCATCTTAGAACTGAAGAAGCAAAACCAGCTTTTGGTTTTCCTGTGCAAAAGTTTGCTCTGTTGTTAGTTGCAAAGTCGTGTCTGACCCATCGTGACCCCGTGGACAACGTTCCTCCAGGCCTTCCTGTCCTCTACCATCTTCTGGAGTCCATTGAAGCTCACGCCTCCCGCTTCAGGGACTCCCTCCGGCCACCTCCTTCTCTGTCTTCCCCTTCTTCTCTTGCCCTCCATCTTTCCCAGCATCAGGCTCTTCTCCAGGGAGTCCTTCCTTCTCATTAGATGGCCAAAGTACCTGAGTTTCAACTTCAGGATCTGGCCTTCTAAAGAGCAGTCGGGGTTGATCTCTTCTAGGACTGACCGGTTGGATCGCCTTGCAGTCCAGGGGACTCGCAGGAGTCTTCTCCAGCACCAGAGTTCAAAGGCCTCCATTCTTTGGCGCTCAGCCTTTCTTATGGTCCAACTTTCACAGCCATACATTGCAACTGGGAAAACCATGGCCTTGATTATACTTACTTTAAAGCTTGCTTAGTTAAACAATAGATTGCAAATGACCAGCTCTCTGCAAGGAGTATAAATCCTTCCCTTCCCCACCACCCAGTCAGAACCTGAAGAAGCTTCTTGGATGAGAAGCGAAACGTCTTCAGAAGAAACAAGAAAGTCCAATTGCCTCCTGAAAGAAAACACCTTTGGCTCAACTGTGGGGGCTTGCATGCAACAGCAGACTCAAGATGCTCCTGGATCTCACCTGGCATCTCACCTTGCATGGTGGCATCATAGTTGCATGTCCCAAAGATGGTTTTTCCAAAAGACAACTGGACTTTTAAAGTTTTTTTTTCTTGAAAACATTTCGTCTGTCATCGAAAGAAGCTTCTTCAGTTCTGAAGTTCATTTTTTCAGTTCAGTTCTGAACTGAAGAAGCTTCTTGGATGAGAAACAAAATGAAAAAAAAACAAAACAAGAAAGTCCAGTTGCCTTTTGGGAAAAGCACTTTCAGGATAACCAGGACCTGGACGACGAAGAAACTCCATGGACACAGAGCTGCGTGTCGAAAACCAGATCCTTGAGATGGCGTGAGGGCAACACGTCTGTCCCCACGCAACACACGAGAGCAGAGGTCAAGTCTGCATGTTGTGGGAGAACTTTGCAAGTTGGGGACAACAAACTTCACATTCTGCAAAAAATACTTTCTTTGGGCCTCAGGGTTCCTTAGGCTGGATTTGGAACCTAGCTTGTTATGTGAACACAGTTTATGAGTCTACGTGAGGCCTTGCATGGCAGCTGTGAAATATCCCTGGATAATGATTATCAGCCCTGCCAGGAAAAGTGAAGCAAGTCGTTACTGTGGCTTCATGTCCATGTCCGCCCTGGTTTCCGGCAATAAAGCCAAAGTGGTTTATAGATGATTTACAGGTCTCATATAAAAGACCTGAGAAGATGGCAGCACAAAAACTGGCAGATGTTATAAAACTTTTCAATTAAAAAAAACCTGGCAGATGTTTCATCATATCGTTGCAACCACCGTCTTGACTTTGCTCATCAGATCCCGAGGACACCCCTTGGAATAGTATCTCTGTTCTTCCACCTTTTTTTTTTCTTGTAAAAATTTTTATTTTCAACTTTACAATACATAACGATCTTACAAATACTTCAGATAAAAAACAAAACAAATCGATACACGCCACATTCGGTCTTGCCCGCCCCTTTCCCCCCAAACTGCATCCCACCCCAAACCAACTTACCTCTTTCCCTCTTTTTCTTCACTCACCCCCTCTCCTCCTTCACCTCCACCTTCCTACTTACTTCTCACCTTCTCCTCCTCCCTCTTGAGGCGGTCCAGGGGGAATGGCCGAGCAGTTCCTCTCTCAGAATTAAACCATTAATGTTATATACAATAAGACTATTTCTACTTTATCTGAACTACTTAAACTTCAACCCATGCATCAGAATAACGGAATTTCAGAGTTGGAAGGGACCTTGGAGGTCTTCTAGTCCTCCAAGCCCTCTATTTAAGCAGGAGACACTATACTACTCAAAAAAGAGGTTGAGCCTTTGGGAAAAGTTCAGAGAAGAACAACTAGGAGGATCCAAGGCCTGAGACTAAAACATACGAAGGACGGCTGCGGGACTTGGGCTTGGCCAGTCTAGAGAAAAGAAGGACGAGGGGAGACATGATAGCATTCCAGTATCTGAGGGGCTGCCCCAAAGAAGAGGAGGGGGTCACTTTGTTCACCAAAGCACCAGAGGGAAGGACGAGAAACAACAGTTGGAAATTGACCAAGGAGAGAAGCAACCTGGAATTAAGGAGAAACTTCCTGACAGTGAGGACAATTAACCAGTGGAACAGCTTGCCACCAGAAATCACGGGTGCTCCATCAATGAAGGTTTTTAAGAGACTGGACAGTTACTTGTCTGAAATGATCTAGGTTCTCCTGCTTGAGCAGGGGGCTGGACTAGAAGACCTCCAAGGTACCTTCCAGCTCTATCCTATCCTATCCTATCCTATCCTATCCTATCCTATCCTATCCTATCCTATCCTATCCTATCCTATTCATTATTTCATTCCATATATTCTATTCTATTCTATTCTATTCTATTCTATTCTATTCTATTCTATTCTATTCTATTCTATTCTAAATTCCATATTCCATATTCCATATTCCATATTCCATTCCATTCCATTCCATTCCATTCCATTCCATTCTATTCTATTCTATTCTATTCTATTCTATTCTATTCTATTCTATTCTATTCCATTCTATTCCATTCTATTCTATTCATTATTTCATTCCATATTTTCTATTCTGTTCTGTTCTATTCTATTCTATTCTATTCTATTCTATTCTATTCTATTCTATTCTATTCTATTCTATTCTATTCTATTCTATTCATTATTTCATTCCATATTTTCTATTCTATTCTATTCTATTCTATTCTATTCTATTCTATTCTATTCTATTCTATTCTATTCATTATTTCATTCCATATTTTCTATTCTATTCTATTCTATTCTATTCTATTCTATTCTATTCTATTCTATTCTATTCTATTCTATTCTATTCTATTCTATTCTATTCCAGACCAAATGGCTGTCCAGCCTCCTCCTAAAAGCTTCCAGTGTTGAAACACCCACAACTTCTGCAAGGCCACCCTTTCCACTGGTTAACTGTTCACATGGAGCTGCAGTCTTGCTTAGGGATATGATCACAGAAAATGCAAATATATCCCGCTCATTTTTTGTTAGGACAGATGGAGGTAAAGTAAAGAGTGAAAAAGGAAGCTGGCAAGGAAATGGGAGGAATCCTTGTCCAGCACTTTCAGGAATTCCAGAGTTGCAAAAACAGATCAATCCTCTTGTTTAATGGACTCAATGCACGTGGAACTGCTACCATCTCTGAATTGCAACTTTAAGAAGAGATTGGACAGTCTGGAGTGGGCGAGGGTTTCCTGCTCAATCGGGGGGTTGGACTAGAGGACCTCCAGGCTCCCTTCCAACTCTGGTATTCTGTTATTCTGCTTCTCTTTATTAATTGATTTTGGGGAGAGCATCTGGACAGCAAAGATCTGGGGATTTTCTGCAGTTCCTCCCAAGAGTTCTTTATTATAAAAAAGATGTTGAGACTCTGGAAAGAGTGCAGAGAAGAGCAACAAAGGTGATCAGGGGACTGGAGGCTAAAACATACAAGGAACGGTGTCTGGAATTGGGTATGTCCAGTTTAACAAAGAGAAGGATGAGGGGGGGCAGGATAGCAGCCGTCCAGTATCTCAGGGGCTGCCCCAAAGAAGAGGGTGTCAAGCTCTTCTCCAAAGCGCCTGAAGGCAGGACAAGAAGCAACGGATGGAAACCAATCAGGGAGAGAAGCAACCTGGAACTAAGGAGAAACTTCCTGACAGTTAGAACAATTAACCAGTGGAACTACCTGCCTCCAGAAGCGGTGAATGTTCCAACACTGGAAGTTTTTAAGAAGAGACTGACAGCCATTTGTCCGAAATGGTATAGGGTTTCCTGCCTGAGCAGGGGGTTGGACTAGATGACCTCCAAGGTCCCTTCCAACTTTATTGTTATTATTACTACTACTACTATTAATATTAAGAGAATGAGATGGCTGGATGGAGTCACTGAAGCAGTAGGTGTGAATTTAAATGGACTCCAGAAGATGGTAGAGGACAGGAAGACCTGGAGGAACGTTGTCCATGGGGTCGCGATGGGTCGGACACGACTTCGCAATTAACAACAACAACAACTATTAATATTAATATATCAGCATTTTCCCAGGTCTATTCCAATTACAAGTGGCAGTCCTTATAAATGGACTTATAACCATTTAATAACCGTTTGGAGTCACAATTGCACTGACAAAAGTGACTTATGATTGTTTTTCACATTTACGACCGTTGCTGTGTCACCTCACTCAGGTGATAAAAATTCAGCCCCTTGGCGGCTGGCTCCTATTGATGACCGTGGCAGTGTCTTGCCGTCACCTTTTGCGTCCTTCTGACAAGCAATGTCAATGATTCACTTAACAACTGTGTGTCTAACTTAACAAGGGCATCAATTCACTTAACAACTGCAGTAAAATGGGGCAAAATTCACTTAGCCACTGTCTCGCTTAACAATGAAACTACTGAGGTCCATCGTTGTCCTAAGTTGAGGACTACCTGGCATTGACCGTCTAAACTCGCGTGCCATCGAGATTAGACTTGAAAAGAAATTCCAAATTGTCAGTTTCTAAAGCCGAAATATTTGGATTTTATGAGGCAGGAAAAATTAACTCCAGAAGTGAACCTTTGCACAATTCTAGATCAGGGGTCTTCAGACTTGGCCCTTTTATGACTTGTGGACTTCAACTCCCAGAATTCCTCAGCCAGCCATGCTTTCGGTTCATGCAATCTAGATCAGGGGTCTTCAGACTTGGCCCTTTTATGACTTGTGGACTTCAACTCCCAGAATTCCTCAGCCAGCCATGCTTTCGGTTCATGCAATCTAGATCAGGGGTCTTCAGACTTGGCCCTTTTATGACTTGTGGACTTCAACTCCCAGAATTCCTCAGCCAGCCATGCTTTCGGTTCATGCAATCTAGATCAGGGTTCTTCAAACTTGGCCCTTGTATGACTTGTAGACTTCAACTCCCAGAATTCCTCAGCTGAGCAATGCTGGCTGAGGAATTCTGGGAGTTGAAGTCCACAAGTCATAAAAGGGCCAAGATTGAAGAACCCTGTTCTAGATAATGACACACGTCACAGTTTATCAATATTCACCTAAGCCTGTGCCAACGAGTGATTTTTCTCATGGTGCTTGGCTAATAAAATTCTGCTAAGGTCACACGGTTCGTTGTTATTGTTGACTTTGCTGTACACCACCCAGAATCATGTTGTTTGAGTTGGGAGGCCCCCCATAAATGCATTCAGTAAATAAAGTGAATATTTAACAAATTCCCAGGCTCAGCCTGACCTTCTCCCATCTGCTTGCGTGGCCTTTTGACGGCGATTGCAGGAGCTGCTATCTCTGGGGCCAGGCTAGCTGCAGGGGCTCTCTGGGTCCCAAGCTCGGAGAAGAGGCCTTTCCAGGCCCAGTTAGAGGGCAGCCAGAAAAAAATGGGGTACAGCTGATGTCTCCATGGCGGCAAACTCTGCGGAGGACGGTCAAGAGGTTGAGTAGCCAGGATCCCAAGATAGAATAAAGAACTAGAAGGCACCTTGGAGGTCTAGTCCAGCCCTTACTCAAGCACTCTGAACAAATGGCTGTCCAGTCTCTTCTTCTTCTTTTTTTTGTAAAAAGTTTTTATTTTCAATTTTGCATTGCATTACATTCATAAAAATACTTCAGATAAAGAGTAAAATAAATTTATACACACAACTTTCGGTATTGCTCACCCATTTCCCCCCAAACCGCATCCTCCCTCTGACCTTCTTCTCTCACTTCCCTCTTCTTCCTCACTCTCCCCCTCTCCTCCTTCTCCTCAACCTTCCTACTTACTTCTCCCCTTCCTCCTATCTTCTCACTCCGGATGCAGTCCAGGGGAAATTGCTGGAGCAATTCCTCTCTCCAAATTAAAACATCAATATTATCTACAATAAAACTATTTCTACTTATCTGAGCTACTTAAGCTTCAACCCATCCTCCCCCCCTCCCCCCCCACTTCCCAGAGCCAAGTACAGGGTTATACAAACATATTAAACATAATCTATTTAAGTTTACTAATTATACAATAACCAAAATCATACTAACCCTTAACTCTCTTCAAACTTTAACATCATAATTTTATAAACAAATCCATTACTCATAAAATAAATGAAACTTTGTAGTTCCATATTTCTTCTGAACATATTCTATCCATCTTCTCCATACAATAACATATCTCTCTTGTGAAGGGTCCTTTAAATAAGCAGAAATTTTAGCCATTTCTGCTAAATTAGAAACCTTAAATACCCATTCTTCTAAAGAAGGCAGAGAATCCTTCTTCCAATATTGACCCACCAATAATCTTGCTGCTGTTCCAGCCTCTTCTTAAACACTTCCAGTGTTGGAGCATTTACTGCTTCTGGAGGCAAGCTGTTCCACTGGTTAATTGTTCTCCCTGTCAAGAAGTTTCTCCTTAGTTCCAGGTTGCTTCTCTCCTTGATTAGTTTCCACCCATGGCTTCTTGTCCTGCCTTTAGGAGCTTTGGAGAATAGGTTGGCCCCTTCTTCTTTGCAGGAGCCTTTCAAGCATTGGAAGACTGCTAGGATGTCAGCCCTCGTCCTTCGTTCCTCTAGACTAGACATACTCAATTCCCGCAACGGTTCTTCCTATTTTAGCCTCCAGCCCCATCATCATCTTTGCTCTTCTCTGCACACCTTCTAGACAACCACGAGGTCTTCAGAATTGAGCCAGGCAAGAATGCCAGGAGGGCAAGGTGGCCCAAAGATGCTTTTCAGAGGGCAACTGGAGTTCCTTGGGTTTTTTTTTTTTTCTGGAAGACCTTTCGCTTCTCATCCAAGAACTGAAGGTCCAGTTGCCTTTGGAAAAGCGCCTCTGGGATAGCCATGACCTTGATGAGGGAGGATCTCCATACACAGAGGGCAAGCTGAGTTCTGCCGGGCCTGTCCAGATGCAGTGCAGACCAGTGGGGTGGGGAGGAGGGGGCAGGAAGGGGAGCTGCAGGCCCACAAGAGATGAAGCCAAGAGCTGATAGCACCTTGGAGAGCTGCTCTGGGCCCTTGAAGGACCCCACTCCCCTGGCTCTCGAACCCTCTTTGAGCACCAGCTGGAGGGGAAGACAACTTCAGAGAGGGCAGAGACCAAGAAGGGCACTTAGACCAGGGGTAGGCACCCTTGGCTCTTTTGTGGACTTCAACTCCCAGAATTCCTGAGCCAGCATGGGGGAACTATGTCCCCCCTCATGACTGGTGGACTTCAACTCCCAGAATCCCTGAGCCAGCATGGGGGAATTATGGCCCCCTCATGACTGGTGGACTTCAACTCCCAGAATTCCTGAGCCAGCATGGGGGAACTATGTCCCCCCCCTCATGACTCGTGGACTTCAACTCCCAGAATTCCTGAGCCAGCATTGGGGAACTATGGCCCCCTCATGGCTGGTGGACTTCAACTCCCAGAATTCCTGAGCCAGCATGGGGGAACTATGGCCCCCTCATAACTGGTGGACTTCAACTCCCAGAATTCCTCAGCCAGCATGGGGGAACTATGCCCCCCTCATGACTCGTGGACTTCAACTCCCAGAATTCCTCAGCCAGCCTGGCTCAGCTTGGAAACCTCTCCCTTTCTCCTCAGCGTGGCTGGCTCAGGGATTCTGGGAGTTGAAGTCCACAAGTCATAAAAGAGCCAAGGTTGCCTACCCCTGACTTAGACCATGGCCCCCCCCATGCCTTCCCCATCTCTCACAGCTGGCCAGAGGCAGCTCCCAAAGGCACCTGGGCACCTGCGGTGAGAGCCCTGGTTCACGAGAAGCCTTCCTGGGCCTCAAAGCAAAAGCTAGGCCAGATTTTGCCTGGCCTGTGAAGAAGGAGAGAGTGGTGGACATCTCTTCACCACAGCAGAAGAACGGGCATCTTGAGGAGAGCAGATCCCAAGCAGGAATAACTTCCCACAGACAGTTAAGCTCACCTCCACATAGAAGACGGCCCCCGTGGCATAGCTCTGCTCTTCCTCAGAGCACACAAGCCCCACAACTACATCCAGGTGGTATCTTATTGGGGTATTATGGTTCATGGGATAGTCGGCCAGATGTTCAGATTGGATTTGGCCTTTTGGTCCATCAAGTGCAGAGGTAGGCAACCTTGGCTCTTTTATGACTCGTGGACTTCAACTCCCAGAATTCCTGAGCCAGCTTGAAGTCCACGAGTCATAAAAGAGCCAAGGTTGCCTACCCCTGATCTAGTGAGTCCTTCCCAAAGACCTCGGATAGGGAAATGTGGATGTTTGTTACATGTATCGTCGCAGGATGTAAGCTGTTCTGAGCAAAGCTGCCTTTTGCAATTGACTGACGGGGATTGTGTCAATGCCAATGGTGCTCAAGCGGTGCTCCAGATGTTTTAGGATTGCGCCCAAGGTGTCTATTACTATTGGCACTACCTTTATTATTACTATGGCTGGTTGCCCAGTCAGCCAAATGTTTAACTGAATTTGACATTTGTATTAGAAAAGCAACGATGATCAGGGGAATGGAGGCTAACGGTTGCAGGAATTGGGTCTATCTAGCTTAATGAAAAGAGAGACCCGAGTGACAGGATAGCAGTCTTCCAGCATTTGAGGGGCTGCCACAAAGAAGGGGGGGGGTCCACCTCTTCTCCAAAGCCCCTGAAGGCAGGACAAGAAGCAACAGATGGAAACTAATCAAGGAGGGAAGCAACCTGGAACTAAGGAGAAACTTCCTAAAATTGAGAACAATTAACCAGTTAATTACAATTAACCAACTCTGTTATTCAGTTCTCCAGTTATTGAGTCCTTCCCAAGGACCTGAGATAGATGTAGATGTTTGTTGGTGTTACCAAGATTGTCGCAGGATGTCAGTTGTTCCGAGTCCAGCTGCCTTTTGCGACTGACCGATAGTGAATTTATCAGTGCTACCAAGATTGTCACATGATGTCAGCTGTTCCGAGTCCAGCTGCCTTTTGCAATTGACAATAGTGTTCCAGTGGTGCTCCAGATGTTCTTGGGTTGCACCCAAGGGGCCTATTTCAATTGGTCCTGCCTGTGCTTTCGTTTGCCACAGTCGTTCTAGGACACCGCTGACCCCACGAAGCCAAAGACTGCTGATGGTGCACCATGGGACACCTTGCAGGTCACCCATGTGCCTGAGAGCCTGTGGCTCAGAGCTTTCATGCTGGAAGTTTTCCCTGGTTCCAGCCCAGCATGTCTTGCAAACTGCTGATGCCATCTCTGGAATCACACGCGGTCCTTGATTTTTGACACTGGTGTGGGGTTCTCGGGCCAGGGCTATTTTGAAGATCTTACGTAAGGCCAAGGTCGGAGAGGTCAGGTGGGCCTGGCAGAACTGGAGCCCTGACTCAGCCGGGAGCCCAGATTTTGGCACGCAGTGCTTCTGTATAAACAACCTTGTGTCCCGGATGCCGACAGGCGTGCCTCTGCGCCAAAGAGGGGAAAGGTACAAAAAAAGCGTGGGCACTCCCAAGGAAAATAGAATGTGGCAAATTCCATAGGGGAGGAGGAGGAGGAGACCCCCCCCCCAAAAAACAAGAAACCAGAAGGGCACCTTTGCAGCCCATCTGGCTTTCATGTTTACACAAAGACAAACAGCGGGCTTATCAAAATTGTAATAATAAACACAAGAGCATACCATTTCCAGAAACTCAGGGATCAGCTATTGGTGACCCTCGCCTCCACAGCCCAGGGGCATCCTGCGCCCATCAGGGCCGGTGTAAATATAAACCCAGATGGCAGCGGTAGCTGACCTCTGAATCTAGCCCCCCCCCCCAGCCAATTCCTCTTTCCTGGCTCCACCAGACTCTGACTTGGGGGTGGAGGGTGGGGGACCCACAGCCTTAAAGGACCGCTTCTCCTCCCAGGGGGCTCCCGCTGGACAGCCCCTTGTCTGAAATGATATAGGGTCTCCTGCTTGAGCAGGGGGCTGGACTAGAAGACCTCCAAGGTCCCTTCCAGTTCGATTCTGATTCTGGCGGAGACCCTTCCCCTCGGCAGGAGCCTCCGGCGCGCCCTCCCCTCCCTCCCCTGTATGCGGACCCCCCCTCCCGTGCGCGGGATGCCCTCCTTTCCTCGGGCGCATCCAGCCCCCCCCCCGCGGCCTCTCCGAAGGTGGACCCCGCCTGCAGCCCCCTCTCTTGCCGACCCCCGGTTGCTGGCTCCAGGGGCGGCGGGGAAAGGGAAGGGGGAGGAGGGGGACCCTGGTTTCGACCCTCGGGGCGGGCAAGACGCCGCGCTCCAAGACGCTGGGGGTGGTCGCTTAGCCGCGGGGTACGAACGGCCCGGCACTCCTCCATCGCGCCGGGCTGCAGCCCCTGGGCTGTCTCTCCCCGGGGGGGGGGGATGAAGGGGGGGAGGAGGAGGAGGGCATGACAAACCCCTTGCAGGGGCGGCGGGTGGGGGGGGGGGCTCGGACGGAAATCCCCCTCCTCGTCTCTGACCGGGGAGGCTCGATCGGAGTCTCCGCCGGCGGGGAGGGGCGCAGCGGCGGAGGGTCTGCGGGGGCCCGACCGACTCTGCTTCTTGTACTTGGCGGGCCCGGGTTTGCTGGGCGCCCTTGCCCCCTTGGAGCCGCCGCCCCCCCCCTCCTGGCCGGGAGATTGCTTCCGCGAGAGCGGCGCCGTCCGGCTCTCGGCCCCGCCGGTCCTTTACGCACTTGGGGAGGGGAAGGGGGCCGTTAAGCGGTGATTGTTGTCGTGACTTCGATTTATAGGCTCGCCCCTCTCACCGTCACGATTCCGGGCAGCTGGCAACAGTTCAACACCCACAACACCAACAACAAAGAGCCAGACGGCCGGAGAACAAAGGACGGCAAAGAACAATCGAGCAATTTTCAGAAGAAAGGCCGTCAGATCCGAGGAACGACTGTGTGTGTGTGCGTGTGTGTGTCTCTCTCTCTCTGTGTGAGTGTGTGAGGCAGGGGAAAGGCACAGCGGACCTCCGAGAACAGGCGTTTCAGAGAAAGGGGGCTGTGGCTGACCCCTCGTCTCTTTTAAGGGGCACCCGGAGCCTCCGCTCCCCGCTGACTCCGTAGGGACTTTTGGGGAATCACCAGCAGCAGTCCGGAGTCAGCCCCTTTTCAGCAAAAGCTGATATTAAACTCAGCCCCCATCCCAAAATGTTTCTTTCCTGGTTTCTCTCAAACAGTTCCGGCTTGGGACCCCCTTTCTTTCCTAAATATTGTCGAGGGGTTTGGGTTTATGTGGGTTGACATGATAGCCTTCTTCTAATATTTGAGGGGCTGCCACAAAGAAGGGGGGGTCCACCTATCCTCCAAAGTACCAGAAGGCAGGACAAGAAGCAATGGATTATTATTATTATTATTATTATTATTATTATTATTATTATTATTATTATTAATGATTGATCATTGCACAGTCAGCCAGATGTTCAGACTGGATTTGGCATTTTGTCTATCTATCGAGTCCTTACCCAGGACCTGGGATAGGCAGATGTGGATGTTTGATGGTATTACAGGTATCGTCGCAAGATGGAAGCGGTTTGTCAGAATCCAATCATATTTCATCTTTAATTATCAAATATAGAAACTCCCAATTCTGCCTTCTTTGGATTCTGCCATAAGAAGGAGAGAAGGGGGAGAACAAAGGGGTTTTATGGCCCTCACTTCCTTCAGTACACTTCAAAGAGCTGGATGCTGAATGTGTGTTTATTGTAACATCAAAGCGTTAGCACTAGAGAACCTTATCATAACAAAGCAGGATACTTGCCTTTCATGTAGTTACCTGAAGTCTCCATTCAGACGGAAGAAAGAAGAAAGGGGGTGGAATTGTGATACTCGAAACTATCACTGGAAGGGGGGTTGATTGGGTGGGACTACTGGGGAACCCCTTAAAACCTTGAATGGAAGAGCTTGAACCCCAAGTCCTGTCTAGCATGCCTGCAACCATTTTCTCTTAATAAAGGATTCCTGTTGGAAGAATTATTCCAAGAGTTCTGTCTTCTTAAGATGCAAAGTGGGGTGGGTCCTTACATTAGACAGGACTTGCAAAATTAATCCACCTGGAAGGAAGACCCTTGCCGGGGGATTTTGCAAAAATTTACCATGTCAGACAATGGAGCAAGAGAGGGGGAAAACTCCCTGGAAAGAGAGCCGCTGACCCAGTTGGAACCTTGCCAGATGTTGGGATCCGAGAGGCCAGATTCCTCAGGAGAAGAAGTGGTGGAGACACAGGACCACAAGCCTCGCTGGTCGATGGGCGTTGGAAAGAAAAGTGAGTGGGAAAAGGAATCAGGAAAGGTGACCCTGAGACGGGGGACCAGGCAACCAGAATGGAAGCAGGAGATGGAGAAATCCCTGCACGCAAGTGAAGAGGGAGGAAGCTGGGCACCGTACTCAGACTGGATCCTAGAGAAAGCTATTGACCTGATGAAGAGAACTCTCAGCTCCCTAGGAGAGGAGAATACTGAACCCTACGGCCGCCCCAGTTCCTGGAGCCGCAAAGGGAGAGACACCGAGGGGGACATGGAACCTGCAACCCCAGGGACATCTACTGATCCAGGAGCCCCCACCCCCTACCGGACCACAGATGGCAATCTGGACGGAAGGCACTACCACCCACAACAGAGGCACCGATCCATTCCAAGACGTCCACCGTTGGAAGTGAAGTTCAAAGGGGAGCCAACACGCTTGGGGTTTTTCCTAACCCAAGTCCTCAGCTACATGGAGGAATATGGACAGGATATTCCCAGCGACAAAGCCCGCATCCGGATCGTGCAATCTGCCCTGGATGGACCAGCTGCGGATTGGGTAGTGAACTTGCATGACTCCAATGCCCCAGAACTCAGTAACTTCAACCGTTTCATGTCCTCTTTGAGAAGACGATTTGAAGACCCCCTGGCTGATCGCAAAGCCCGTGAAAGAATAACAACGATGAGGCAGGGCAAACGCCCAGTGGCTGAGTATACACAAGAATTCCGGGCCATTGCCAGCAAACTGAATTGGCCAGAAGACATCCTCCTTGGCCATTTCAAAGACGGACTAAACTATGATCTATATGATGCTTGCCTGCCCCGAGGGGACCCACATCGACTTGAGGAATGGTACGTCTTGGCAGAGGAAGCAGAGATCGACATATTGAAGAGGCACCGCCGAGGAAAACAATGGAGCCGCCCCCCGCCTGAGCTGACACACCAACCAGTGAAATCATTGAATACAGCCAAGAAGCAAATGGGATGTTTCAAGTGCAGAAGAGAAGGGCATCGAGCTGTAGAATGCCGCTCAAAGGCCCCCCAGCACAACCCAGACAGATCCCCAATCAACAAACCCCGAAAGTATTCAGCTAAGCCAAAAGAAACGGCCATGAGAATGATGGAAATTGCAGAAACCCCCACCTCTGCTCACCAAGGGGAAAGGACTCCAGCCTACACCACAGGGCCGGTGGATGCCTCAGATGACAGCTCGGAGGGCGAACCCCTGGTAAGTGGATGCATCACACCCATCTTCAAAACAGTGACTATATTAATCCCCCCCATGCCCGAAGCTGTGAAGGTGAAAGCCTTAATAGACTCTGGCTGCACCCGCTGCCTCATTAGCCCAACGCTAGTGGGGAATCTGGGCATCCCATCCAGGAGACTGGAACAACCAATCTCATTTGGCCAGCTAGATGGATCCATAGCAGGGGGGGTGCCAGCTACCCTAGCCACTTTGCCAATACATCTCTCCCTGGGCAACCATGAAGAGGACTTAACGTTTGTGGTGACCCCAGGTATGGAATGCCCAATGATTCTAGGGATGGAATGGTTGAAAAAATGGAACCCCTGGGTAAATTGGAGGACGACAGAAATCAAATTCCCGAAGGGGGACCCTATGGACTTAAAACCCCAAGGGAGGCTACCAGAATCAAGAATAGAAAAAGCATCCATAGGAGAGGAAAAAGGATTAACAAAAATACCAGAGGAATATAGGGACCTTGCTGAAGTCTTCAGTGAGGAGAGGGCGAATGAGCTTCCCCCCCACCGACCCACAGACTGTACCATTGAATTCAAGCCTGGGGCAAAACTCCCGAAGCCCAGATTATACTCCATGAGCCCAAAGGAGAAGGAGGAAATGGAAAGATTTATTAAAAAAAACCTGGAGAGAGGTTTCATTGAGCCAGCCAAGCCTAAAGTGGCTGCCCCGGTCCTTTTTAGAGAGAAGAAGGATGGCTCTTTACGTTTATGCGTGGATTATAGGGCCCTGAATACAATCAGTGAAAGCAACCTATACCCGCTGCCCCTCATGAAAGACATGCTGTCACACCTATCTAAAGGGAAAATTTTTTCTAAACTAGACTTAAGGGAAGCTTACTATCGAGTGAGAATCAAGGAAGGGGACGAATGGAAGACTGCATTTAACTGCCCCATGGGGTGCTACCCAATTCAAAGTCTTGCCATTTGGATTACAAGGGGGCCCTGCAGTCTTTATGCAATTAATCAATGACGTTCTAAGGGAGCACCTGTTTAAGGGGGTCCTTGTTTACTTGGACGACATTCTTATCTTTACTGAAACAAAAGAAGAACACGTCAAACTTGTCAGAGCGGTTTTAAAGAAGCTGCGAGCCGCTCACCTATATGCCAAACTCTCAAAATGCGAATTCCACCAGGAAAGGATAGACTACCTAGGCTATCGCATATCCCCACAGGGCATTGAAATGGACCCAGAGAAGGTCAAAGCAGTACTAAATTGGGCACCACCCCGCACAAGAAAGCAACTACAAAGTTTCCTGGGCTTTGCAAACTTTTACCGCCAATTCATCCCCTCATTTGCCCAGATAGCCTTGCCCCTCACTAACTTACTAAAAACGAAGGGAGCATCCTCAGTAAAACCTAGCCAGCCACTAACATGGACAATGGAGTGCCAAGCAGCGTTTGAGAGACTAAAGAGACTTTTTTCTGCCGAACCAATACTAAGGCACCCAGACATGGACAAGCCCTTCGTAATACAGGCAGATGCAAGTGATGTGGCAGTGGGGGCTGTGCTATTACAAGAAAATGATGATGCAGTATTGCAACCCTGTGCATATACATCCAAGAAACTCACGGAAACAGAACAGCGCTGGCCCGTATGGGAGAAGGAGGCTTATGGGATACGTTGGGCATTACTCACGTGGCGACAGTTCCTGGAAGGCAACAAAATCCCCTTCCAGGTGTGGACTGATCACAAAAATTTAGAAGCCCTGAAAACTTCCAGGAAACTCAATCCCAAACAAGCCCGCTGGTCCCAGCATTTTCACCAATTCCAATTTAAGCTCAAACATTTACCAGGAAGAAAGAACTTCCTGGCAGATGCTCTATCTCGCATGCCCCAATATAACAGCGCACGAACCACAGACTCTAGACCAATAATGGCAGAGTCACAATTGGCAGCACCAGTAACCACAAGAACCCAAGCCAAAATAAAACCACAACTGGACAGCCAAACTGGGATTGAATTCAGAAAAAGCTTGGAAACAGATGAATGGTTCCAGAAAAACAAAAATGTGTGCACAATGAGAGACGGGTTGCCTTGGGTAGGGGAAAAGTTATATATACCAACAACTCAAAGAGTAACTTTCATGCACCTTTGCCATGACACAAAATCAGCAGGGCATTTTGGATTTGTAAAAACTTTACATTTAATTAAACGGCAATTTTGGTGGCCATCCATGAAAAAGGACATTGAAAGTTATATAGCCAGTTGTCCAAAATGTGCCACGGCAAAGAGGTTGCAAGGGAAAGTGCCAGGACTATTGCAAACAGTGGCAAGCCCCTCAGCCCCCTGGAGAGAAATAGCCATGGATTTTATAGTGGAATTGCCAGAAAGCAATGGGAATACTGTGGTCTGGACGGTCACGGACTTGTTTTCCAAACAGGTGCACTTTATCCCTTGCCAAAAGATTCCCACTGCAAAAGCCTTAGCAAAACTTTTCATCCAACACATTTACAGATTGCATGGGGCACCCCAACGCATCATCTCTGACAGGGGGGTGCAATTTACGTCTGCATTTTGGAAGGAATTTTTATCCCTCTTAGGAACCACTCAGGGACTGACATCTAGCCACCACCCTCAAGGGAATGGGGGGGCTGAAAAAATGAACTCCGTACTTAAGCAATATTTAAGATGTTTTCTTAGTTTCCAGCAGACCGAGTGGGCGGACTTACTCCCTTTTGCAGAAGTTGCCTACAATAATGCAGTCCACTCCAGCACAGGTTACACTCCTTTTCAAATCGCCACCGGTCAAAGTTTCAACCCCATGCCAGAATTAACCCCAAACGAACCAACGATCCCCTCGCTGAAAGAATGGATGGAGAAATTACAAAACACCTGGCCAATAGTCAGAAAAGCACTAGATGAAGCTAGGCAGGCCGCCTTTTGCAATTGACTAATTTGTCAATGCCAATGGTGTTCAAGTGGTGCTCCAGTTGTTTTGGGATTGCACCCAAGGCGCTTTATTGCTTCATTTTTTCCAGTTCTTTTTCTTTGACTCTGGCATCTCCTGGTGCAGCGATAACAATCAGCTGTACGCTTCGGTTCTCTACAACTGTGATATCCGGCGTGTTGTGTTCCAAATGGCGATCTGTCTGTATTCGAAAGTCCCACAAAATCTTCACCCTCTCATTCTCAACAACTTTTTCCACGCTATGTGTTGTTGTTATTTTCCAAAGCGCCTGAAGGCAGGACAAGAAGCAACGGATGGAAACTAAGCAAGGAGAGAAGCAACCTAGAACTCGGGAGAAACTTCTTGACAGTTAGAACAATTAACCAGTGGAACAACCTACCTCCAGAAGCGGTGAATGCTCCAACACTGGAAGTTTTTAAGAAGAGATTGGACAGCCATTTGTCCGAAATGGTATAGGGTTACCTGCCTGAGCAGGGGGTTGGACTAGATGACCTCCAAGGTCCCTTCCAACTTTATTATTATTATTATTATTTGTACTACTACTACTACTACTACTACTACTACTACTACTACTACTACTACTATTATTTCCCTAGATTAGAAATGAAAACAGAAATGTCAAAATATTTATTTATTGGACTTTGAAGACCCCCCTGAAAGGGTCTAGGGAACCCCATCATTCCATGACCCACCCTGTGAGACTAGGAAATCTCCAGGAGAATTGGAGTGTGCAACTGGAGGGCAGCCCAGAGGCTCCAGATGCAAGAAGGTGGCACTTTCCCACCCATTGTCAGGTTCAAAACCAGAGTGAAAGATGTTACACCCTTAATTGTGCAAGCAAACCCTTGGAGTGAGGGCGATCTGGCTGCAACATCTGTCACCCCATTGCTCTCCAGGGTTGATTCGGCTGATCTGGCTGGCTAGGCGGGTGTCCCCTTCCTCCCTCACTGCTCCATGTGCGTCCCTCCCAAAGCTGCTCACTCGGTGGAAGAGGACGACCATCCCAGATAGAAGGAGTGTACCAATCTTCTTCGGTCAAGGGTATATGATAGCTGCGCTCCCCTGCTAGAATCTCCAAACAACAAACCCTTGGAGTGGGGAGAAGGCGGGCAGAGGCACCCCTCCTCCACCCTGAGCTCCCCCTGGCTTCTGGGCTGCAGGGAGGAGAAGCCAAGCCTTGGCTGAATTTGAACTAAAGGCGCTTTTTCCAAGAGGCAGCTGGACTTCTTTGTTTTTCCTTTGAAGACGTTTTGCTTCTCCTCCCAGAAGCTTCCTCAGGTTCTGACTGGATGGTGGGGAAAATGGAAGGATTTATACTCCTTACAGAGAGCTGGTCGTTAGCCTTTCCATCTGGCAGGTTAGAAATGGGGGAACGGATGACTTCCTGGCAAGCTGCCATTCTTGTGTATGAATGACCAGTCAGAGCGGAAGAAGCTTCTGGGATGAGAAGTGAAACATCTTCAAAGAAAAAACAAGAAAGTCCTTCCCCTGTCCTGACCACTTTCTGCAGGGAGGCGACCGAGAGCATCCTGTCATACAGCATCATGGTCTGGTTTGGAAGCATCCCTGCTTCAGACAGGAAGGCGGTGCAGAGAGTGGTGAGGACGGCAGAAAAGATGATTGGCAGTTCCCTCCCTCCCATCCAGGACATAGCACAGAAGCGTTGCTTGAGCAGAGTCCGTGTAAGATTATCTGGGACACTACATACCCTTTCCACGATCTGTTTTCCTTGTTCTCTTCTGGGAGGAGGGGGGTCCATGGTATCCGTAGCAGAACATCCGGATTCAGCCATAGTTTCATTCCATATAGCATTAACCTTGTGAACTCTCAAGCTTCCTCCTTCCGTTACATATTCAAGATGGACAATATTTAATATTTATTCGCTACGTATATGTAGGGATGTGGGTCTATACATATGTTGTACATAGTATGTTTAGATGTGTATCATGTATGTGTTTCATTTTGAGAGTGGTCAACTAAATTTCATTTTTGACGTGTGCTATTGTGCCCACAGTCAAAAAATGATAGTAAAGGTTATCTTATAGATCTTATCTCCATAGATGTTTGATGGATCTGGTTCATGCAGGATGTAAGCTGGAGAACTGGTGCTGCCTCCCTGCTGTGTTGGCCTGACAAAGAGGTTGGACCAATTCATAACCGTCTTCAGGGCTCTTAGCCTTGGTGGCCTTGGAGGCTTTGGCCCCCATCTAGTGGTCATCACTGTGGTTTCAGCAGCACAGGATGCTTTTTCAATGCTGAAGCAATAAAGGATTGTATGTGTGTGTTTTTTTTTTTTTAATAAATGTTTTATTGATTTTCTAGTTTTACATTAAGTATTCAAAAAGCAACGTGGCGGCTGGGTTGATCGATAACACAATGACATACAAATATCTTTGGTACAAATCTCAAGCTACTACATCAAATTTTTCCTCTCTTTTCCCCTCAGTATTCACTGTCTCCTGTCTAAACTAATACAATTCTTATTAAATCAATTCTTACATTTCTCAATACTTTTGGGCTTATACTTATCCTTATTATTTTAACATTCAGTCTTTATAGACGATCAACGTCCTAATTAGTTTTCTCCAATTTTTAATTTCCCATTAATACTTAACTTTAACATTTAATATTTATAATTCCCAAGTCTTTAGTAAGCGAAGTTCCCATTATCACAATTCATCACGAAGTCTAATATTCAGAATACGCATCTATTTGGATATATTCTATTTCTCACCATCTTACATCAACTAATTGATAATACAGTATAACATTCTTATTTTCTATTAATTTCCAAACGTCTTAAATTTAGTAACCAAATTTTCTCTTGTTTCAACATCAAATACTTCCTCTCTTTTTCTCTTAATGTCTATTTATCTCATATTGGAGCTAGTACACTTTTTATTATATCAGCTAAATGAAGACATGTTTATTACGTTTATCAATATATTTTTAGCTTATATATATCTTAATTAGCTTTACACTCAATCTTTATAAACAAATCAATATTCAAATTTAACTTTTAATATTTATACTTCCAAATTTTAAAATAACCAGTTTTCTTTATCTCAGTTCGTATGTGTTTGTTTGCATGTTTGTGTGTGTGGTGTGTGTGTGAGAGAGAGAGAGTGAGAAAGAGAGATTGACCGTACCAAGTTGAGAAATTCATATTGCAATTTTTCCACCCATCATTCGTAGTTGGGGGGGGCTGTGAGATCTCCTTGCCATGAATCCCACCCATGTAGTGTTGTCTGTGGACCCCCCACACACTAAATGCAAACATGGGACAAACTGAACTTGGTTTGTTCTTAGTCTTTTAAGTGGCCACAGACTACTAGCCAAAGTGGCCTTTGATCACAAGGCAAGGAGGCATGGAGAAATGTTTTCCCTTTTGCATTTGAGCATCCAAGAAGGGACAGGAAAGGAGAAAAGAGAAGAGGAAAGACAAAGAAAAAGAAAGATGGGAAGGAAGAAGGAGGAAAGGAGTAGAAAGAGGGAAGGAAAAAGAAAGGGGTAAAGGAAGGAGTGAAGGAGGGAAGGAAGGAAAGAAGGAGGGAGGGAGGAAAGGAAGGAAGGAAGGAAGGAAGATTATAATGAGCGGGAGGAAGGGTCTGAGGGAAGTCCCGCCTTAGCACTTGGCCACCAGCAGCCCTGCTGCCCTTTTACCATTCCCTTGTCCCCTCCTCCTGACCTCTCCTTGTGGTCTCCCATCCTATTGCTTAGGATGCTTTGGTTACAAAGCCGGGTCTCCTTGTGGGGAGGGAGAGGGAGTGGGCCTCCCTCTGACCCATACATTTTGCCCTTCCGCACACGCCATGAGCAACTTGGCCAAGGAGACCGAGCCAATTGGCAGCAGCCTTGAGGAGGAGGTAAGCGCAGCCGGCGCCCCCTTGGGAAAGGCTGGACTGGGCGCTTGCCCACCACTGCCCAGGGCTCTGGGCAGCCTGCATCGCTGGGGGTCTTCTGCGTGGCCTGAGAGGGACAGCCAGGCCCCTCTGGTGGACAAGGGTGTGGTGCTTCCTTGGCTGGAGACAATGGATCCCCCCCAGCCCTGCCCATGCCCCCACAGGTGCCCCCGACATGAGCGACATTGAGCTGGCCACGCCCACCCCGGACCCCCAAGGTCAGCCACAACCCTGATGCGGCCCTCCATGAAATTGAGTTTGATACCCCTGATATAATAATAATAACAATAATAATAATAACAGAGAATATTTTTAGTTCAGGAATGAATTGTGGTGTCCTTGTGTTGTTTTCTTGCAGCTGATTTATTACCAAACTACAAATAGCCCTCAATTTATGACAGTTCATTTAGTGACCGTTCAAAGTTACAACGGCACTGAAAAAGGCGACTTATGACTTATGACTCAAAGAGCACCAGGAACCCCACTCATTGCTCCTTCTCCCTCCCTCTCCTCCTCCTCCTTCCCCTCCTCCTCTCTGCAAACCCCCTCAATTCTAGCACTGAAGATGTTCCCTAGTTGGCTCATGAAAGGTCTGCAAGAAAACAAACAAACTCACAGAGCATGAAGGACCCCACAGTCCTCCTCCTCCTCCTCCTCCTCAACCCCACTCCCTTCTAGCACTGATGATGTTCCCTACTTGAGTAATGAAACATCTGCAAGAAAACAAGCTCAGAGAACGTGAAGGACCCCATAGTCCTTTTCCTCCTCCTCCTCCTCCTCCTCCTCCTCCTCCTCCTCCTCCTCCTCCTCCTCCTCCTCAACCCCTCCCTTCTAGCACTGATGATGTTCCCTAGTTGAGTAACGAAACATCTGCAAGGAAACAACCCAGTTCAGAGAGCACCAAGGACCTCAAATTTCCACCCTGCTCCTCCCCATCTCTGCAAACCCACTTTTAGTGAAGAATCAGGCAGAGACCAGAACTTTCAACAGGGCATTTATTTGAGGAGGCCTCATTTCTGGAGAAAGGGCTTTGTCCATCCTGAAGCAGCTGGCGGGAAGGTAGTCAGGAGCAGAGAGGCCAAAGAGGAATGACTGAAGCAATAGGGAGACCTTCTCTGGCTGGGCTGGAGGTGAGGATCCATGGCTGGTGAGGGGGGAAGGGTTGTTTCCCGCTGGGTTCCTCCGTCAGGTCTTGGGGCTCAGTGTGGGCCTGAGGAAAGAGCAGAGGAGAACTGAGAAGGAGACGCATCTCTGCTGGAACAGGGCTCCTTCCTCTTGGTCAGAATAAGGTCCCTGGGAGGGAATGCAGTGGGCCAGAGTCTCAGGAGGGAGGGGGCATCCCAGAAGAGTAGGAGACAACAGATACTCTGTGTGAGAGAAAGAGGATGAAGACAGCCTCTCCTCAATAGTTCCCAGAATATATTGTGGATTCAGATAGTGGAGTCCTTAGCCTGGCAAGGTTTTGTCTACAAACAATACCCATCTTGGAAGAATCACTGTACGTCATTCTTGGTTTGGGGCCTGACAGAGAGTGGCTGAGGAATTCTGGGAGTCCACACATGGTGGCTGAGGGATTCTGGAGTCTGCACATGATGTGATGGAATATTGTAAGGAGGTGGGATCATTAGAGGGAGGGGTGCATCCCAGAAGAGTAGGAGACAACAGATAGTCTGTGTGAGAGAAAGAGGGTGAAGATGGCCTCTCCTCAATAGTTCCCAGAGAATATTGTGGATTCAGATAGTAGAGTCCTTAGTCTGGCAAGATTTTATCTATGTGTGGGAAATAATAGTCAGCTTGGAAGAATCACCATGTGTCATTCTTGATCTGGGGCTGAGGAATTCTGGGAGTTCACACAGATTCTGAGTCTACACATGATGCGATGGAATATAGTTAGGAGGTGAGATCATAAGAGGGAGGAATTCATTCCAGAGATGTAAAAGATAACAGATATATTGTGTGAGAGAAAGTGGGTGAAGACAGCCTCTTCTCAATAGTTCCCAGAGAATATTGTGGATTCAGATACTAGAGTCCTTAGTTTGGCAGGATTTTGTATATGTTTGGGAAACAAGAGTCAGCTTGGAAGAATCACCGTGTGTCATTCTTGCTTTGGGGCCTGACAGAGAGTGGCTGAGGAATTCTGGGAACTCACACAGGATGTCTGAGGGATTCTGGAGTCTGCACATGATACAATGGAATTTAGTTAGGAGGAGGGATCATAACAGGGAGGGGTGCATTGCAGAGGCATAAGATATAACAGATACACTGTGTGAAGGAAAGAGGGTGAAGACAGCCTCTCCTCAATAGTTCCCAGAGTATATCCTTGGTGTAGAGAGCAGGCTGCTTTAGCGTGGCAAGATTCTGTCTCTAGGTGTGGAACAAGAAAGAAACCTGCTAGCTTTTTGAGCCTGAGAGACCCCTTCTGGTTTTGAGGAAAGGAATGGGGCTCTGTGGCCCCTTCAGTTCCTACAGGAACTCCTGAATATCAGGGCCACATCTGGGATTTCTTCCTGCGTCTCTAAATACTTTGCTCAGCAGGGGACAAGTCAGGGAGATCCCCCGAGGCCTCTGCAGCTCTCGGAGATCCTGGATGGGGAAACAGCTTCCTATTCTGGGTGTGGTGGCCAAAAGTGTCTTCACTGCAGGGCCCCTTGCCTTGAGTAACCCCTCAGGACCACTTAACTAGCATCCGAAACAGTCACTAATTTTGTCCCTTAATCTGAATGATTACCAAAATATTATCCAAATCCCTGAGTCTGGGATATCTTGGGCAGCTGAAGGGATTGCCCTGCAGGAGGAGCGAGGCCTGGCTGAGGAGGAAGAGTCAGTTAGGAAATGTGAAATATAAATAAATAAAGGAGGAACCTGCCACGTGAGTTCCTGCTGTGACTCAAGGGATGTGTTTGCAGAGGAGATGAGCTCTTGGGGAAGGCTGTGGCTGCCAATTCTTTTGTGGGCTTGAGGCAGGCTCTGGCAAAGCTCAGCCTCAGCGGTTGCCAGGAAGGAAATCCCATAATGAGGGAGGAGGGGGCTTCAGGGGCCACGAAGGCTTGGAAACGAGATGGCAAAGAAGGAAAGTGGAAAGGAGACAAGAGGAGAGGAGAGGAGGGGAGAGAAAGAAAGAAAAAAAGAGAGGAAGAAAGAAAGAAAGAAAGAAAGAAAGAAAGAAAGAAAGAAAGAAAGAAAGAAAGAAAGAAAGAAAGAAAGAAAAAGAAAGGAAGGAAGGAAATAAAGAAGGAAGGGAAGGAAGGAAGGAAAGGAGGGAGGGAGGGTTGCAGGAAGGAAGGAAAGAAGGAAGGAAAGGAAAGAAGGGAGGGAGGAAGGAAAGAAGGAAGGGAGGAAGGAAAGGAGGGAGGGAGGGAGGGAGAGAGAGGGAGGGAGGGAGGAAGGAAGGAAGAAAGGAAGGGAGGGAGGGAGGAGGGAGGGAGGAAAGGAAAGGAAGGGGAGGAGGGAGGAAGAAAGAAAGAAAGAAAAAGAGGAAGGAAGGAAAGAAGGAAGGAAAGAAGGAAGGAAAGAAGGAAGGAAGGAAAGAAGGAAGGAAAGAAGGAAGGAAGGAAAGAAGGAAGGAAGGGAAGGAGGAAGAGAGGGTTGCAGGAAGAAAGGAAGGAAGGAAGGAAGGAAAGAAGGAAGGAAAGGAAGGAAGGAAGGAAAGAAGGGAGGGAGGGAGAGAGACAGAGGGAGGGAGGAAGGAAGAAAGGAATGGAGGAAGAAAGGGAGGAAGGGAGGAAGGAAAGGAAAGGAAAGAGGGAGGGAGGGAGGAAGGAAGGAAGGGAGAAAAGAGGTCTAGCTGTCTCTAGCTCAGCTGCAGGACCCCCCCCCCCTTACCTGGGGGGAAGCACTCCCTGGCGCATCCAGCTGGGCAGCACTTCTTGTCCCCTTTGCAGTCGGAGTCCCAGACACACTCTTGGTCGCAGGGATAGTCAGCAGGGACTTTCACCAAGGGACACTCGCCCGGTTTGACTGGGAAAACAGGAGAGGCACTGGGATGGGTCCAGAACGAAGGACCCTGCTTGCCGCTCTCCAGCCCCCTGCTCAGCTTGTCTGTTAAAAGTTAATTGCTTGGGGTTGGCTTTCCCCTTGTTGCAAATGTGGCCCCGGGATGCAAACAATTAAACATATTGAACAAGACAGCCCACAACAACGTTGCTTTCTCTGGTTCCCTAGAAGACCCACCCAAAGCAACGCCAGAGGCCATCGCCTGGAGAGCTGAATGAGGCCACTGTCGTAACCCCTGAGATGTTTTCTATGTAATTTCGTGGAGGGTGTGTATGTGTTTACTTCTCTTTGTCATGTTTTCATCATATGCAAACTAAATAATTGTGTGATGTTTCTGATTCGATCGTCGTGTTTGTGTGTAGGAGCCCTTGCTCCTTCATCCCAGAAGATGGCCTCCAATATGGACCTGACCCACTTCCTCCTCATTAGTGCATCTCATTTTCAACCTTTGCCTTCCAACTGATGGGACACCCCTGACCTTTTGTATGATCAGGAGGACCCTCAGCTGGGCAGGGGTGTCTGCAAGGGTTGGTCAAAAAAGTAAAAAATAACAACAACAACAGGATAAGTTCAGTCAAACTCTTGGCTACCATCTTGATTTTTCTCCCACCATGCCGTCAGGGAATGGCGCAGCAGGTATCCAAATGAAGTCAGAGATGCTGATACGAACTTGTAGTTTTATATAAATAAATGTATTTTACATCAATATTTACAGCAAACAAGATAGCCAAGCTAGCAGGAGCATCATGAGGTAAATCAACACAGGATCATCGTGAGGTAAATTACAGAGTACACAGAACACACAGGAGAAAAAGGCGGGAAACAAGGAAACTCTCCCTTTTACCCACAGCAACCAATCACAGCACAGATTGCCTCATGCAGGAGCCAGCTCTCTCCCACGGATTAGCTGTAACTGTGTGTTCTCACTCATTATATAACTCCACCATTCCAGTTGCTAGATTTAAATATCTTTAACACATATCCCCCACAGACCCCCCCTCCAGCTGCTCTCTTTTCTGTAAATCTGCTTTGCTAGACCATGAAAAGTTGACGTACACTATGAACTGGTGACCCCCATCTACACAAAGCCGCTTCTCCTCTCGGTTCTTATGGAGACGAGTCTAAAGACATTGTCTGAAGATGCCAGATTGGCTGCATGGTTGCAAAGAAAGGAGGAGGCATTTGACGTTTCTGACCTCATGTCCTACCTCCTGGATGAAAAGGTGATACACTAGATATGGGCTTACAAATTCTAGGAACTATTTTGGGCTTTTTCTTGATCACTTTCTTTTGCTACCATCTAGCTCAGGGATAGGCAACCTTGGCTCTTTTATGACTTGTGGACTTCAACTCCTAGAATTCCTGAGCCAGCATGTCATAAAAGAGCTAAGATTGCCTACCCCTGAGCTAGCTGTTGTGCTTTGTTCCTACTTCATGCAGGTAACCTGCTTGTTATTATAAAAATTAAAGTACATATATCATTGTGAAGCAATCAAAAGTTTTATGATTTCCATCCAGGTGAGCATTAAGCGAAGGCATTTGACACCCACCTTCTCTGAAATTAATGGGATTCTGCCCACCCAGAGTGTATGCAATGAGTAGGCCATTACCTTCCGCAAAGGAAGAAGAACAAACAGGCTTCAGGTGGATCAACTGCAATTCCATGTTAGCCAAACTAAAAGTATTCTTAGTGAGAGGTTCAAAGTCCTGGATTGAGCAGAGGTGTGGGAGACACCCTCAGGCTTACCTTTTGGGGGGACAAGTTGTTTTGTGGTCTTTGCTGTTGTCAGTTGAGTAGCAAGGATGAGGAGACCAGCTAGGAGTAGAAGAATCCAAGGTTTCATGATGCAGCTGAAATCCAACTTGCAGCTGCAGCAATAATTCTTCCTCTCAACTGTGCATTTCTAATCTCACTTGGACAGGAGTAGTTCTGCAGGGAGGGTCAGGTGATGCAACATCCGATGATGGTTTGCTGGCATGCTGTGTGCAAGAAAGGGGCGTATACAGGAGAGGAGATTGTTGCCTGAGGCTGACTAGAATTTGCTGTTGGTCAATTTGGCTTTGGTCAATCTCTTGACCTTCCTTGTTCTGTGGCTTGCACTGCTCTGTGTTTTCCATGTCAACTTTGCATGTCCAGCTTTGCATGTCAACATCCTCCAGCCCAAGGAGATGTAAGAGAGAGGGGCACATTTACAGTTACTGCAACAGTGCTTGAAGCTCCTACACTATTGGATCATAACAACCTGCCTCCAGAAGCGGTGAATCCTCCAACCCTGGAAGTTTTTAAGAAGAGACTGGACAGCAATTTGTCTGAAATGGTGTAGGGTTCCTGCCTGAGCATGGGGTTGGACTTGATGACCTCCAAGGTCCCTTCCAACTTGATGATGATGATGATGATGATGATGATGGATCATCGCACAGTCAGCCAGATGTTCAGACTGGATTTGGCATTTTGTCTACCTCTCGAGTCCTTACCCAGGACCTGGGATAGGCAGATGTGGATGTTTGATGGTATTACAGATATCGTATCGTCGCAGGATGGAAGCAGTTCCTAGTAAGGCCGCCTTTTGCAATTGACTAATAGCGAATTTGTCAATGCCAATGGTGTTCAAGTGGTGCTCCAGTTGTTTTGGGATTGCACCCAAGGAGCCTATGACTATTGGTACTACCCTTGCTTGCTTTTGCCACAGTCTTTCTATTTCTATTTGTAGGTCTTTGTATTTTGTGATCTTCTCCAGTTCTTTCCCGTCTATTCTGCTGTCTCCAGGCACTGCCACGTCCACTATCCAGACTTTTTTGTCTTTCTTATCGACAGTTGTTAAGTCTGGGGTGTTATGTTGCAGGTGATGATGATGATGATGATGATGATTATTATTGATCATCGCACAGTCAGCCAGATGTTCAGATTGGATTTGGCATTTTGTCTACCTATCGAGTCCTTACCCAGCACCTGGGATAGGCAGATGTGGATGTTTGATGGTATTACAGATATCATCGCAGGATGGAAGCAGTTCCTAATAAGGCCACCTTTTGCAACTGACTAATAGCGAATTTGTCAATGCCAATTGTGTTCAAGTGGTGCTCCAGTTGTTTTGGGATTGCACCCAAGGAGCCTATGACTATTGGTACTACCCTTGCTTGCTTTTGCCACAGTCTTTCTATTTCTATTTGTAGGTCTTTGTATTTTGTTATCTTCTCCAGTTCTTTCTCTTCTATTCTGCTACGTCCACTATCCAGACTTTTTTGTCTTTCTTATCGACAATTGTTAAGTCTGGGGTGTTATGTTGCAGGTGCTTGTCTGTTTGAATTCTGAAGTCCCAGAGCAGTTTAATTTTATCATTTTCTATGACTTTCTCTATTTTATGATCCCACCAGTTTTTGCTTACAGGCAAATGATATTTTTTGCAGATCTTCCAATGCACCATTGTTGCTACTTTGTCATGTCGCTGCTTGTAATCAGTTTGTGCAATCTTCTTGCAACAGCTTACCAGGTGGTCCACTGTTTCTTCAGCTTCTTTGCATAGGCGGCACTTACTGTCTGTTGCTGTCTTCTCAATTTTGACTTTCTATGCATTTGTCCTTAAGGCTTGGTCTTGTGCAGCCAGAATTAGTCCCTCGGTCTCTTTCTTCAATTTTCCTGCTCTTAGCCATTGCCAGGTCTTGTTATTATCTGCTTTCCCAGCTATTTTTTTCATGTATTGGCCATGTAGTGCTTTGTCTTCCCATGCCTCTATTCTGTTCTTCATTTGGTCTTTCTTGTAGGCCAGTTTGGTCTCTCCAGTAGTCAGTAAGCCTTCCTGATATACTAATTTCAGTGCATCTTCATCATTGTTCTTCAGATATTCTTCCAAAGCCATTTTTTCTTCTTCAACCATCTGATATTATTATATGATGGTTTGGTGCTGGCCTTCAGCACCAGTTGAGTTGGCCAGAAGTGGGGATGGGGTGGGGAACCCAGAGCAGGTAGAAGCCCCCCAACTCTGGAGAGCTACATTCTTTCTGGGCCAAAGAACATGCTCAGTTATCTTGACCTGAAGGGACCAGTTGTGTCTTCCTATCCTTTTCTTATTGAGGCCACAGAGGAGACTAATGTCTTGCAAATAAAAGTAATAGTAATAGTAGTAAAGTTGGAAGGGACCTTGGAGGTCATCTAGTCCAACCCCCTGCTCAGGCAGGAAACCCTACACCATTTCGGACAAATGGCTGTCCAGTCTCTTCTTAAAAACTTCCAGTGTTGGAGCATTTACTGCTTCTGGAGGCAGGCTGTTCCACTGATTAATTGCTTGGAACCATGGATGGAAACCTGCTTGTGGAGTCTTGCAAGCAGACATGAGGCTGTCCACCATAAAAGCAGTGTTTTATGTTGGTTTGATTCAACTGCTCTGGTGGTCTCAGGGATAAGAGTCTTTTAAGACAGACAAGGAGAGTGTAGGAGAAGACCAGGCAGAACTGGAAGGTGGAGTTAAATGCATGATCAGTTTAGAATCATTGCATTCCCACAAATGATCCAAGTCCAGCACCCCTTGAATTTCACTGACCCTCATCTAGCACCAATTCAGTACTGATCCTTAGTTGACTAGATTCTTGTGTACAGGCTATAATAATAGAATCTCTGTGCTTAAATTCAACATATTTAAGTGATCTGATAGCAGTGTTCCAATATCTCAGAGGTTGTCACAAAGAAGAAGGGGTTAAAGTATTCTCCAAAGCACCTGAAGGCAGGACAACAAGCAGCAGATGGAAACTAATCCAGGAGAGAAGCAACCTGGAACTAAGGAGAAAATTCCTGACAAAGCAATTAACCATTGGAAGGGGTTCCCTTCAGAAGTTGTGGATGGTCCAACATTGGAGGTTTTCAAGAAGAAATTGAACAACCATTTGTCTAAAATGTATAGAGTCTCCTCTTGAGCAGAGTGTTGGACTGGAAGACCTCTAAAGTTCCTTCTAACTCTGTTGTTCTGTTTTTCCGAATAATCCTGGTTCTTTGGACTTGATAGAGACCCTGCAATTCACCACATGAAGCCATGATTTGCAAGAAAGAAGATCCAGAAAGATATAAATCCTTCCATTCTCCACCATTCAGTCAGAACTGAAGAGGCTTCTTGGATGAGAAGCAAAATGTCTTCAAGAATACGCTTAAGTCCAGTTGCATTTTGAAAAAAAAAATAGCTTTGGAACCCAGAAATATTGATGTTTCAGTGATTAAAATCTCAAAGTTTCTTTGCAGTTATCACAGGGGAACAGATCCAAAAGAAGCAAGTGAAAGGTTCAGTTCACCTGGTTGCAGGTATGTGGAGCATGAGTAATTTCCCTACTGATGGGGTGAAGACCTCTAGCTATTCTCTTCTGTTCTGTTCTTCTGTCCTATGTAATCTATCCTACAATTCTATTCTATTCTATTCTATTCTATTCTATTCTATTCTATTCTATTCTATTCTATTCTATTCTATTCTATTCTATTCTACTCTACTCTATTCTATTCTATATTTTCTTTTCTATTCCATTCCATTTAAATTCTATTCTATTCTATTCTATTCTATTCTATTCTATTCTATTCTATTCTATTCTATTCTATTCTATTCTATTCTATTCTATTCTATTCTATTCTATTCTACTCTACTCTATTCTATTCTATATTTTCTTTTCTATTCCATTCCATTTAAATTCTATTCTATTCTATTCTATTCTATTCTATTCTATTCTATTCTATTCTATTCTATTCTATTCTATTCTATTCTATTCTATTCTATTCTACTCTACTCTACTCTACTCTACTCTACTCTACTCTACTCTACTCTACTCTATTTTTCTCTTCCCCTTGGCCCTCTTAGCTGGAGAAGGTCTTGAGGTTCATATTCTGCATTCTTGGGTGAAAAAAACAAGTTGGATATTAACTTTTAACTATTTGCGCCTGTTCCATAAGCACATTCCTTCACTATTGTCTAGCTGGTGCATTTTGTACCTGTTTGAGGTATGTACCTGTTTGCTGAGAAATTAAAAAGGAGAGGAATGTGTGTTTTTGTCATGCAGTTGACTCCCAGGAAAGGTGACCAATAAACAGAGGCAACTGGGGGGTGGTCCAGCTTTGGCAAAAGTGTTGGGGATTGTGCCCACCCAAAACACATACAATGGATAGCCCAATTCCTCTGGGGGCAGGAGGAAGAACATACTGGCTCTAGGTGGGTGGTAGAATGTCCCATAGATAAGCTAGAAAGAGAGAGAGAGAGGAACTAGGAAAGGGTTTCTCACTGTCATTTCACCAACGAGTGTTTTTTGTCATGACAGAAAATAACGCACTAGCTGAAGTCCCCAGAGAGTTTTCAAGATTAATAATAATAATAATAATAATAATTTGGAAGGGACCTTGGAGGTCATCTAGTCCAACCCCCTGCTCAGGCAGGAAACCCTATACCATTTGGGACAAATGGCCATCCAGTCTCTTCTTAAAAACTTCCAGTGTTGGAGCATTCACCGCTTCTGGAGGCAGGTTGTTCCACTGGTTAATTGTTCTCCCTGTCAGGAAGTTTCTCCTTAGTTCTAGGTTGCTTCTCTCCTTGATGAGTTTCCCTCCATTGCTTCTTGTCCTGCCTTCAGGGGCTTTGGAGAATAGCTTGACTTCCTCTTCTTTGGGGCAGCCCCTGAGATACTGGAAGACTGCTATCATGTCCCCCCTCGTCCTCTTCTTTGTGAAACTGGACATGCCCAATTCTAGCAACCTTTCCTTATATGTTTTAGCCTCCAATCTGCTGATCATCTTTGTTGCTCTTCTCTGTACTCTTTCCAGAGTCTCAGCATCTTTTTTACGTCGTGGTGACCAAAACTGGATGCAGGATTCCAAGTGCGGCCTTCCCAAGGCATTGTAGAGTGGTATTAATACTTCAGGTGATCTTGATTCTATCCCTCTGTCAATGCAGCCTAGCACTGCGTTGGCTTTTTTGGCAGCTGCAGCACACGGCTGGCTCCTATTTAAGGGATTGTCCACTACAAGGATCCCAGTCAGAAGATGATCATGAATGAAACTCTTCAGTGCCTCCTCCTCCAGATGAGATGACAAAAACCTCCACCCTGCTCTTCCAGAAGAATCTGTCAGACCCAGCGTGATACTTACCTTCCAAAGTCCAGAATGTTCCAGTTAACCCTGTGTTCCAGCCGAGTCCGGTAGCTTCGTGAGCTACATCGCCAACAGCGGCGGCCGAACGGGTCACATGAACATCCTATGTTGCCAGCACATAACCGGACAGAGGCTACATAGAAATGGAATATGGAGAAGCCGACTGCTGTTAAAACTGTTATGGCTTATGTTGCTGGAACCGTGACTCTGTGAATGATGGGAACTGGGACGCTGGGTCTGACAACACTTGGATACCGGGAGGGGGTATTATAGGAAGAGGTTGAGTGGGACATTAGGGATGAGAATGGCGTGAACGGAACGCATGGACTCAATGCAAGGTTTGAACATAAGTACTAGCTGGATCGGGGCGTGGACTCAATGCAAGGTTTGAACATAAGTACTAGCTGGATCGGGGCGTGGACTCAATGCAAGGTTTGAACATAAGTACTAGCTGGATCGGGGTGTGGACTCAATGTAAGGTTTGAACATAAGTACTAGCTGGATCGGGGCGTGGACTCAATGCAAGGTTTGAACATAAGTACTAGCTGGATCGGGGCGTGGACTCAATGCAAGGTTTGAACATAAGTACTAGCTGGATCGGGGTGTGGACTCAATGTAAGGTTTGAACATAAGTACTAGCTGGATTGGGGCGTGGACTCAATGCAAGGTTTGAACATAAGTACTAGCTGGATCGGGGTGTGGACTCAATGTAAGGTTTGAACATAAGTACTAGCTGGATCGGGGCATAGGTAGGGTGGAGGACTATCACAAGGCAGGTATGGGGAGGGGGAGAGGTGGATTCCAGATGACCAATTAACCGTCAAGTGGGGTGTGTACTCTGGGTGTGGTGGAGGAATGTATTTAGGGCAATGAATGGAGCTTCGTTCCAGTGCTAACTTAGTTTCAACATAGTGAATAAAGCTTGTTGAATACTGCAACGTTCCTGTTTCCTGGCTTTCGCGAAGCGCGGTTAGGATGTTCTGTTAGAATCCAGGGATTTTGAGCCAGGTCCTCAAAGAGAAGTAGGTATATCTAGATGAACAAAGAGAAGGGCTAGGAGTGACATGATCGAAGTCTTCCAGTTCTCGAGGGGCTGACGCAGAGAAGAGAGGGTTGACCTGTTCTCCAAAGCGCCTGAAGGCAGGACAAGAAGCAATGGATGGAAACTAATCAAGGAGAGAGACAATCTAGAACGAAGGAGAAATTTCCTGACAATACAGAACAATTAATCAGGGGAACTTGCCTTCCGAATTTGTGGGTGCTCCATCACTGGAGGCTTTCAAGAAGAGACTAACAGCCATTTGTCCAGATTAATATAGGCTCTTCTGCTATGGGCAGAGGAGTGGACTGGGTTAAATCTGAAGCTATTTTCCTTCGTCTAGATCAGGGTTCTTCAAACTTGGCCCTTGTATGACTTGTGGACTTCAACTCCCAGAATTCCTCAGCCAGCATTGCTGGCTGAGGAATTCTGGGAGTTGAAGTCCACAAGTCATACAAGGGCCAAGTTTGAAGAACCCTGGTCTAGACCCTGATAGTGTCCAGAAGCAGGAATCAGCTCAGGGTGGAAATAAATGACTGTCAGCACTATGTTGATGATGCCTGGATCCTAAGCTGGAAGTTGACCTCTTTCAGTAGAGAGGGAAAGGATCAAGTCCTTGGATCTCCATCATGGGTGGCTGAGAGCCCAACTTCCTGGTCCTTGCAACTCCTGACTGGATCTACCTATTTAGATAGGATCAAAAGCACTACGAGATGATGCCTCCAACTTCCAAGTCTTAAAGGTGATCCGAAAGGACAGTGTGGTCAATAATTTCAAGGCCCACTGGAATATCTGACAGAAGGAGGGTAGCTGCATTGCTTTCTTTCAGGTACAGCCCCCAGATCATCTGAATTGGTCAACCAATTCATAGCCAAAAAACCTATCTATAACAGGTCCAGATAATTCACCTTTTTCAGGGTCATCTGCAGTTGTCACTCTACTAGGTTATCTGTGGAATAAATACATAGATCATCTGTTCTGACCAGCATTCTTCTGGTCTACACCTGGTTTTTCAGTGTCTCTCTCATTCCCCCTTGTTCACAGCAGGCTTTTATCCAAGTAACATGGTGAGTATAGGGAGTTATGGGGATAAACGTGAACAAAGAGAACACGCAGGAACCGAGTCCTCGATTGATGAGTTATCAAAAGTAACAGAATAATAGAGTTGGAAGGGACCTTGGAGGTCTTCTAGTCCAACACCTGCTCAAGCAGGAAAGCCTATTCCATTCTGGACAAATGCCTGTCCAGTCTCTTCTTGAAAACCTCCAGTGATGGAGCACCCACACCTTCTGAGGACAAGCCATTCCACTGATTAATTGTTCTCACGTTTCTCCTTATTTCTACCAAAGATCTCCGTTCTCTTGCCCACTTTATTGCACTTCTACATTTTCACGAGATACCTCCTTTTGTATGAATTGATTATGGTTTTCTTCTTCTGTCCATGCAAACCTGAACTTTTTTTTACTAGTCATTATGTCTGAAAAGACTGATAAGCAGAAATTATATTTAATTCCACATATTACCACAGCAGCGAGAATAATTTTTGCACAATACTGGAAGAATGAAGGATTGCCATCAGAGGAAGAAATAATCACGAAAATATTGGAACGTGCAGAGATGGACAGACTAACTATGAGGCTGAAAGACAAAGAAGATATGGACTACTATAAAATTTGGAATTTATTTTATTCTTGGTTAGAGAAAAGAATGAAGGATTAGGAATTGAACATGTATTACCTTAGCAAACTCCAGACAACTTGTTGATTGGAAAAATTAAGATATGTTGATGGAAAAAAAATTAATAAAAAAGATTGTTAAAAAAAAACCCAAATGTGCTTGGTTTCAGTTGGGGGAGGCATATAAACATATACATCAATAAATATCACAAGGACAAGAAGGAGAAGAACTGTTCTCAAGCAAGGGGGTGTTTGGGTCCACCATAAATGGTGAGAGGACCTTGATGGAGCCACTGGGCTTCTTGTTTTCTTCTGGGAATTGCCCCCAGGATGGGCTTTCTGAGGGCTGACCATACTTTGAGCATAGGTGGGATCTGGAGACATATCTCTTCAGGCTTTGCTCTCTCAAGTTTGACTGGATTCCAAAATCTTTCTTGGAAATGGGGAAAGTCTACCTCAGCTTTGGCTGTGCTCTTCCAGGGGGAGGAAACTTCCCTCCCTCCCCCCCCCTTTCCTTGCAACTGCCAAGGACTCCACCTCCACCCCACCATGGCTTATAAGGGAGGGATTGCTGGTGGCCAGCAGACCTGAATCAGGATGCCATCTTCTAGCCTTCTCCTGCTAGTGGGCCTTCTCAGCCTTTGGACTGAGCTGATACCTGTCTCTGGATGGAAGAAACATGGTAAGAGACCCTTTACCCTTCCTCCAGTGAAAGAGGAAACCTCAGCATCTGTTCCCAGATGTTGGAAGTTTATTCTAGAAGCAGTTCTTCTACTCTTGACCTTCTGAGAGAAAGACAGGCTACCTCTGAACTTGGGGGTCTATTTAGACAACATGAAAATAGTGCTCACCTTGAATTTGTTTTACTGCTCAGACATAGAAGTTTGGCCAGGAGTTGTCCAGATTAAGGTTAACTCTGCCCTTCATAAATGCCATCTATGGGAACTTTCATGTGAAAGTTACATTCCCACTTTACTGTAATGTCGGGTCTTCTTCACAGAACAGCATAACAGAATTGGAAGGGATTCCCCAACTTTTCTCAACCTCTTCTTCTCCTTGGCTCAAGACGTTCGGCAGGTGGCTTAAGTTTCTTAAGATGAGTTCATGATTCCTGAGTTTAGGATCTTGTTAAATGTCAGTGAACAGAATTTTAAGGATGCAGGGAATAACGGAGCCTTGAGATCTGGAATACCAAATACCAAGAAACTACCTGAGGAAAGAAAGTCCACTGCTGTCCACCTGCTCCTTTTCTAAGATCTTTCTCCAGATGCACAATGCAAACCTTGGTGCTCTCTGAGTTCGGTGGTTTTCTTGCAGACACTTCATTACCCAACTACTGGTAGTTAATATCATCACTGCTAGAAAGGAGTAGGGTTGGAGGAGGAGGATGGGGAGGAGGAGGAGGAGGAGGAGGTCCACTGTGGGGTCCTTGGTCCTCTGCAAGCTTAGTTGTTTTCTTGCAGATGTTTCATTACCTAGCTATGTAGTTAAGGTTGATGATGTTAATTAGTTGGGTAATGATATATCTGCAAGAAAACAATGAAGCACCAACAGTCCTCCACCTCCTCCTCTCTACAAACCCTCTTCCTTCTAGCATTGATGATGTTACTTAATTGGGTTGTGAAACATCCACAAGAAAACAGCCAAGCTCAGAGAGCACCAAGGACCCCTCAGTAGTCTTCTTCTCCTCCTCCTCCTCCTCCTCCTCCTCCTCCTCCTCCTCCTCCTCCTCCTCCTCCTCCTCCTCCTCCTCCTCCTCCTTCTTCTTCTTCTTCTTCTTCTTCTTCTTCTTCTTCTTCTTCTTCTTCTTCTTCTCCCTTCTCCCTTCTCCCTTCTCCCTTCTCCCTTCTCCCTTCTCCCTTCTCCCTTCTCCCTTCTCCCTTCTCCTCTTCAAACCCATTTGCTTCTAGCACTGATGATGTTCCTAGTTGGGTAATGAAATGTCTGCAAAAAAACAACTTTGCTCAGAGAGCACCAAGTACACCACAGTCTTCCTCCTCCTCTTCCTCTTAACAAGCTCTGCTCCCTTCTAGCACTGATGATGTTACTAAGTTTGGTACCTTAGTTCCTCTGTCCTGAGGTCTTCCACAGAAACCTTCAAAGGTTTTGGAAACTACCCTACCGATGGAGTGTTCAACCTTGGCAATTTTAAGACTTATGGACTTCAACTCCCAGAATTCCTGACTGGGGAATTCTGGGAATTGAAGTTCATAAGTCTTAAATTTGCCCAAGATTGGACAACCCTGCCCTACAATAACAGTTTTTCGTTACAAGGGGCACCTGAGTCGTGGATGCTTGCAGTGACCTCCAGGTTTTCTGTGACCAGTTCGGTGTGTCGGGGTCTCCTTTTGATCCCAGAATTTCTCAGGAGCAAGTTATCTGAAGGACACTCCTCCTGTGAGGAACCTGCCCATCTCTTGGGAGAGCCGTTCCCAAAAGTCCTTTTGTGCATTCCTACAACTCTGAAGGCATGCCAGGCTACCCAAGTTAACAACAACAACAGCAGAATGTTGGCCCAGGCATTTTTTGCCAACTTCCTGCCAATTTTGGTAATTACTGCATTGATTCTGAGGAGCCGACCAATGGATTCCTTTGCAATCTTCTCTAATCTCTCTAAATACTGACGTCAGACTTATTAGTCTTCTTGTTTTTAAAGATGGGAAAATTTCCTCTCCTCTACCTGGGTCTAACACTTCTAAAATGTAACAACTAACACAAACATGGGCTGCCCGGACCTTCCCCACGCATTTTGTACATATTGCAATGCCTTGCATGTTCTCCAGGTGGAACAAGGGTTATGGTCTGTTGAAGGAGAGAGCATTATACAGGGAGAGACACTTGTCCCATATTCATTTGTCCCAGATTGCCCAGGAGAACCTCAGGTTTCAACAGAAGAGAATCTTTGTAGCTCTGGGTTGAACTGTAGGGTCCTGGGTGCTTTCTGAGTTTGGCTGTTTTCTTGAAGACATTTCATGACCCAACTAGGGAAGATCATCAGTGCTAGAAGGGAGGAGGGTTTGTGGAGAGGAGGAGGAAGAGAAGAGGAGAAGGACTGTGGGGTTCTTAGTGATCTCTGAGCTTGCTGGTTTTCTTGCAGACATTTCATGACCCAACTAGGCAACCTCATTGTTGTTGTTAGTTGCAAAGTCATGTCCGACCCATGGCAACCCCATGAACAATGCTCCTCCAGGCCTTCCTGTCCTCTACCATCTTCTAGAGTCCATCTAAGCCAGTGGTTCTCACCTTTTTAATGCCACGACCCCCAACTGGTTGTAAGTCAAGGACTAAACTGGTCATAAGTTGAGGACTACCCAACTGGTCATAAGTCGAGGACTTTCCCTGCCCGGGAGCGCTGCGCATGCGTGGTGCCGTCCCCTGCACTGGCCGAGGCATAGCTGGCAAGCGGCAGAGACGGCGCAGGTCGACCACTGGCTGGGCCACCAGCTGGCCCAGCCCAAGGGAGGTAAGGCCCCCGCCGGGCCCCACGCGCACCAGCAACCCTCCCTGTGCCCGCCGGCCTCCCACCTCCCACCCCTGGCCCTCTTTTACTTACATTTTTAGTAGTTGCTCAGCAGGGAGGGGTGGAAGCTTCCAGACAGCTCTCCTTCGCTGCAGACAACTTGCAGCACGGTTTGCAGAATGGGACTTTTGGTGGGCTCAGCAGGGCAGAGACAGCCTGGACAATTCCTATTGGCCTTTGAAAGCCAATAGAATTAGACTCTATTCAAGAGAGTCTATTCTATTGGCTTTCAAAAGCCAATAGAATAAAAGGGAGTAGCCCAGCTAAGGAAAAGGGGAAAAAAATGGCGGACTGCATTGTTTGGCAGCCCCCGTGAAATGGGGTCCCAACCCACAGGCTGAGAACCACTGATCTAAGCTCCCGCCTCCTGCTTCAGTGACTCCATCCAGCCCCCTCCTTCTCTGTCGTCCCCTTCTTCTCTTGCCCTCCATCTTTCCCAGCATCAGACTCTTCTCCAGGGAGTCCTTCCTTCTCATTAGGTGGCCAAAGTACCTGAGTTTCAATTTCAGGATCTGAAAGATCTAAAGAGCAGTCGGGGTTGATCTCCTCCAGGACTGACCGCTTTGAACACCTTGCAGTATAGGGGACTCGCGGGAGTCTTCTCCAGCACCATAATTCAAAGGCCTCCGTTCTTTGGCGCTCAGCCTTTCTTATGGTCCAACTTTCACAGCCATAAATTGCAACTGGGAAAACCATGGCCTTGACTATACGTACTAGGCAACCTCATAGATCCTAAAAAAGAGTAGGGTTGGGAGGGGGGAGGAGCACTATGGGGTCTTTGATGTTCTCTGAAGTTGGTTGTTTTCTTGCAGACATTTCATTACCCAACTAGGTGACATCATCAGTGCTTAGAAGGGAGTGGGGTTGGCAGACTGGGGGAGAAGGGGACAATGAGAAGGAGGAAGTTTTTTGCAGATGTTTTGGGACCCAACATCATCAATACTATTAGTGCTATCATGATGAAGTACAGTAGCCCTGATGATGTCCCCTAATTAGGTAATGAAAGGTCTGCAAGAAAAAAAATCTAACCTCAGAGAGCACCAAGGAACCCACAATGTCAGTGTGGGGAGTTTGGATCCCAGGGATTCACAAGTAACATGCTAGATTGCCAGAGGTGGGCATGAGGTTGGAGGAGCATCTTACAGATCTCCATACTCTGTTTGGACTCTCCTTCCAAGCCAATGAACTCCCCCCCCCTTTTCACCACAGACCGATGTCTCCAACCTCTTGACTTTGGACAATGTGAAGACCAAAAGCCTCACTATTACTACAATCAAAACTCTAAGAAGTGTAAGAAGTTCGATTATCGAGGCTGTAAAGGAAACGGCAACAATTTTGAGAGTTTCAAGGAATGCATTCACCAGTGTATAGGTAAGTGGGGAAAGGGTATCAGCTTCTACTGTACAGGTAAGTATGGAGCACAGGTATCAGCTCCTTGGCCCCAGACAGCGCTGTGGAACCCACCGCCTATCACAGTCTCTTTTGACGGTGACCCAGACCGCCTGGCTATTTTCTTAAGTCATGTTCTCAGCCATTTGGACCGCTTCACAGCTCTGTATCCATCCAACTGGGCTATGGTGGTAGCTGTGACGGCAAGTTTACAGGGCGAGGCGGCAGCCTGGGCTGCAGATTTATACAGTGATCACGCCTGGGAGCTTGCAGATATCGGCCTGTTTCTAGATGCCCTAAGGACCAGGTTTGAAGACCCCTCCCGGGTGCAACGGGCAGAGGCAGGGTTGCTGGGGTTACGGCAAAGGGGCAGGCCGGTAAGGGAGTACGTACGTGAGTTCCAGCGGGTGGCTGGGAGGCTTCGTTCATGGCCGGAACGCCTATTAGTTGGCCCTGGCAAGGACCTCCAGCTTGGGCAAAAAGAGGGAGCAGCCTCAGGCCCCACCATTAGAAAAAAATAATTCAGAATAGAGCTGGAAGGGATCTTAGAGGTCTTCCAGTCCAACCCACTCTCAAGGACAAAATCTTACAGCATTTCAGACAAGTGACTATCCAGTCTCTTCTTAAAAACCTCCAGTGATGAAGCACCGACATGAAGCAAGTTGTTCCAGTGAGTAATTGTTCTCACTGTTAGGAAGTTTCTCCTCAATTCCAGGTTGCTTCTCTCATTGATTAGTTTCCATCCATTGTTTCTTCTCTTGCTTTCTGGTCTTTTCGAAAATAAGTTGACCCCCCCCCTCTTCTTTGTGGCAACCCTTCAAATACTGGAATACTGCTATCATGTCCCCCCCCCCCAGTCCCTCTTTTCTCTAGACTGGCCATTGCCAAATCCTGCAACCCTTCTTCATAGGTTTTAATCTCCAGGCCTTTATAGTTGCTCTTTGCACTTTTTCCAAAGCCTCAACATCTTTTTTTGTAATGTGGTGACCAAATCTAGATGCAGTATTCCGGGTGTGGCCTTACTAAGGATTTATAAAGCGGCACTAACACTTCACGTGATTTTAATTCTATGCCTCTGTTTATGCAGCCAAGGCTTGTATTAGCTTTTTTGGCTGCTGCTGCACACAGCTGGATTGTGGGTAGTGAGTCTGTGGCAAATGAGGTTGTGAGGTGAGAAGTCCAATCTAAACCCAATCTTGGGCAAATGTCCATGGAGATTCTCAGTCATCCAGGTCCTGGTTGTCCCAAAGGTGCTTTTTCAAGAGGCAACTGGATTTTCTTTGTTTTTCTTTGAAGATGTTTCACTTCCCATCCCAGAAGCTTCTTCGGGTTCTGACTGGATGGTGGGAAATGGGAAGATTTCTACTCCTTGCAGACAGCTGATCGTTTGCCTTCTTTCAGAGAGCCATTGAGGCCATTTGGAGGTTCACCTGTGTCCTCAGGGTCAGCTGAGTGGTGCAAATGGGTGTGGAGCTTCTGGGCTGCAGGATGTCTTCTGCCCTGGGTCCCTTCGCGGTTGGAGACGGGCGCAGGATGATGGGGATGAGTCTATGTTGTCTGCATTTCCAGCTGAAGCTCAGATGGTTCCTGTAGTCTGCAATGTTTTCTGGACATGCGTTCATGCTCCCACACCCTTTGAAGAGTGTCCCTCCCAAAGTGCATGGCTAAATGTCCATAGAGGTTCCCAGTCATCCAAGTCCTGGTTATCCCAAAGGGGCTTTTTCAAGAGGCAACTGGACTTTCTTTGTTTTTCTTTGAAGACGTTTCACTGCTCATCCCAGAAGCTTCTTCAGCTCTGACTGGATGGTGGGGAAGGGAAGGATTTATACTCATTGCAGGTCATCTGTGTGGACCTGCACAGGGAGTTAATTTGGTTTTGCAGATAAACCAAAATGTTAACTAACCAAATGGATTAGTGCCACGTGCTAAGTAACCCCTCCCCTTAACACCAGCCCATTTTTGTGTAAATTTTTGTGTAAGGACCCACCCCACTTTGCATCTTAAGAAGACAGAACTCTTGGAATAATTCTTCCAACAGGAATCCTTTATTAAGAGAAAATGGTTGCAGGCATGCTAGACAGGACTTGGGGTTCAAGCTCTCCCATTCAAGGTTTTAAGGGGTTCCCCAGTAGTCCCACCCAATCAACCCCCCTTCAGTGATAGTTTCAAGTATCACAATTCCACCCCCTTTCTTCTTCCGTCTGGATGGAGACTTCAGATAACTACATGAAAGGCAATTACTCTTCTTTAATATGCTAACGCTTAGAGGCCACAATAAACACACATTCAGCATTCAGCCCTTTGAAGTGTACTGAAGGAAGTGAGGGCCATAAAGCCCCTTTGCTCTCCCCCTTCTCTCCCTCTTATGGCAGAATCCAGAGAAGGCAGAATTGGGAGTTCCTATGTTTGATAATTAAAGATGAAATATAATTGGATTCTGACAGTCCTCTTTGTTTTCAATGGGACTTTTTGTGTGTGTGTGTGTGTGGTGAGGACCAGCCATGGGGGAAACCCACCTGACTTTGGCCTCTGGCAAGTGACCACACATTTGTCTCCTCCTGGTCCAGATTCCATCTCAGTGCAAAGACTCAGCCCAGCTTCTCCTTGAACCTAGAAATGGCAATTCTTGCCCTGGCCTTAAAAGACTCCTGTGTCCAGGCTAGGGGTGACATGATAGCAGCTTTCCAATATTTGAGGGGCTGCCACAAAGAAGAGGGGCTCAATTGATTCTCCAAAGCCCCTGAAGGCAGGACAAGAAGCAACAGAGAGAAGCAACCAGGAATTAAGGAGAAACTTCCTAACGGCGAGAAGAATTAACCAATGAAATGGCTTCCCTTCAGAGGTTGTGGGTGCTCCATCACTGGAGGCTTCTGAGTAGAGATTGGACAACCATATGTCCAGAACAGTATAGGGTCTCCTGCTTGAGCAGGGGGCTGGACTAGAAGACCTCCGAGGTCCCTCTTATTCTGTCTAGAAGGAAAACAGTTTTCCTCCTTGGAGGAAACAGGATTGTGCATTTTCACTCCAGGGTCCCAAATCGAAAGAGAGGAGCCCAGTTCTAGGGTCCAGCCCAGGGTCCTGAGAGAATAAAGAAGTGGCTGTCCACGGCTGTGCTTTGTGGGGAAGTAGGCAGGGGCAGGGGGGAGGTGGGATCCTGCTCCAGCTGGCAATATCTCCTCTGGCTGCACGGAGAGGCTTTAGCTGCTGAAAGGTCCAGAGATGGGACCTTGCTTGCTCTGGGACTCCAGTTCCAGAAGAATCTCTGAGGCTTGGGGTCTTCTATTTTGCAGAAAAACCAGGGGTGTGCCCCAAGGCCCCTCCAGGAATGATCACTATTTGTCTCGCGAAGTGTGGAAGTGACTGGCAGTGTGAGAGGAAACAGAAGTGCTGCCCTTATGGTTGCCTGGTTGACTGCGTTTTAGGTAAGAGCCTTGCGTTTTATACCACTCTGTAGAGTTTTGTCAATCCCGGTAAGGACTGGATCCAGGTAGATCTCTCTGGAATCCTTGAAGCTTCCACCTTTCTTGGGTCTGTCCTTGGATGATCCAAACCCCAACTAGGATGGCGATGAAAGGAGAACAACCAGGTCTTCTCCAGCCATTAGAGAGACCAGGCAGTGGAGGCCAGTCCCACCTCCGAAGGACGGACAGAGAGGGTGGAGGGAGGGCGAAGTTCTCTCTTAGTTGAGCCTCAAGAGATGATCCAGTTCTGGCTTAGGAAGATTTGGGGGCATCTTTGACTGCAGAGGATCTGGTCTTCTGTGCTCCTTTCCCTCTTGGGGGAATGAAGGCCCCAATCCTGCCGTTTATTCCTGTCCTGTTCCTCCAAAGGCTTCAGAAACCTCAAGACCCATGGCTTTGATTCAGCCTCTGGTGCCTTTGGGAAGCCCCATCACCATCCTCACACCTCTTAGGAGGCCAGAAGGAAAGAGACAGGCCTGGGGGGAGGGGGAAAGGTCCAGAAAACTCTGAAGGACAGCAGATGTATGACCAAAGGCCATATCTTTGGGAGCGCAGGCCCCCGGGAGGCTGACCCTCCATCCGTGGGAATCATCACACAATCCCAGCACAGGAGAGCTGCCTGTGTTTCCTCCATGCTGAAAGGAAGACTCATTCACATGTTAATCCATCACTCACACCATGTCGTGCTCCACGCCCAAGCACTGACTGATTTATTTGTCTAGAACGTTGATAGGACCACCCTACTGAACCCAGCTGATCTGGGTGGCTTAGAAAAATACAGTGCAAGGAAACCTAACAAAAGCCATTTTAAAAACCTCAGGGCACAGACCAACAGACAATATTGAATCAATGAAATGGCAGCCCAAACACCCACATCCTTTAATGGCGTCTCCGGCATATTAGGAGTCCAAGGTGCTGGGAAGAGCCAGGTTTTTCCTGCAGGATCAGGGCTGCTGTACGTGGGGAGAAGAATGTTCCATGATGCGGGGGTCACTACCGAGAAGGTGTCCCTCTCAGGTGCCCCAGGTTGGCATTGTTCCATTGGAAGCCCCTGCAGCTTTCAGAGTAGTGGTGTTATGTGTGCATGGTGTGAAGAGCCCATAATAACACACATCGTTCTACTCTGGATCAAAGCCAAAATTGAAGTTTGTGTACCAAACCTTCCTGGTTAACTTTTGCTGTCCAGCTCCTCTCCAGTTCCTCCCCTTGCTGGTCTTTTATTGTCCAATTATATTTGAATAAATTATTTTGGGAACTGTCCCTTCAAGGGCAGGCTGGCTGGTGAGCCATAGCAGTCCAGTTCCAGGCTTTGATCTTGAGATGGTATTTCTGGAAGGTAGGATAAGTAGTTAAGAGAGAAGCAACCTACAACTAAAGAGAAATTAATTAATGGAAATGGCATATGTCCCAAATGGTATAGGGTTTCCTGCCTGAGCAGGGGGTTGGACTAAATGACCTCCAAGGTCCCTTCCAACTTTATTATTATTATCATCATTATCATCATCATCATGATCATCATTATTATTACTATTGTTATTGTTGTTGTTATTGTTGTTGTTGTTATTTAGCCTTCCATCCTCCTGATCAGATGACTACCCCTATATTGATGGCAGCTCTGACACAAAGACCCACGGCTTGGTCAGTTGAGCCAAATACAAACTCTGATTTCTAGCTCTCAGCTCTAAGTCTATCGGTGACGGTTCTCCAAAGAACATCCTTTTGAATTCTCCATTGTGTAAAATTAAGCAGGGCAGGTCTGCAGGGAGCTCCTCGTTTTTAAAAGTTAAGCATCGTGTAGAAGACACCTCTGGGCAGAAACATCACAAGCGACTCTCTTTCTACAGGTTCCCGTCAGCCAAGATTCACCATTCAACTTTTCCGAACTGTGCATCAACTTGGACCAAAGACCCAACTTCTCTCACCAGCCGGTGGGCTTCTTCCTCTTTCCTCTAAATAAAGACATTGGGTCCTTACTTCCCACTGATGGTGTTTTTTTTCTGTCCCATTTTTCCCTCCCTTTGATGCGTGTCCTCCCCATGTGTGAGGATAAGGGGCTGATTAAACAAGAAGCCAGCCGTGTGCAGCAGCAACAAAAAAATGTAATACAATCCTCGGTTGTATAAACAAAGTCATAGAATCAAGATCACGTGAGGTATTTGTACCACTTTATAACCCTAGTAAGGCCACACCTGGAATACTGCAGCCAATTCTGGTCACCATATCACAAAAAAGATGTTGAGAGTTTAAAAAAAATTCAGAGAAGAGCAACTAAGATTATCAAAAGGCTAGAGGCTAAAACATACGAAGAACGGTTGCAGGATTTGGGAATGGCCAGTCTAGAGAAAAGAAGAAATAGGGGAGACATGATAGCAGCGTTCCAGTATCTGAGGGGCTGCCATGAGACAGAGGGGGTCAGGTTGTTCACCCGAGCAACAGAGGAAAGGACAAGAAACAATGGTTGGAAACTGACCAAAGAGAGAAGCAACCTGGAATTAAGGAGAAACTTCCTGACAGTGAGGACAATCAACCAGTGGAAGAGCTTTGCCTCCAGAAATCGTGGATGCCCCATCACTGGAGGTTTTTAAAAAGACACTAGACAATCACTTGTCTGAGACAGTGTAGATTCTCCTGCTTGAGCAAGGGGCTGGACTAGAAGATCTCCAAGGTCCCTTCTAGCTGTATTCTATAATAATAATAATAATAAAAGGTTGAGGTTTGGTTGTTAGGGAATCCTCTGTCCATTGGCTTGCAATCCTCCTTGAGGCCAACCTGAGGGCCGATCTGTGCCCTCAGGGTCACCCGAATAGAGCAAATGGGGTGAGCATAATTATTTTGTCCCGGGAATTCCCCTGCATAATATGTTCTCCATGAAAGAATGACCTCTGGAATTCCACCAAGTATGACCTTTAAACAAAGGTCTTATGGAGGGGGATCCACCTTCCTCTAAATCACTGGAGGTTTTACTAGCCAAATCATGGAATATCGTGAGTCCATCCAAGATGAGGTAGACTTCCTGAGTGAGGTTCAGAATCCTGGCTTGAGCAGGTTTATGGGACACCCTCAGGCTGTGGTGCTTACCTTCAGGGGGTTCATGCATTGGGGGCTCTGCCTGTGTCAGGAGAGTAGAAGGGGGAGCCCAACTAAAAGAAGGAGACTCTAAGGAGGCAGCTGAGGTCCAACTGGAAGCGTCCTGAGTGCTTTCTTTTCCATAATTTCATTCCAAACATCCCATGACGGTGCTGATTCCTGAGGTGGAGTCAGGTGGTGAAATATCTCCACAGTAAGCTACTCACATATTCTGTACAAGGAGAAACCACAAGCAGGAGATGAAATGTTTGCCCAAAGGTTGAGTAAACTGGGTTTTGCAGCACATCTCGAGGAATCTGCCTTGGGAAACAACGCCTGAGTTTCCTCATTCTGCGGGTTGTGTGGTTCAGGTCCTGTCAGAAAACGTTTTCCACTCTGTGGTCTGCCTGCTACCTTGTCATCAACTGATAAGTGGTGACTTTCACCAGCTTCATGCAGTTATTAAACAGCAGAGAGAAAGGACCAAGCCTGGAGGTGGTCCATCATGAAGGGGCTGCCACCCCTGACTGGGACACCCCCTTGAGTAGAACCAGGTCCTCCAACTCCCAGCCATTAAGGGGGTCTCCAAATTTGGCAACTTTAAGACTTCTGGAATTCAACTCCCAGAATTCTTGGAGTTGGTTGGCTGGGGAATTCTTGAAGAAGTCCATAGTTGCCAAGCTTGGAGACTCCTGTTGTAAGCCATCCAAGAAGGAACGTGGGTTAATTGCGGCAGGCTTTATCAAAACCTCTAGGGCAGGGATAGGCGACCTTGGCTCTTTTATGACTTGTGGACTTCAACTCCCAGAATTCCTCAGCCAGCTATGCTCACATCATCTATTACCTAGGAATGTGAAGTGATCATATCCATGTGTGCAGAGTTCAAGCTAGCTACTTCATCATAGTCTGTCTATAACACCAAACCTTCTGCTCTCAAAGTCCATCTCAACCAAGGAGGAGAAGCTTCCTCACCTCTCCCATCACATCTGGAGGGCAGCCCTGATAAGGAAGTTGCATCATCTCCCCAGCTGAGTAGCCCCCTCTCCCCATGCACACCCAGTCCGGAAGGGTGAGTTTTGCTTGACCAGACAAAGGACCCATTGACACCAGCAGGGACCTGCCTAGCTCCCCCCAAACTGGCCAGCCAATCCAACTCTCAGGATTCCCAACCTCTTGTTCAACCAACTGATGAAAGAGGAAAGAATTGAAATTCTCACTCTGTTACTCCATCCTGCTTCCTGGATATGAAATTCCCAGTGGGGAGAATAAATAGAGCGAGCAGCCCGGGTGTGGGGCAAACGGCTTCATCATGTCTTCTGGAGGTCTTCTTCTCCTGCTGGGACTCCTCACCCTCTGGGCAGAGCTGACCCCCGTCTCTGGCCGGTACCGTCCAAGTGAGACCTTTCAGGATGATCTTCAACCCTTTGCTGGGAGGGGCTGAAGTGATCAGAGGGCAGAGTTCTCCCCCAGGGAGGGAAAACCAAGAGCCCCAGTGTAAGGACCCACCCCACTTTGCATCTTAAGAAGACAGAACTCTTGGAATAATTCTTCCAACAGGAATCCTTTATTAAGAGAAAATGGTTGCAGGCATGCTAGACAGGACTTGGGGTTCAAGCTCTCCCATTCAAGGTTTTAAGGGGTTCCCCAGTAGTCCCACCCAATCAACCCCCCTTCAGTGATAGTTTCAAGTATCACAATTCCACCCCCTTTCTTCTTCCGTCTGGATGGAGACTTCAGATAACTACATGAAAGGCAATTACTCTTTGATATGCTAACGCTTAGAGGCCACAATAAACACACATTCAGTCCTTTGAAGTGTACTGAAGGAAGTGAGGGCCATAAAGCCCCTTTGCTCTCCCCCTTTTCTCCCTCTTATGGCAGAATCCAGAAAAGGCAGAATTGGGAGTTTCTATGTTTGATAATTAAAGATGAAATATAATTGGATTCTGACATCCGGCCCCTCTTAACAATAAGAGAGATCCACCTGAAAGAAAACACAAGTAAAAAATTTAGTTAGGCTTGTTAGGATACTCTGTGTGAAACTTCTTCAATAGCTTCGGGGCTCTGACGTGACGTTTATGGACCCACTCATTTTGTGAGGCAGGGAGGTGTTTCCAGGCAACTAGGTACTGAGTTGTTCCATGATATCTCCTAGAGTCAAGGATCTCTTTTATTTCGAAGTGTTGTTCCCCCTCCACCATGATTGGAGGTGGTGGGGGGGGGATTTTTGGCCGTAGAGGTGACTGATGCTCTCTTTTCAGCAAGCTGCAATGAAAAATTGGGTGTATTTGCCTGAGGTTTTTGGGTAATTCTAATTCTACTGTTACTGGATTTATGATCCTTTTAATTGGAAAAGGTCCTATATATTTTGGTCCAAGTTTTTTACAGGGCTGTAGGGACTTTAGGTATTTTGTAGATAAGTACACCATTTCTCCTATAATGAATGGTGTAGGCTCAACCCTTTTTTTATCGGCTTGTGCTTTGTATGCCCGCCTAGCTTCATCTAGTGATTTTCTGACTATTGGCCAGGTGTTTTGTAGGTTTTCCATCCATTCTTTCAGTGAAGGGATCGTTGGTTCTTTTGGGGTTAACTCTGGCATAGGGTTGAAACTTTGGCCGTTGGCTATTTGAAAAGGAGTGTAGCCTGTGCTGGAGTGGACTGCATTATTGTAGGCAACTTCTGCAAAAGGAAGTAAGTCCGTCCAATCACTCTGTTGGAAATTTAAAAAACATCTCAAATATTGCTCAAGTACCGACTGGCACCGTTCCGCTTGTCCATCTCCTTGAGGGTGGTGGCTAGATGTCAATCCCTGAGTGGTCCCTAAGAGGGATAAAAATTCCTTCCAAAATGCAGACGTAAATTGCACTCCCCTATCAGAGATGATGCGTTGGGGTGCCCCGTGCAATCTGTAAATGTGCTGGATGAAAAGTTTTGCTAAGGCCTTTGCAGTGGGAATTTTTTGGCAAGGGATAAAGTGCACCTGTTTGGAAAATAGGTCCGTGACTGTCCAGATAACAGTATTCCCATTGCTTTCAGGCAATTCCACTATAAAATCCATGGCTATTTCCCTCCAGGGGGCTGAGGGACTTGCCACTGGTTGTAACAGCCCTGGCGATTTCCCTTGCAACCTCTTTGCTGATGCACAGGTTGGGCAGCTGGCAACATAACTTTCTATGTCCTTTTTTATTGATGGCCACCAAAATTGCCGTTTAATTAAGTGTAAAGTTTTTACAAATCCAAAATGCCCTGCTGATTTTGTGTCATGGCAAAGTTGCATGAAAGTTAGTCTTTGAGTTGTTGGTATATATAACTTTTCCCCTACCCAAGGCAATCCGTCTCTCATTGTGCACACATGTTTGTTTTTCTGGAACCAATCATCTGTTTCCAAACTTTTTCTGAATTCAATCCCAGTTTGGCTGTCCAGTTGTGGTTTTATTTTGGCTTGGGTTCTTGTGGTTACTGGCGCTGCCAGTTGTGACTCTGCCATTATTGGTCTAGAGTCTGTGGTTCGTGCGCTGTTATATTGGGGCATGCGAGATAGTGCATTTGCCAGGAAGTTCTTTCTTCCTGGTAAATGTTTGAGCTTAAATTGGAATTGGTGAAAATGCTGGGACCAGCGGGCTTGTTTGGGATTGAGTTTCCTGGAAGTTTTCAGGGCTTCTAAATTTTTGTGATCAGTCCATACCTGGAAGGGGATTTTGTTGCCTTCCAGGAACTGTCGCCACGTGAGTAATGCCCAACGTATCCCATAAGCCTCCTTCTCCCATACGGGCCAGCGCTGTTCTGTTTCCATGAGTTTCTTAGATGTATATGCACAGGGTTGCAATACTGCATCATCATTTTCTTGTAATAGCACAGCCCCCACTGCCACATCACTTGCATCTGCCTGTATTATGAAGGGCTTGTCCATGTCTGGGTGCCTTAGTACTGGTTCGGCAGAAAAAAGTCTCTTTAGTCTCTCAAACGCTGCTTGGCACTCCATGGTCCATGTTAGTGGCTGGCTAGGTTTTACTGAGGATGTTCCCTTCGTTTTTAGTAAGTTAGTGAGGGGCAAGGCTATCTGTGCAAATGAGGGGATGAATTGGCGGTAAAAATTTGCAAAGCCCAGGAAACTTTGTAGTTGCTTTCTTGTGTGGGGTGGTGCCCAATTTAGTACTGCTTCGACCTTCTCCGGGTCCATTTCAATACCCTGTGGGGATATGCGATAGCCTAGGTAGTCTATCTTTTCCTGGTGGAATTCGCATTTTGAGAGTTTGGCATATAGGTGAGCGGCTCGCAGCTTCTTTAAAACCGCTCTGACAAGTTTGACGTGTTCTTCTTTTGTTTCAGTAAAGATAAGAATGTCGTCCAAGTAAACAAGGACCCCCTTAAATAGGTGCTCCCTTAGAACGTCATTGATTAATTGCATAAAGACTGCAGGGCCCCCTTGTAATCCAAATGGCAAGACTTTGAATTGATAGCACCCCATGGGGCAGTTAAATGCAGTCTTCCATTCGTCCCCTTCCTTGATTCTCACGTGATAGTAAGCTTCCCTTAGGTCTAGTTTAGAAAAAATTTTCCCTTTCGATAGGTGTGACAGCATGTCTTTCATGAGGGGCAGCGGGTATAGGTTGCTTTCACTGATTGTATTCAGGGCCCTATAATCCACGCATAAACGTAAAGAACCATCCTTCTTCTCTCTAAAAAGGACCGGGGCAGCCACTTTAGGCTTGGCTGGCTCAATGAAACCTCTCTCCAGGTTTTTTTTTATAAATCTTTCCATTTCCTCCTTCTCCTTTGGGCTCATGGAGTATAATCTGGGCTTCGGGAGTTTTGCCCCAGGTTTGAATTCAATGGTACAGTCTGTGGGTCGGTGGGGGGGAAGCTCATTCGCCCTTTCCTCACTAAAAACTTCAGCAAGGTCCCTATATTCCTCTGGTATTTCTGTTAATCTTTTTTCCTCTCCTATGGATGCTTTTTCTATTCTTGATTCTGGTAGCCTCCCTTGGGGTTTTAAGTCCATAGGGTCCCCCTTCGGGAATTTGATTTCTGTCGTCCTCCAATTTACCCAGGGGTTCCATTTTTTCAACCATTCCATCCCTAGAATCATTGGGCATTCCATACCTGGGGTCACCACAAACGTTAAGTCCTCTTCATGTTTTCCCAGGGAGAGGTGTATTGGCAGAGTGGCTAGGGTAGCTGGCACCCCCCCTGCTATGGATCCATCTAGCTGGCCAAATGAGATTGGTTGTTCCAGTCTCCTGGATGGGATGCCCAGATTCCCCACTAGTGTTGGGCTAATGAGGCAACGGGTGCAGCCGGAGTCTATTAAAGCTTTCACCTTCACAGCTTCGGGCATGGGGGGGATTAATATAGTCACTGTTTTGAAGATGGGTGTGATGCATCCACTTACCAGAGGTTCGCCCTCCGAGCTGTCGTCTGAGGCATCCACCGGCCCTGTGGTGTAGGCTGGAGTTCTTTCCCCTTGGTGAGCAGAGGTGGGGGTTTCTGCAATTTCCATCATTCTCATGGCCGTTTCTTTTGGCTTAGCTGAATACTTTCCGGGTTTGTTGGTTGGGGATCTGTCTGGGTTGTGCTGGGGGGCCTTTGAGCGGCATTCTACAGCTCGATGCCCTTCTCTTCCGCATTTGAAACACCCCATTTGCTTCTTGGCTGTATCCGATGATTTCACCGGTCGGTGTGTCAGCTCAGGCGGGGGGCGGCTCCATTGTTTTCCTCGGCGGTGCCTCTTCAATATGTCGATCTCTGCTTCCTCTGCCAAGACGTACCATTCCTCAAGTTGATGTGGGTCCCCTCGGGGCAGGCAAGCATCATATAGATCATAGTTTAGTCCATCTTTGAAATGGCCAAGGAGGATGTCTTCTGGCCAATTCAGTTTGCTGGCAATGGCCCGGAATTCTTGTGTATACTCAGCCACTGGGCGTTTGCCTTGCCTTATCGTTGTTATCCTTTCACGGGCTTTGCGATCAGCCAGGGGGTCTTCAAATCGTCTTCTCAAAGAGGACATGAAACGGTTGAAGTTACTGAGTTCTGGGGCATTGGAGTCATGCAGGTTCACCACCCAATCTGCAGCTGGTCCATCCAGGGCAGATTGCACGATCCGGATGCGGGCTTTGTCGCTGGGGATGTCCTGCCCATATTCCTCCATGTAGCTGAGGACTTGGGTTAGGAAAAACCCCAAGCGTGTTGGCTCCCCTTTGAATTTCACCTCCAACGGTGGACATCTTGGAATGGATCGGTGCCTCCATTGTGGGTGGTAGTGTTTTCCGTCCAGATTTCCATCTGTGGTCCGGTAGGGGGTGGGAGCTCCTGGATCAGTAAATGTCCCTGGGGTTGCAGGTTCCACGTCTCCCTCGGTGTCTCTCCCTTTGTGGCTCCAGGAACTGGGGCGGCCGTAGGGCTCAGGAATCTCCTCTCCTAGGGAGCTGAGAGTTCTCTTCATCAGGTCAATAGCTTTCTCTAGGATCCAGTCTGAGTACGGCATACAGCTTCCTCCCTCTTCACTTGCGTGCAGGGATTTCTCCGTCTCCTGCTTCCATTCTGGTTGCTTGGTCCCCCGTCTCAGGGTCACTTTTCTTGATTCCTTTCCCCACTCGCTTTTCTTTCCAACGCCCATCGACCAGCGAGGCTTGTGGTCCTGTGTCTCCACCACTTCTTCTTCTGAGAAATCTGGCCTCTCGGATCCCAACATCTGGCAAGGTTCCAACTGGGTCAGCGGCTCTCTTTCCAGGGAGTTTTCTCCCTCTCTTGCTTCGTTGTCTGACATGGTAAATTTTTGCAAAATCCCCCGGCAAGGGTCTACCTTCCAGGTGGATTAATTTTGCAAGTCCTGTCTAATGTAAGGACCCACCCCACTTTGCATCTTAAGAAGACAGAACTCTTGGAATAATTCTTCCAACAGGAATCCTTTATTAAGAGAAAATGGTTGCAGGCATGCTAGACAGGACTTGGGGTTCAAGCTCTCCCATTCAAGGTTTTAAGGGGTTCCCCAGTAGTCCCACCCAATCAACCCCCCTTCAGTGATAGTTTCAAATATCACAATTCCACCCCCTTTCTTCTTCCGTCTGGATGGATAACTTCAGATAACTACATGAAAGGCAATTACTCTTTGATATGCTAACGCTTAGAGGCCACAATAAACACACATTCAGTCCTTTGAAGTGTACTGAAGGAAGTGAGGGCCATAAAGCCCCTTTGCTCTCCCCCTTTTCTCCCTCTTATGGCAGAATCCAGAAAAGGCAGAATTGGGAGTTTCTATGTTTGATAATTAAAGATGAAATATAATTGGATTCTGACACCCAGTCTAGAACCTCTGGCTTATGAAGCTACTTCTTGGGAAGGTTCTTGAGATGGTAGTTGGGGGTCAGCTGAAGAGGAGACAGAAATGGGAGGAGGGTAAGAAAGAGAAATGCAATTTTAGGGGAAGGCTGACCTATCTTTACTCAATGCAGCAGCAGAATCAGATTTTTAAGCAACAAATTTAAGTGATTACTGCTAACTATTTTCTTATTAGTAGAGCGTATAGATGACAGGCTAACAATTTGTGAACAGATTTAGTAGTTTAGTCATTTAAAATTATTTTGACCTGTTTTGCAAGGGGGGGGGCAAACTAACACTTCTTTATTATGTTAATCAGCATTCAACTAGGGAAGATATTATCTTTCTATGTGTTAGTCTTTTCTTTTCTTTTAAGATACCTTTTCTTTTGAATTTCTTTGTTATTTTTTTATTATTTTGCCTTTTTATGTTTTGGCATTTTATATTTTAACTTTGTTTCAATAAACTAAATATGAAAGAAAGAAAGAAAGAAAGACAGAAAGTCAGAAAGACAGAAAGAAAGACAGAAAGACAGAAAGAAAGAAAGAAAGAAAGAAAGAAAGAAAAAGACAGACAGACAGACAGAAAGAAAGAAAGAAAGAAAGAGAAAGACAGAAAGAAAGAAAGAAAGAAAGAAAGACAGACAGACAGAAAGACAGACAGAAAGACAGAAAGACAGACAGAAAGACAGAAAGACAGAAAGAAGAAAGAAAGAAAGAAAGAAAGAAAGAAAGGAGAGAGAGAGAGAGAAAGAGAGATAAAGACAGAAAGAAAGAAAGAAAGAAAGACAGAAAGAAAAAGAAAGAAAGAAAGAAAGAAAGAGAAAGACAGAAAGAAAGAAAGAAAGAAAGAAAGAAAGAAAGAAAGAAAGAGAAAGACAGAGAGAAAGACAGAAAGACAGAAAGAAAGACAGAAAGAAAGAGAAAGACAGAAAGAAAGAAAGAGAAAGACAGAGAGAAAGAAAGACAGAAAGACAGAAAGAAAGAAAGAAAGAAAGAAAGAAAGAAAGAAAGAAAGAAAGAAAGAAAGAAAGAAAGAAAGCTCTCGACTGTTTGCAATCTAAGCATGCTAGGAGGGCACCAGGTTGGGGAAATGCCTTAAAGACATTTGTGATAGCTAATCAAACAACACACCCACACACATCCCTTTCCATTTCCTGCAGGGTTTTGTTATCTTCCTGCTAAACCCGGACCATGTGAAGCCTATATGCCTCGCTTCTACTACAACTCGACTTCAAATAAATGTCAAAGGTTTATTTATGGTGGATGCGGTGGGAATGCCAACAATTTTGAGACCAGAGATCAATGTCACTACACCTGTGTCAGTAAGTAGGGAAGGAACTACAGACTGACCTCTTCACTGAAAAAGAACTGCTGTCTCCTAAAATTAAGCCTAGCGTGGCTTAATGTAGTATCCTGGTTCTCAGAACAGGCTAGGATTGATACAGTATAAGGGAATATTGGTCACTCTGGTTGAACTCTGGAATTCCTGATGCTCTCTGAGTTTGGTGGGTCTTTTGCAGACTGTTTTATGACCCAACTAGGGAACATCCTCAGTTCTGGAAGGGTGGTGGAGGAGGAGGAAGAGGAGGAGTACTTGGTGCTCTCCGCATTTGGTTCTTTTCTTGCAGACGTCTCATTACCCAACTGGGTAACGCGAACAGGGCAACGGAGTACGTGGGTTGCTCTCTGTTTACATGCAGTAGCCTCCCTTGCCAGCCTTGATGTGAGTGTGGTTTTTGTCCTCGTAGTTCCATCAAGAGGGTACCATTTTCTGCTTGGTTGTCTGTCCCTGCTTACTTGGATGTTGGCTTGAACGTCTCCATTGATGTGCTTTAACAGAGCAACAGAGTTGGGTGGGACCCTGAAGGTCTTGTAGTTTACAGGTCCCCCAATCTGGGGGCTGCAGCCCGCTAGTGGGCCATGAGGGGTTTGCAACCAAGCTGCAGAAAGGGTCAGTGAAAGCACGCATGCACACGTGGATCCTCACTTGTATGAGCAGTAGGCACATGCATGCGTGCACTCCATTTAAGTGAGCAGGAGGCGTGCATGCATGACATACATTGTATGATAAACAAACAAGCACGCAAGCAAATAAAGGAAGGATCAGGGGTGATATGATAGCCGTGTTCCAATATCTCAGTGGCTGCCCCAAAGAAGAGGGAGTCAAGCTATTTTCCAAAGCCTCTGAAGGCAGGAGATGGAGCAACGCATGGAAACTGATCAAGGAGAGAAGCAATCTAGAACTAAGGAGAAACTTCCTGACAGTGAGAACAATTAACCAGTGGAACCACCTGCCTCCAGAAGCGGTAAATCTCCAACACTGGAAGTTTTTAAGAACAGACTGGACAGCCATTTGTCTGAAATAGTATAGGGTTTCCTGCCTGAGCAGGGGGGTGGACTAGAAGACCTCCAAGGTCCCTTCCAACTTCTTTATTATTATTATTATTATTATTATTATTATTATTATTATTATTACTACTACTACTACTACTACTACTACTACTACTACTACTACTACTACTACTACTACTACTACTATTACATCCAAAATTTCTTCACTTAGTTTGTCTCTTCATGATTTTTTTGCATTAATTCCTGAATTGATTTTAATGTAGTTTGCATCCCATTTTGAGCGGTGCTTATTTTTTCACACTGTAACATTGTTTTAATAGATCCCTGGGTTGTTGGACTAGGTGTTCCCACAGAGGGTGCAGAGGAGATCTTTTTCATAAGTCTAGTAAGATTTGGTGCACTCATTCTTCCAGCCAACCATCTTAGGCTTAAATCCAAACTATAAAAGAAACCACCTACTTTAGGCTAAATCCAATATCTCAGAATAAAGCAAGCAAGAAGAGAAAAAGAGGGAAAAAAATAAAAAAGTAAAAAATGAAAAAAGCCAACTATCTTAGGCTAAAATCCAACTGAGAGGAAAAAAAAGGAAGAAAAAACAACAAGAAGCCAACTACTTTAGGCCAAATCCAACTCCTTGGGTCAGGTCTCAGATGCAAAACCTTCGCTGTCTCCAAATAATTTCTGTTTAGGTATATCCAGAGATATAAAAAAGAGCTGAGGTGGCACAGCAGTTGGAGTGCAGTACTGCAGGCTACTTTAGCTGACTGTGTTCAGCAAGTCAGCGGTTCAAATCTCACCGGCTCAAGGTTGACTCAGCCTTCCATCCTTCCGAGGTAGGTAAAATGAGGACCCAGATTGTTGGGGGCAATGTAAATATATATATATATATATATATATATATATATATATATATATATATATATATATATATATATATATATATATATATATATATTTGTTTTCTGAGGTTTTCGCGGGTATTTGTATGTAGGTCTTTGGTTGTTCGGGTTTTCTCCCACGTAAAATTGGAAGTGTCTTGGCGACGTTTCGACGAAGTCCCATTCGTCATCTTCAGGCTGGTGCTTTCAGCTTTGTGCCTCGAGCAGCAGTGTGTGGTCTTGGCTGTTTCTTCCTTTTAACTGCCAGTGGAGGTATGAACTGATTGGGTGGGAGCTTGGCTGTGTTCTGATTGGGTGGAGGTGTGTTCTGATTGGGTGGAGGTGTGTTCTGATTGGTTAGGGGCTTGGCTGTGCTCTGATTGGCTGGGGGGTTGGCTGTGCTCTGATTGGCTGGGGGGTTGGCTGTGCTCTGATTGGCTGGGGGAGTGTTCTGTTTGGTTGTGCTCAGGTTAGTCTGAGTTGCAGAGGGATTCAAGATTTTGGGCTGCCCTGCCATTCCTTGGCTTCGCGTTCGTGGTCGTGCTTCCTCTTCATGGAGGGTGTCAGTTTGCTTCATGTATGGATTGGGGGGGTTTAAAGTGGCTAATGATGCAGCTGTGGTCTGGCTTCTGGTCTGTGGTCGTGCCTCATAGTCAGTGTGGCTTTGGGTTTGTTTTTTGCGTGGATGTTTGGTGGTGACATCCTGTGTGGTTTTTGTGAGTGTGGGTCTGGTATCATTTTTTGTGTTAGGGAGTCGTTTGTCAATGAGGGCGGGTTTCCAAATGGCTGGTAGGCGGGAGGTATCATCTCGCTTGTTCATGCTGTGTGGGCGTTTTTCTATCTCGATGGCTTCTCTGATTATTCTGTTATTAAAATGTTCACTTTTGGCAATGGTTCTGGTATTTTTAAAGTCAATTTCATGTCCTGTAGCTTTAAGGTGTTGGACCAGGGAAGATGTTGGTTCCTCTTTTTTGACTGAGTTCTTATGTTCTTCAATGCGTGCACTTATTCTTCTGTTGGTTTGTCCGATGTATGTGGTGGGACAAGTGGTGCATGGGATTTCGTATACTCCTTGATTTTCTAATTCAATTTTATCTTTGGGGTTTCTAAGGATGGTGGATATTTTTCTGTTTGTGCAGAATGCTGTTTTGATGTTGTGTTTATGGAGGATCTTACTGATTCTGTCTGTGATGCCTTTTATGTATGGGAGGATGGCTTTGCCGTTTTCTTGTTCTTTGTCTTGGATTTTAGTGGGGGTTTCTTTTTGGATTAGGTTTGTAATCTTATTTCTATGGAATCCATTGGATGTTAGTACATTGGTGAGAGTGTGTAGTTCGGGTTTTAGGTGTTGTTCGTCAGCTAAGCGTTTTGTTCTGGAGATGAGTGTCTTGGCTACAGAGTTGATCTGTGCTGGGTGGTGGTGTGAGAGAGCGTGCAGATAGCGGTTTGTGTGTGTTTTCTTCTGGTAGATGGTGTGTCCTAGGGAGCCATTGGATTTCTTGTAGACTAAGACATCCAGGAAGGGAAGTTGGTTGTTAGTTTCTGTTTCCATGGTGAACTGTATTTTGGGGTGTAGGCTGTTGAGGTGTGTGAGGAAGTTGTCCAGTTTTTCTTTCCCATGTGGCCAGATTATGAAGGTGTCGTCTACGTATCTGAGCCAGAGTTTGGGTTTGTGATCCGATTTTTCTAGAGCTTGGGTTTCAAAGTGTTCCATGTAGAGGTTGGCAATGACAGGTGAGAGGGGTGATCCCATGGGTGCTCCTTCTGTTTGTTTGTATTTTTGTCCATTATAGATGAAGTATGTGTTGGATAGGCAGTGGTTGGTCAGATCTAAGATGTGTTTGGGGGGGTTATATTTGTTTTGGATAGCTGTCAAGGCTTCTTTGATAGGCACTTGGGTGAAGAGGGATATGACATCGAAGCTCACTAGTAGGTCGCTGGGCTGTAAGTTTTGTTTCTTTATGATCTCTATAAACTGGAATGAGTTTTTTACGTGTGAGGTGATGGATTCAGCATAGGGCTGTAGTTGTTTGGCGAGAAATTTGGCTAGGTTTTGTAGAGGTGAGCCTATGGAGCTGACTATAGGTCTGAGTGGGGTTCCTTCCTTGTGTATCTTGGGGAGACCATAGAGTTTGGGGCATCTGGATGATTTCTCTCTGGGAATGATTCTTTGCTGGATCTCTTCGCTAATGGGGGAGGCTTTTATTTTGGATCTGGTGGTTTTTTCCAGGTAGGTGGTGGGATCTGTATTTAGGGGTTTGTATGTGGAGTCTTGGAGTAGGTTGGTTAATTTGGTTTGGTAGTCAGATGTGTTCATAACCACCGTGGCGTTGCCCTTGTCTGCTGGTAGGATTATTATGCTGGTGTCTTCTTTAAGGTTACGTAGTGCTGTCTGTTCCTCTTTGGGTAAGTTGCTTTTGGGTGGCTTGCTGGTGCAGAGGATGTTGGTGATTTCGAGTCTGATTCTGTTGGCGTCGTCGGGGTTGATTTTAGTCAGGCTGGTTTCAACTCCACATATAATGGTTTCAGTGGGGATGTGTTTGGGAGCGACTGCAAAGTTGAATCCTTTGGAAAGGACATTGGTTTCGGCTTTGGTGAGGATCCTATCTGAGAAGTTATGCACTGTTTGCTTCATGTGTGGCTGTGAGGGAGGAGGGGTTTGTTTCTGGCGTTCTTGTAGTCTTCGGAGTTTGTTGGTGTGTGTATCTGTCTTGAAGGTGGTCTGTGTTTCGGCTCTCCAGACGGCAAGTTGTTTGGATTTGTCCCAAAGTGCGGGGTGGATCTTGTTGCTGAGTTTGAGGTGGAGTGTGAGGAGATCTTTGTTAATTCGGTCTAGGAGGAATCGTTTTGTGTGAAGTTCATTTCTGATTAGGGCCAATTCTGTTCTTTTCAGGATCCGTTTGGTGGCTGCAGAGTTGGAGTGGAATTTCAGTTGGAAACATGTGGGGATTAGATTTTGATCTCGGCAGTTGCGTAGGAATGCGAGGTCGCATAAAATGGAAGCTCTTTGGACTTCAAGTTTTTCATAGGTCCTGGTCAGATGGTGGATTTCCTCCCCGTAGAGGTTCGATATTTGTTTTCTGAGGTTTTCGCGGGTATTTGTATGTAGGTCTCCACATACAAACCCCTAAATACAGATCCCACCACCTACCTGGAAAAAACCACCAGATCCAAAATAAAAGCCTCCCCCATTAGCGAAGAGATCCAGCAAAGAATCATTCCCAGAGAGAAATCATCCAGATGCCCCAAACTCTATGGTCTCCCCAAGATACACAAGGAAGGAACCCCACTCAGACCTATAGTCAGCTCCATAGGCTCACCTCTACAAAACCTAGCCAAATTTCTCGCCAAACAACTACAGCCCTATGCTGAATCCATCACCTCACACGTAAAAAACTCATTCCAGTTTATAGAGATCATAAAGAAACAAAACTTACAGCCCAGCGACCTACTAGTGAGCTTCGATGTCATATCCCTCTTCACCCAAGTGCCTATCAAAGAAGCCTTGACAGCTATCCAAAACAAATATAACCCCCCCAAACACATCTTAGATCTGACCAACCACTGCCTATCCAACACATACTTCATCTATAATGGACAAAAATACAAACAAACAGAAGGAGCACCCATGGGATCACCCCTCTCACCTGTCATTGCCAACCTCTACATGGAACACTTTGAAACCCAAGCTCTAGAAAAATCGGATCACAAACCCAAACTCTGGCTCAGATACGTAGACGACACCTTCATAATCTGGCCACATGGGAAAGAAAAACTGGACAACTTCCTCACACACCTCAACAGCCTACACCCCAAAATACAGTTCACCATGGAAACAGAAACTAACAACCAACTTCCCTTCCTGGATGTCTTAGTCTACAAGAAATCCAATGGCTCCCTAGGACACACCATCTACCAGAAGAAAACACACACAAACCGCTATCTGCACGCTCTCTCACACCACCACCCAGCACAGATCAACTCTGTAGCCAAGACACTCATCTCCAGAACAAAACGCTTAGCTGACGAACAACACCTAAAACCCGAACTACACACTCTCACCAATGTACTAACATCCAATGGATTCCATAGAAATAAGATTACAAACCTAATCCAAAAAGAAACCCCCACTAAAATCCAAGACAAAGAACAAGAAAACGGCAAAGCCATCCTCCCATACATAAAAGGCATCACAGACAGAATCAGTAAGATCCTCCATAAACACAACATCAAAACAGCATTCTGCACAAACAGAAAAATATCCACCATCCTTAGAAACCCCAAAGATAAAATTGAATTAGAAAATCAAGGAGTATACGAAATCCCATGCACCACTTGTCCCACCACATACATCGGACAAACCAACAGAAGAATAAGTGCACGCATTGAAGAACATAAGAACTCAGTCAAAAAAGAGGAACCAACATCTTCCCTGGTCCAACACCTTAAAGCTACAGGACATGAAATTGACTTTAAAAATACCAGAACCATTGCCAAAAGTGAACATTTTAATAACAGAATAATCAGAGAAGCCATCGAGATAGAAAAACGCCCACACAGCATGAACAAGCGAGATGATACCTCCCGCCTACCAGCCATTTGGAAACCCGCCCTCATTGACAAACGACTCCCTAACACAAAAAATGATACCAGACCCACACTCACAAAAACCACACAGGATGTCACCACCAAACATCCACGCAAAAAACAAACCCAAAGCCACACTGACTATGAGGCACGACCACAGACCAGAAGCCAGACCACAGCTGCATCATTAGCCACTTTAAACCCCCCCAATCCATACATGAAGCAAACTGACACCCTCCATGAAGAGGAAGCACGACCACGAACGCGAAGCCAAGGAATGGCAGGGCAGCCCAAAATCTTGAATCCCTCTGCAACTCAGACTAACCTGAGCACAACCAAACAGAACACTCCCCCAGCCAATCAGAGCACAGCCAACCCCCCAGCCAATCAGAGCACAGCCAACCCCCCAGCCAATCAGAGCACAGCCAAGCCCCTAACCAATCAGAACACACCTCCACCCAATCAGAACACACCTCCACCCAATCAGAACACAGCCAAGCTCCCACCCAATCAGTTCATACCTCCACTGGCAGTTAAAAGGAAGAAACAGCCAAGACCACACACTGCTGCTCGAGGCACGAAGCTGAAAGCACCAGCCTGAAGATGACGAATGGGACTTCGTCGAAACGTCGCCAAGACACTTCCAATTTTACGCGGGAGAAAACCCGAACAACCAAAGACCTACATATATATATATATATATATATATATATATATATATATATATATATATGTAGGTCTTTGGTTGTTCGGGTTTTCTCCCGCGTAAAATTGGAAGTGTCTTGGCGACGTTTCGACGAAGTCCCATTCGTGATCTTCAGGCTGGTGTTTTCAGCGACGTTTCGACGAAGTCCCATTCGTCATCTTCAGGCTGGTGTTTTCAGCTTCGTGCTTCGAGCACCAATGTGTGGTCTTAGCTGTTTCTTCCTTTTAACTGCCAGTGGGGGTATGAACTGATTGGGTGGGAGCTTGGCTGTGTTCTGATTGGGTGGAGGTGTGTTCTGATTGGTTAGGGGCTTGGCTGTGCTCTGATTGGCTGGGGGGTTGGCTGTGCTCTGATTGGCTTGGGGAGTGTTCTGTTTGGTTATGCTCAGGTTAGTCTGAGTTGCAGAGGGGTTTATGATTTTGGGCTGCCTTGCTATTTTTTGGCTTCGCGTTCGTGGTCGTGCCTCCTCTTCATGGAGGGTGTCAGTTTGCTTCATGTATGGATTGGAGGGGTTTAAAGTGGCTAATGACGCAGCTGTGGTCTGGCTTCTGGTTTGTGGTCGTGCCTCATCATTGGTGTGGCTTTGGGTTTGTTTTTTGCGTGGATGTGTGGTGGTGACATCCTGTGTGGTTTTTGTGAGTGTGGGTCTGGTATCATTTTTTGTGTTAGGGAGTCGTTTGTCAATAAGGGCGGGTTTCCAAATGGCTGGTAGGCGGGAGGTATCATCTCGCTTGTTCATGCTGTGTGGGCGTTTTTCTATCTCGATGGCTTCTCTGATTATTCTGTTATTAAAATGTTCACTTTTGGCAATGGTTCTGGTATTTTTAAAGTCAATTTCATGTCCTGTGGCTTTAAGGTGTTGGACCAGGGAAGATGTTGGTTCCTCTTTTTTGACTGAGTTCTTATGTTCTTCAATGCGTGCACTTATTTTTCTGTTGGTTTGTCCGATGTATGTGGTGGGACAAGTGGGATTTCGTATACTCCTTGATTTTCTAATTCAATTTTATCTTTGGGGTTTCTAAGGATGGTGGATATTTTTCTGTTTCTGCAGAATGCTGTTTTGATGTTGTGTTTATGGAGGATCTTACTGATTCTGTCTGTGGTGCCTTTTATGTATGGGAGGAGGGCTTTGCCGTTTTCTTGTTCTTTGTCTTGGATTTTAGTGGGGGTTTCTTTTTGGATTAGGTTTGTAATCTTATTTCTATGGAATCCATTGGATGTTAGTACATTGGTGAGAGTGTGTAGTTCGGTTTTTAGGTGTTGTTCGTCAGCTAAGCGTTTTGTTCTGGAGATGAGTGTCTTGGCTACAGAGTTGATCTGTGCTGGGTGGTGGTGTGAGAGAGCGTGCAGATAGCGGTTTGTGTGTGTTTTCTTCTGGTAGATGGTGTGTCCTAGGGAGCCATTGGATTTCTTGTAGACTAAGACATCCAGGAAGGGAAGTTGGTTGTTAGCTTCTGTTTCCATGGTGAACTGTATTTTGGGGTGTAGGCTGTTGAGGTGTGTGAGGAAGTTGTCCAGTTTTTCTTTCCCATGTGGCCAGATTATGAAGGTGTCGTCTACGTATCTGAGCCAGAGTTTGGGTTTGTAATCCGATTTTTCTAGAGCTTGGGTTTCAAAGTGTTCCATGTAGAGGTTGGCAATGACAGGTGAGAGGGGTGATCCCATGGGTGCTCCTTCTGTTTGTTTGTATTTTTGTCCATTATAGATGAAGTATGTGTTGGATAGGCAGTGGCTGGTTAGATCTAAGATGTGTTTGGGGGGGTTATTAACCAACCTACTCCAAGACTCCACATACAAACCCCTAAATACAGATCCCACCACCTACCTGGAAAAAACCACCAGATCCAAAATAAAAGCCTCCCCCATTAGCGAAGAGATCCAGCAAAGAATCATTCCCAGAGAGAAATCATCCAGATGCCCCAAACTCTATGGTCTCCCCAAGATACACAAAGAAGGAACCCCACTCAGACCTATAGTCAGCTCCATAGGCTCACCTCTACAAAACCTAGCCAAATTTCTCGCCAACCAACTACAGCCCTATGCAGAATCCATCACCTCAAACGTAAAAAACTCATTCCAGTTTATAGAGATCATAAAGAAACAAAACTTACAGCCCAGCGACCTACTAGTGAGCTTCGATGTCATATCCCTCTTCACCCAAGTGCCTATCAAAGAAGCCTTGACAGCTATTCAAAACAAATATAACCCCCCCAAACACATCTTAGATCTAACCAGCCACTGCCTATCCAACACATACTTCATCTATAATGGACAAAAATACAAACAAACAGAAGGAGCACCCACCCAATCAGTTCATACCCCCACTGGCAGTTAAAAGGAAGAAACAGCTAAGACCACACATTGCTGCTCGAAGCACGAAGCTGAAAACACCAGCCTGAAGATGACGAATGGGACTTCGTCGAAACGTCACTGAAAACACAAGCCTGAAGATGACGAATGGGACTTCGTCGAAACGTCGCCAAGACACTTCCAATTTTACGTGGGAGAAAACCCGAACAACCAAAGACCTACATACAAATACCCGCGAAAACCTCAGAAAACAAATATATATATATATATATATATATATATATATATATATATATATATATATATATATATATATATATATATATATATATATATATATATATATATATATATATATATATATATATATATATATATATATATATATATATATATATATATATATATATATATATATTTACTGGTGTGCACCGGTTAGAGAGTGCTTGCACTTAAAGCGGTATATAAGCCTCATAAATAAATAAATAAATAAATAAAATCCAGAGTCAACAAATCTAGTTATGAAAAATCTTCTCATTCAAAAACTCACACCAAGGCACTTTGTTTAGACAAGGTGTTGTTCAAGGTCACAGTCTTTCACAAATATTTTTTGTTTTATATTGCTGTAGTATCTTCTTTCACCACTAGATGTCCTCTTTTGCTATTTAATCAATGTCTGCTTTTAAAAAGATACTGCAAAGTTTTCCATTTTTAAAATGCTGTATAGGTTATTTACTCTTAGGATTATAGCCAAAAATTTTTTTCCCATCTCTTGTAGAACAAGTCATCTTTTTAAAAATCAATCTGACTCCAATTTTAAAAGATTTTTTTGTAGTCCATAAAAAACCTCCCTTGTAGTTGCTCGCCGTCTTTAACTTGTCCTCTAGTCCTTCTGGCGTCTTTGCTTTTTAGCTCTGTCCAGTCAGGGGATCAACGTTTCAAGTGTAAATCCAAAAGGAAAAGGAAAGAGGGCTGGCTCACCCAGTTTCAGCACGATATTGACAATCAGCTGTTTGGCGGAGCGCCACAGCTCCTTGCTTTCCTTCCGGCTGGAGACGACTTGGGCTGCCTGGGCACGCCTGGTAGCCTTTCCTCCGTCTTTTCAGAGCGTTTCTTCAGTCCGCCTGGACCGACCGCTGTCTGGCCCAGGCTCCTGGAGTATCTCTCCTTCTTCATTGCCCTTCCAGGGCTACTTTCCAATTCCTTAGGGTCACTGGGCAGACCAAAATCGGACTGGGAAGCCGGAGCCCCGCCTTCATCCACCCATCTAGTTGCACACCAAACCGGAAGTCGTTCTATTCTATTCTATTCTATTCTATTCTATTCTATTCTATTCTATTCTATTCTATTCTATTCTATTCTATTCTACCCTAGGTCCCTTCCAACTTTATTATTATTATTATCTTCAGAGCAAACTGTGTCTGGGTTTGATTCCGGTTTATGTACTGCAGCTTGCCCTACAAGTCTTGGTCAGAGTGTTGTTTTCTTTTTGACAGTTCCTTAACTGGGGAACTATTTTCTGTGTGGTTATTTGTCCCTGCTTATGTGGTTGTTGGCATGAATGCTCCACCTGCCCTCTTCTGGAACCATCAAAGAGCCATCTCCATCTGGGTCCAGGTGTTGCTGAGGGCCCAGCTCAGAACTGATGTGAAAGGTAGATTGAGATAGACCAAGGGTCTTCCAACTTGGCCCTTTTATGACTTGTGGACTTCAACTCCCAGAATTCCTCAGCCAGCGTGCCTGGCTGAGGATTCTGGGAGTTGAAATCCACAAGTCATAAAAGGGCCAAGTTGGAAGACCCCTGAGATAGATGCTCGGCACACAGACAAGGAGAACCATCTTCCTCTTTGGTAGAAATGGGAGGTGAACATCAAGGACCCATCTCTGGATTAGCCCAGCTGTGTGTGCTGAGTGGCCCAGCCTAGAACCTCAACCACGGTCCCTGAAGCTCCTCTGCATTTAGCCTAAGAACTTCAGGGCAACTTGCAGGAGACCCAAGGAAAGAGGACTTCTCTTGGTATCCAGAGGGGAAGCTCTATCTTTCCCCCTCTGTTTTGGGGGAGGGGGCTGCAGGTATGAGCAGAGCCAGGAGAGAAGGCTCTGCTCCCATTCTCTGGAATCCTTTCTTGATGGGGAAGGCAGACCGAGATCGACTTGCCCACCAGGAGAACAACATTCCTCTTTGGTGGAAGTGGGGGACGCACATTTTCATCCCCAGCATCCTGAGTCAAGAGAGAGGAGCCCTGTTATATAGTCCAACCCAGAGCCCTGAGAGGTTGACCCCAGCAGAAAATGGCTGTGCTTTGTGGGAAACGGGAAGAGGTAAGATCCGGCTCCAGCTGGCAACGTCTCATCTGGATATATGGAAATGTTTCGGGTCCTGAAAGGTCCAGAGATGGGACCTTGCTTGCTCTGGGATTCCAATTCTGAGCCTTGCAATTTTCTATTTTGCAGAAAAACCGGGGGTCTGCCGCAAGGCCCCTCCAGGAATGATCACTATTTGTCTTGCGAAGTGTGGAAGTGACTAGCAGTGTGAGAGGAAACAGAAGTGCTGCCCTTATGGTTGCATGGTTGACTGCATGGACCCTGTCTAAGGTAAGAGCCTTGCGTTTTATACCACTCTGTAGAGTTTTGTCAATCCCGGTAAGGACTGGATCCAGGTAGATCTCTCTGGAATCCTTGCAGCTTCCACCTTTCTTGGGTCTGTCCTTGGATGATCCAAACCCCAACTAGGATGGCGATGAAAGGAGAACAACCAGGTCTTCTCCAGCCATTAGAGAGACCAGGCAGTGGAGGCCAGTCCCACCTCCGAAGGACGGACAGAGAGGCTGGAGGGAGGGCGAAGTTCTCTCTTAGTTGAGCCTCAAGAGATGATCCAGTTCTGGCTTAGGAAGATTTGGGGGCATCTTTGACTGCAGAGGATCTGGTCTTCTGTGCTCCTTTCCCTCTTGGGGGAATGAAGGCCCCAGTCCTGCCGTTTATTCCTGTCCTGTTCCTCCAAAGGCTTCAGAAACCTCAAGACCCATGGCTTTGATTCAGCCTCTGGTGCCTTTGGGAAGCCCCATCACCATCCTCTCCACCTCTTAGGAGGCCAGAAGGAAAGAGACAGGCCTGGGGGGAGGGGGAAAGGTCCACAAAACTCTGAAGGAGAGCAGATGTATGATCAATGGCCATATCTTTGGGAGCGCAGGCCCCCGGGAGGCTGACCCTCCATCCGTGGGAATCATCACACAATCCCAGCACAGGAGAGCTGCCTGTGTTTCCTCCATGCTGAAAGGAAGACTCATTCACATGTTAATCCATCACTCACACCATGTCATGCTCCACGCCCAAGCACTGACTGATTTATTTGTCTAGAACATTGATAGGACCACCCTACTGAACCCAGCTGATCTGGGTGGCTTAGAAAAATACAATGCAAGGAAACCTAACAAAAGCCATTTTAAAAACCTCAGGGCACAGACCAACAGACAATATTGAATCAATGAAATGGCAGCCCAAACACCAACATCCTTTAATGGCGCCTCCGGCACATTAGGAGTCCAAGGTGCTGGGAAGAGCCAGGTTTTTCCTGCAGGATCAGGGCTGCCGTACGTGGGGAGAAGAATGTTCCGTGAGGCGGGGGTCGCTACTGAGAAGGTGTGCCTCTCAGGTGCCCTAGGTTGGCATTGTTCCAGTGAAGGGACCCATTGGAAGCCCCTGCAGCTTTCAGAGCAGTGGTGTTATGTGGGTGTGAAAAGCCCATAACTACACACCTCGTCCTACTCTGGATCAACTATAGCTTCTGGTTGGGTTTCAAGGCACATAGAGTGCATTGCAGTAGCCCAACCAGGAAGTGATTCAGACATGAGTGAATATGATCCAAGAAAAGTCAATTGGCACAGAGGACAAAGTTCTTCCTAGTAGGTAATCCCATTCTCTGGTGGTGGCAACTTCCCTGAGTCGTCCAGATCTTTCCTCCCACTTCTTCCTCCTCCTCTTCCTCCTTGCACACCAGACTTCCTTCTAGCACTGATGCTGTTGCCTAGTTGGATCATGAAACATCTGCAAAAAAACCACCAAGTTCAGAGACCCCACAGACCCCACAGAATTAGCAGGCCTTCTCCTCCTCCTTCTCCTCCTCCTCTTCCTCCTCCTCCTCCTCCTCCCTCTCCACAACCCTCTATCCCTTCTAGCACTGATGATGTTCCCTAGTTGGGTCATGAAACATCTGCAAGGAAACAAGCCAGCCCAGAATCCACCAAGGACCCTACAGTCCTCCTCCTCCTCCTCCTCCTCCTCCTCCTCCTCCTCCTCCTCCTCCTCCTCCTCCTCCTCCTTATTTTTTCTTGAATGGCGACCAAATGCTTCCAGAGTGGGGCACATTTGGGAGAAAGAGATGCAGGAGCAAAAGACTCCATCCATTTTGTCCAGCTCACTCTGTATGCAGATGTACAGCTACCTGGTTGTGGATTAGACAGAGGTCTACACTCAGGTGTCATGGATATTTATGGCTTGATCAGGTGAGCCAATTATAAGCCCTTGTTTCTGACTGTCAGGGAAGATCTATACCTATTCTTTGGTGGTGGCAACTTGTAGTTAAGAGAGAAGCAACCTAGAAAAACCTGCCTCCAGAAGTGCTCCAACACTGGAAGTCTTTAAGAACAGACTGCACAGCCCTTGGTCTGAAATGGTATAGGGTTTCCTGCTTGAGCTGGAGGTTGGACTAGATGACCTCCAAGGTCCCTTTCAACTTTATCATCACTATCACCACCACCACCACCACCATCATCATCATCATCATTATTATTGTTGTTATTATTATTATTTAGCCTTCCATCCTCCTGATCAGATGACTACCCCCATATTGATGGCAGCTCTGACACAAAGACCCACGGCTTGGTCAGTTGAGCCAAATACAAACTCTGATTTCTAGCTCTCAGCTCTAAGCCTATCAGTGACGATTCTCCAAAGAACAACCTTTTGAATTCTCCATTGTGTAAAATTAAGCAGGGCAGCTCTGCAGGGAGCTCCTGGTTTTTAACAGTTAATCAGCGTGTAGAAGACACCTCTGGGCAAAAACATCACAAGCGACTCTCTTTCTACAGGTTCCCCTCAGCCAAGATTCACCATTCAACTTTTCCGAATTGTGCATCAACTTGGACCAAAGACCCAACTTCTCTCACCAGCCGGTGGGCTTCTTCCTCTTTCCTCTAAATAAAGACATTGGGTCCTTACTTCCCACTGATGGTGTTTTTTTTCTGTCCCATTTTTCCCTCCCTTTGATGCGTGTCCTCCCCATGTGTGAGGATAAGGGGCTGATTAAACAAGAAGCCAGCCGTGTGCAGCAGCAACCAAAAAATGTAATACAATCCTCGGTTGTTTAAACAGAGGCATAGAATCAAGATCACGCAAGGTATTAGTACCACTTTATAAAACGCTAGTGAGACCACACCTGGAATACCGCAGCCAATTTTGGTCACCATATGACAAAAAAGATGTTGAGAGTTTAGAAAAAATTCAGAGAAGAGCAACTAAGATGATCCAAGGCCTGGAGACCAAAACATATGAAGAATGGCTGCAGAACCTGGGTTTGGCTAGTCTAGAGAAAAGAAGAAATAGGGGAGACATGATAGCAGCGTTCCAGTATCTGAGGGGCTGCCATGAGACAGAGAGGGTCAGGTTGTTCACCAGAGCAACAGAGGGAAGGACGAGAAACAATGGCTGGAAACAGACCAAAGAGAGAAGTAACCTGGAATTAAGGAGAAACTTCCTGACAGTGAGGACAATCAACCAGTGGAAGAGCTTTGCCTCCAGAAATCGTGGATGCCCCATCACTGGAGGTTTTTAAGAAGACACTAGATAATCACTTGTCTGAGACAGTGTAGGTTCTCCTCTCTTGAGCAAGGGGCTGGACTAGAAGACCTCCAAGGTCCCTTCTAGCTGTATTCTATAATAATAATAATAAAAGGTTGAGGTTTGGTTGTTAGGGAATCCTCTGTCCATTGGCTTGCAATCCTCCTTGAGGCCAACCTGAGGGCCGATCTGTGCCCTCGGGGTCACTCGAATAGTGCAAATGGGGGTGGGCATAATTACTTTGTTCAGGGAATTCCTCTGCATAATGTGTTCTCCATGAAAGAATGACCTCTGGAATCCCACCAAGTATGACCTTTAAACAAAGGTCTTATGGAGGGGGATCCACCTTCCTCTAAAGCACTAGCCAAAACATATATGAGGGAATATCGTGAGTCCAACCAAGATGAGGTAGACTTCCTGAGTGAGGTTCAGAATCCTGGCTTGAGCAGGTTTATGGGACACCCTCAGGCTGTGGTGCTTACCTTCAGGGGGTTCATGCATTGGGGGCTCTGCCTGTGTCAGGAGAGTAGAAGGGGGAGCCCAACTAAAAGAAGGAGACTCTAAGGAGGCAGCTGAGGTCCAACTGGAAGCGTCCTGAGTGCTTTCTTTTCAACATCTTCATTCCAAACATCCCATGACGGTGCTGATTCCTGAGGTGGAGTCAGGTGGTGAAATATCTCCACAGTAAGCTACTCACATATTCTGTACAAGGAGAAACCACAAGCAGGAGATGAAATGTTTGCCCAAAGGTTGAGTAAACTGGGTTTTGCAGCACATCTCGAGGAATCTGCCTTGGGAAACAACGCCTGAGTTTCCTCATTCTGCGGGTTGTGTGGTTCAGGTCCTGTCAGAAAACGTTTTCCACTCTGTGGTCTGCCTGCTACCTTGTCATCAACTGATAAGTGGTGACTTTCACCAGCTTCATGCAGTTATTAAACAGCAGAGAGAAAGGACCAAGCCTGGAGGTGGTCCATCATGAAGGGGCTGCCACCCCTGACTGGGACACCCCCTTGAGTAGAACCAGGTCCTCCAACTCCCAGCCATTAAGGGGGTCTCCAAATTTGGCAACTTTAAGACTTCTGGAATTCAACTCCCAGAATTCTTGGAGTTGGTTGGCTGGGCAATTCTTGAAGAAGTCCATAGTTGCCAAGCTTGGAGACTCCTGTTGTAAGCCATCCAAGAAGAGCAGAATGAGAAGAAGGAAGACAGACTTCATTGGTCTTCATTGGCTGTATTTCTCCCATGCTCACTGTAAAATTCTGAAAGTCCACAAGTCCTAAAGTTGCCAAGCTTGGAGACTCCTGTTGTAAGCCATCCAAGAAGGAACGTGGGTTAATTGCGGCAGGCTTTATCAAAACCTCTAGGGCAGGGATAGGCGACCTTGGCTCTTTTATGACTTGTGGACTTCAACTCCCAGAATTCCTCAGCCAGCTGTGCTCACATCATCTATTACCTAGGAATGTGAAGTGATCATATCCATGTGTGCAGAGTTCAAGCTAGCTACTTCATCATAGTCTGTCTATAACACCAAAACTTCTGCTCTCAAAGTCCATCTCAACCAAGGAGGAGAAGCTTCCTCACCTCTCCCATCAAATCTGGAGGGCAGCCCTGATAAGGAAGTTGCATCATCCCCCCAGCTGAGCAGCCCCCTCCCCCCATGCACACCCAGTCCGGAAGGGTGAGTTTTGCTTGACCAGACAAAGGACCCATTGACACCAACAGGGACCTGCCTAGCTCCCCCCAAACTGCCCAGCCAATCCAACTCTCGGGATTCTCAACCTCTTGTTCAACCAAGGAAAGAAAGAGAAAATTGAAATTCTCACTCTATTACTCCATCCTGCTTCCTGGATGTGAAATTTCCAGTGGGGAGAATAAATAGAGCGAGCAGCCCGGGTGTGGGGTAGATGGCTTCATCATGTCTTCTGGAGGTCCTCTTCTCCTGCTGGGACTCCTCACCCTCTGGGCAGAGCTGACCCCTGTCTCCGGCCGGTACCGTCCAAGTGAGACCTTTCAGGATGATCTTCAACCCTTTGCTGGGAGGGGCTGAAGTGATCAGAGGGCAGAGTTCTCCCCCAGGGAGGGAAAACCAAGAGCCCCAGTCTAGAACCTCTGGCTTGTGAAGCTACTTCTTGGGAAGGTTCTTGAGATGGTAGTTGGGGGTCAGCTGAAGAGGAGACAGAAATGGGAGGGGAGGGGGAGAAAGAGAAATGCAATTTTAGGGGAAGGCTGACCTATCTTTACTCAATGCAGCAGCAGAATCAGATTTTTAAGCAACAAATTTAAGTGATTACTGCTAACTATTTTCTTATTAGTAGAGCGTATAGATGACAGGCTAACAATTTGTGAACAGATTTAGTAGTTTAGTCGTTTAAATTATTTTGACCTGTTTTGCAAGGGGGGGAGCAAACTAACACTGCTTTATTATGTTAATCAGCATTCAACTAGGGAAGATATTATCTTTCTATGTGTTAGTCTTTTCTTTTCTTTTAAGATACCTTTTCTTTTGAATTTCTTCTTTGTTATTTTTTTATTATTTTGCCTTTTTATGTTTTGGCATTTTATATTTTAACTTTGTTTCAATAAACTAAATATGAAAGAAAGAAAGAAAGAAAGAAAGAAAGAAAGAAAGAAAGAAAGAAAGAAAAAAAGAAAGAAAGGAGAGAAAGAGAGAAAGAAAGAGAGATAGAGACAGAAAGAAAGAAAGAAAGAAAGAAAGAAAGAAAGACAGAAAGAAAAAGACAGAAAGTCAGAAAGACAGACAGAAAGAAAGAAAGAAAGAAAGAAAGAAAGAGACAGAAAGAAAGAAAGACAGAGAAAGACAGAAAGAAAGAAAGAAAGACAGACAGAAAGAAAGAAAGACAGACAGAAAGACAGAAAGACAGACAGAAAGACAGAAAGAAGAAAGAAAGAAAGAAAGAAAGGAGAGAGAGAGAGAGAAAGAGAGATAAAGAAAGAAAGAAAGACAGAAAGAAAAAGACAGAAAGAAAGAAAGAAAGACAGAAAGAAAGAAAGAAAGAAAGAAAGAAAGAGAAAGACAGAAAGAAAGACAGAAAGAAAGAGAAAGACAGAAAGAAAGAAAGAAAGAAAGAAAGAAAGAAAGAAAGAAAGAAAGAAAGAAAGAAAGAAAGCTCTCGACTGTTTGCAATCTAAGCATGCTAGGAGGGCACCAGGTTGGGGAAATGCCTTAAAGACATTTGTGATAGCTAATCAAACAACACACCCACACACATCCCTTTCCATTTCCTGCAGGGTTTTGTTATCTTCCTGCTAAACCCGGACCATGTGAAGCCTATATGCCTCGCTTCTACTACAGCTCGACTTCAAATAAATGTCAAAGGTTTATTTATGGTGGATGCGGTGGGAATGCCAACAATTTTGAGACCAGAGATCAATGTCACTACACCTGTGTCAGTAAGTAGGGAAGGAACTACGGACTGACCTCTTCACTAAAAAAGAACTGCTGTCTCCTAAAATTAAGCCTGGTTCTGTAGTATCCTGGTTCTCAGAACAGGCTAGGATTGATACAGTATAAGGGAATATTTGTCACTCAGGTTGAACTCTGGAATTCCTGATGCTCTCTGAGTTTGGTGGGTCATTTGCAGACTGTTTTATGACCCAACTAGGGAACATCCTCAGTTCTGGAAGGGTGGTGGTGGAGGAGGAAGATGAGTCTTGGTGCTCTCCGCATTTGGTTCTTTTCTTGCAGACGTCTCATTACCCAACTGGGTAACACGAACAGGGCAACGGAGTACGTGGGTTGCTCTCTGTTTATATGCAGTAGCCTCCCTTGCCAGCCTTGATGTGAGTGTGGTTTTTGTCCTCGTAGTTCCATCAAGGGTACCATTTTCTGCTTGGTTGTCTGTCCCTGCTTACTTGGATGTTGGCTTGAATGTCTCCACTGATGTGCTTTAACAGAGCAACAGAGTTGGGTGGGACCCTGAAGGTCTTGTAGTTTACAGGTCCCCCAATCTGGGGGCTGCAGCCCGCTAGTGGGCCATGAGGCGTTTGCAACCAAGCTGCGGAAAGGGCCAGTGAAAGCACGCATGCACACGTGGATCCTCACTTGTATGAGCAGTAGGCACATGCATGCGTGCACTCCATTTAAGTGAGCAGGAGGCGTGCATGCATGACATACATTGTATGATAAACAAACAAGCACGCAAGCAAATAAAGGAAGGATCAGGGGTGATATGATAGCCGTGTTCCAATATCTCAGGGGCTGCCCCAAAGAAGAGGGAGTCAAGCTATTTTCCAAAGCCCCTGAAGGCAGGAGAAGGAGCAATGCATGGAAACTGATCAAGGAGAGAAGCAATCTAGAACTAAGGAGAAACTTCCTGACAGTGAGAACAATTAACCAATGGAACAACCTGCCTCCAGAAGCGGTAAATCTCCAACACTGGAAGTTTTTAAGAAGAGACTGGACAGCCATTTGTCTGAAATAGTATAGGGTTTCCTGCCTGAGCAGGGAGTTGGACTAGAAGACCTCCAAGGTCCCTTCCAACTTCTTTATTATTATTATTATTATTATTATTATTATTATTATTATTATTATTATTATTATTATTATTACTACTACTACTACTACTACTACTACTACTACTACTACTACTACTACTACTACTACTACTACTACTACTACTACTACTATTACATCCAAAATTTCTTCACTTAGTTTGTCTCTTCATGATTTTATTGCATTAATTCCTGAATTGATTTTAATGTAGTTTGCATCCCATTTTGAGCGGTGCTTATTTTTTCACACTGTAACATTGTTTTAATAGATCCCTGGGTTGTTGGACTAGGTGTTCCCACAGAGGGTGCAGAGGAGATCTTTTTCATAAGTCTAGTAAGATTTGGTGCACTCATTCTTCCAGCCAACCATCTTAGGCTTAAATCCAAACTATAAAAGAAACCACCTACTTTAGGCTAAATCCAATATCTCAGAATAAAGCAAGCAAGAAGAGAAAAAGAGGGAAAAAAATAAAAAAGTAAAAAATGAAAAAAGCCAACTATCTTAGGCTAAAATCCAACTGAGAGGAAAAAAAGGAAGAAAAAACAACAAGAAGCCAACTACTTTAGGCCAAATCCAACTCCTTGGGTCAGGTCTCAGCTGCAAAACCTTCGCTGTCTCCAAATAATTTCTGTTTAGGTATATCCAGAGATATAAAAAAGAGCTGAGGTGGCACAGCAGTTGGAGTGCAGTACTGCAGGCCACTTTAGCTGACTGTGTTCAGCAGGTCAGCGGTTCAAATCTCACCGGCTCAAGGTTAACTCAGCCTTCCATCCTTCCGAGGTAGGTAAAATGAGGACCCAGATTGTTGGGGGCAATGTAAATAAATAAATATATATACATTGCTTACTGGTGTGCACCGCTTAGAGAGTGCTTGCACTTAAAGCGGTATATAAGTCTCATAAATAAATAAATAAATAACTAAATAAAATCCAGAGTCAACAAATCTAGTTATGAAAAATCTTCTCATTCAAAAACTCACACCAAGGAACTTTGTTTAGACAAGGTGTTGTTCAAGGTCACAGTCTTTCACAAATATTTTTTTGTTTTATATTGCTGTAGTATCTTCTTTCACCACTAGATGTCCTCTTTTGCTATTTAATCAATGTCTGCTTTTAAAAAGATACTGCAAAGTTTTCCATTTTTAAAATGCTGTATAGGTTATTTACTCTTAGGATTATAGCCAAAAAAAAAAAAAAATTTCCATCTCTTGTAGAACAAGTCATGTTTTTTTAAATCAATCTGACTCCAATTTTAAAAGATTTTTTTGTAGTCCATAAAAAACCTCCCTTGTAGTTGCTCGCCGTCTTTAACTTCTCCTCTAGTCCTTCTGGCGTCTTTGCTTTTTAGCTCTGTCCAGTCAGGGGATCAACGTTTCAAGTGTAAATCCAAAAGGAAAAGGAAAGAGGGCTGGCTCACCCAGTTTCAGCACGATATTGACAATCAGCTGTTTGGCGGAGCGCCACAGCTCCTTGCTTTCCTTCCGGCTGGAGACGACTTGGGCTGCCTGGGCACGCCTGGTAGCCTTGACAGTTCCTTAACTGGGGAACTATTTTCTGTGTGGTTATTTGTCCCTGCTTATGTGGTTGTTGGCATGAATGCTCCACCTGCCCTCTTCTGGAACCATCAAAGAGCCATCTCCATCTGGGTCCAGGTGTTGCTGAGGGCCCAGCTCAGAACTGATGTGAAAGGTAGATTGAGATAGACCAAGGGTCTTCCAACTTGGCCCTTTTATGACTTGTGGACTTCAACTCCCAGAATTCCTCAGCCAGCGTGCCTGGCTGAGGATTCTGGGAGTTGAAATCCACAAGTCATAAAAGGGCCAAGTTGGAAGACCCCTGAGATAGATGCTTGGCACACAGAGAAGGAGCACCATCCTCCTCTTTGGTAGAAATGGGAGGTGAACATCAAGGACCCATCTCTGGATTAGCCCAGCTGTGTGTGCTGAGTGGCCCAGCCTAGAACCTCAACCACGGTCCCTGAAGCTCCTCTGCATTTAACCTAAGAACTTCAGGGCAACTTGCAGGAGACCCAAGGAAAGAGGACTTCTCTTGGTATCCAGAGGGGGAGCTCTATCTTTCCCCCTGTTTTGGGGGGGGGGGGCTGAAGGTATGAGCAGAGCCAGAAGAGAAGGCTCTGCTCCCATTCCCTGGAATCCTTTCTTGATGGGGAAGGCAGACCGAGATGGACTTGCCCACCAGGAGAACAACATTCCTCTTTGGTGGAAGTGGGGGACGCACATTTTCATCCCCAGCATCCTGAGTCAAGAGAGAGGAGCCCTGTTATATAGTCCAACCCAGAGCCCTGAGAGGTTGACCCCAGCAGAAAATGGCTGTGCTTTGTGGGAAACGGGAAGAGGTAAGATCCGGCTCCAGCTGGCAACGTCGCATCTGGATATATGGAAATGTTTCAGTCCTGAAAGGTCCAGAGATGGGATCTTGCTTGCTCTGAGATTCCAGTTCTGAGCCTTGGGATCTTCTATTTTGCAGAAAAACCGGGGGTCTGCCGCAAGGCCCCTCCAGGAACGATGACTATTTGTCTTGCGAAGTGTGGAAGTGACTGGCAGTGTGAGGGGAAACAGAAGTGTTGCCCTTATGCTTGCCTGGTTGACTGCATGGACCCTGTCTAAGGTAAGAGCCTTGAATTTTATACCACTCTGTAGAGTTTTGTCAATCCCGGTAAGGACTGGATCCAGGTAGATCTCTCTGGAATCCTTGAAGCTTCCACCTTTCTTGGGTCTGTCCTTGGATGATCCAAACCCCAACTAGGATGGCGATGAAAGGAGAACAACCAGGTCTTCTCCAGCCATTAGAGAGACCAGGCAGTGGAGGCCAGTCCCACCTCCGAAGGACGGACAGAGAGGCTGGAGGGAGGGCGAAGTTCTCTCTTAGTTGAGCCTCAAGAGATGATCCAGTTCTGGCTTAGGAAGATTTGGGGGCATCTTTGACTGCAGAGGATCTGGTCTTCTGTGCTCCTTTCCCTCTTGGGGGAATGAAGGCCCCAGTCCTGCCGTTTATTCCTGTCCTGTTCCTCCAAAGGCTTCAGAAACCTCAAGACCCATGGCTTTGATTCAGCCTCTGGTGCCTTTGGGAAGCCCCATCACCATCCTCACACCTCTTAGGAGGCCAGAAGGAAAGAGACAGGCCTGGGGGGAGGGGGAAAGGTCCAGAAAACTCTGAAGGACAGCAGATGTATGACCAATGGCCATATCTTTGGGAGCGCAGGCCCCCGGGAGGCTGACCCTCCATCCGTGGGAATCATCACACAATCCCAGCACAGGAGAGCTGCCTGTGTTTCCTCCATGCTGAAAGGAAGACTCATTCACATGTTAATCCATCACTCACACCATGTCGTGCTCCACGCCCAAGCACTGACTGATTTATTTGTCTAGAACGTTGATAGGACCACCCTACTGAACCCAGCTGATCTGGGTGGCTTAGAAAAATACAATGCAAGGAAACCTAACAAAAGCCATTTTAAAAACCTCAGGGCACAGACCAACAGACAATATTGAATCAATGAAATGGCAGCCCAAACACCCACATCCTTTAATGGCGTCTCCGGCATATTAGGAGTCCAAGGTGCTGGGAAAAGCCAGGTTTTTCCTGCAGGATCAGGGCTGCTGTACGTGGGGAGAAGAATGTTCCATGATGCGGGGGTCACTACCGAGAAGGTGTCCCTCTCAGGTGCCCTAGGTTGGCATTGTTCCATTGGAAGCCCCTGCAGCTTTCAGAGTAGTGGTGTTATGTGTGCATGGTGTGAAGAGCCCATAATAACACACATCGTCCTACTCTGGATCAAAGCCAAAATTGAAGTTTGTGTACCAAACCTTCCTGGTTAACTTTTGCTGTCCAGCTCCTCTCCAGTTCCTCCCCTTGCTGGTCTTTTATTGTCCAATTATATTTGAATAAATTATTTTGGGAACTGTCCCTTCAAGGGCAGGCTGGCTGGTGAGCCATAGCAGTCCAGTTCCAGGCTTTGATCTTGAGATGGTATTTCTGGAAGGTAAGATAAGTAGTTAAGAGAGAAGCAACCTACAACTAAAGAGAAATTAATTAATGGAAATGGCATATGTCCCAAATGGTATAGGGTTTCCTGCCTGAGCAGGGGGTTGGACTAAATGACCTCCAAGGTCCCTTCCAACTTTATTATTATTATCATCATTATCATCATGATTATGATCATCATTATTATTATTACTATTGTTGTTTTTGTTGTTATTATTGTTGTTGTTGTTATTTAGCCTTCCAGCCTTCCATCCTCCTGATCAGATGACTACCCCCATATTGATGGCAGCTCTGATACAAAGACCCACGGCTTGGTCAGTTGAGCCAAATGCAAACTCTGGTTTCTAGCTCTCAGCTCTAAGCCTATCGGTGATGGTTCTCCAAAGAACAACCTTTTGAATTCTCCATTGTGTAAAATTAAGCAGGGCAGGTCTGCAGGGAGCTCCTGGTTTTTAACAGTTAATCAGCGTGTAGAAGACACCCCTGGGCAGAAACATCAGAAGCGACTCTCTTTCTACAGGTTCCCCTCAGCCAAGATTCACCATTCAACTTTGCCGAATTGTGCATCAACTTGGACCAAAGACCCAACTTCTCTCACCAGCCGGTGGGCTTCTTCCTCTTTCCTCTAAATAAAGACATTGGGTCCTTACTTCCCACTGATGGTGTTTTTTTTCTGTCCCATTTTTCCCTCCCTTTGATGCGTGTCCTCCCCATGTGTGAGGATAAGGGGCTGATTAAACAAGGAGCCAGACGTGTGCAGCAGCAACCAAAAAATCTAATGCAATCCTCAGTTGTATAAACAGAGGCATAGAATCAAGATCACGTGAGGTATTTGTACCACTTTATAACCCTAGTAAGGCCACACCTGGAATACTGCAGCCAATTCTGGTCACCATATCACCAAAAAGATGTTGAGAGTTTAGAAAAAAATCAGAGAAGAGCAACTAAGATGATCCAAGGCCTGGAGACCAAAACATACAAAGAATGCCTGCGGAACTTGGGTTTGGCTAGTCTAGAGAAAAGAAGAAATAGGGGAGACATGATAGCAGCGTTCCAGTATCTGAGGGGCTGCCACGAGACAGAGGGGGTCAGGTTGTTCACCAGAGCACCAGAGGGAAGGATGAGAAACAGTGGTTGGAAACAGACCAAAGATAGAAGCAACCTGGAATTAAGGAGAAACTTCTCGAATTCCAGTTGCTGGAATTGAGCATGTCTAGTTTAATGAAGAGAAGGACGAGGGGGGACATGATAGCCGTCTTCCAGTATCTCAGGGGCTGCCCCAAAGAAGAGGAAGTCAAGCTATTCTCCAAAGTGCCTGAAGGCAGGACAAGAAGCAATGGATGGAAACTCATCAAGGAGAGAAGCAACCTGGAATTAAGAAGAAACTTCCTGACAGTGAGGACAATCAACCAGTGGAAGAACTTTGCCTCCAGAAACAGTGGATGCCCCATCACTGGAGGTTTTTAAGAAGACACTAGACAATCACTTGTCTGAGACAGTGTAGCTTCTCCTGCTTGAGCAAGGGGCTGGACTAGAAGACCTCCAAGGTCCCTTCCAGCTGTATTCTATAATAATAATAATAATAATAATAATAATAATAATAATAATAATAATAATAATAATAAAAAAAGGTTGAGGTTTGGTTGTTAGGGAATCCTCTGTCCATTGGCTTGCAATCCTCCTTGAGGCCAACCTGAGGGCCGATCTGTGCCCTCAGGGTCACCCGAATAGAGCAAATGGGGTGAGCATAATTATTTTGTCCAGGGAATTCCTCTGCATAATATGTTCTCCATGAAGGAATGACCTCTGGAATTCCACCAAGTATGACCTTTAAACAAAGGTCTTATGGGGGGGGGGATCTGCCTTCCTCTAAATCACTGGAGGTTTTACTAGCCAAATCATGGAATATCGTGAGTCCATCCAAGATGAGGTAGACTTCCTGAGTGAGGTTCAGAATCCTGGCTTGAGCAGGTTTATGGGACACCCTCAGGCTGTGGTGCTTACCTTCAGGGGGTTCATGCATTGGGGGCTCTGCCTGTGTCAGGAGAGTAGAAGGAGGAGCCCAACTAAGAGAAGGAGACTCTAAGGAGGCAGTTGAGGTCCATCTGGAAGCGTCCTGAGTGCTTTCTTTTCCATAATTTCATTCCAAACATCCCATGACGGTGCTGATTCCTGAGGTGGAGTCAGGTGGTGAAATATCTCCACAGTAAGCTACTCACATATTCTGTACAAGGAGAAACCACAAGCAGGAGATGAAATGTTTGCCCAAAGGTTGAGTAAACTGGGTTTTGCAGCACATCTCGAGGAATCTGCCTTGGGAAACAACGCCTGAGTTTCCTCATTCTGCGGGTTGTGTGGTTCAGGTCCTGTCAGAAAACGTTTTCCACTCTGTGGTCTGCCTGCTACCTTGTCATCAACTGATAAGTGGTGACTTTCACCAGCTTCATGCAGTTATTAAACAGCAGAGAGAAAGGACCAAGCCTGGAGGTGGTCCATCATGAAGGGGCTGCCACCCCTGACTGGGACACCCCCTTGAGTAGAACCAGGTCCTCCAACTCCCAGCCATTAAGGGGGTCTCCAAATTTGGCAACTTTAAGACTTCTGGAATTCAACTCCCAGAATTCTTGGAGTTGGTTGGCTGGGGAATTCTTGAAGAAGTCCATAGTTGCCAAGCTTGGAGACTCCTGTTGTAAGCCATCCAAGAAGAGCAGAATGAGAAGAAGGAAGACAGACTTCATTGGTCTTCATTGGCTGTATTTCTCCCATGCTCACTGTAAAATTCTGAAAGTCCACAAGTCCTAAAGTTGCCAAGCTTGGAGACTCCTGTTGTAAGCCATCCAAGAAGGAACGTGGGTTAATTGCGGCAGGCTTTATCAAAACCTCTAGGGCAGGGATAGGCGACCTTGGCTCTTTTATGACTTGTGGACTTCAACTCCCAGAATTCCTCAGCCAGCTATGCTCACATCATCTATTACCTAGGAATGTGAAGTGATCATATCCATGTGTGCAGAGTTCAAGCTAGCTACTTCATCATAGTCTGTCTATAACACCAAACCTTCTGCTCTCAAAGTCCATCTCAACCAAGGAGGAGAAGCTTCCTCACCTCTCCCATCACATCTGGAGGGCAGCCCTGATAAGGAAGTTGCATCATCCCCCCAGCTGAGCAGCCCCCTCTCCCCATGCACACCCAGTCCGGAAGGGTGAGTTTTGCTTGACCAGACAAAGGACCCATTGACACCAGCAGGGACCTGCCTAGCTCCCCCCAAACTGGCCAGCCAATCCAACTCTCGGGATTCTCAACCTCTTGTTCAACCAAGGAAAGAAAGAGAAAATTGAAATTCTCACTCTGTTACTCCATCCTGCTTCCTGGATGTGAAATTCCCAGTGGGGAGAATAAATAGAGCGAGCAGCCCGGGTGTGGGGCAAACGGCTTCATCATGTCTTCTGGAGGTCTTCTTCTCCTGCTGGGATTCCTCACTCTCTGGGCAGAGCTGACCCCCGTCTCTGGCCGGTACCGTCCAAGTGAGACCTTTCAGGATGATCTTCAACCCTTTGCTGGGAGGGGCTGAAGTGATCAGAGGGCAGAGTTCTCCCCCAGGGAGGGAAAACCAAGAGCCCCAGTCTAGAACCTCTGGCTTATGAAGCTACTTCTTGGGAAGGTTCTTGAGATGGTAGTTGGGTGTCAGCTGAAGAGGAGACAGAAATGGGAGGAGGGTAAGAAAGAGAAATGCAATTTTAGGGGAAGACTGACCTATCTTTATGCAATGCAGCAGCAGAATCAGATTTTTAAGCAACAAATTTAAGCGATCACTGCTAACTATTTTCTTATTAGTAGAGCGTATAGATGACAGGCTAACAATTTGTGAACAGATTTAGTAGTTTAGTCGTTAAAAATTATTTTGACCTGTTTTGCAAGGAAGGGGGCAAACTAACACTGCTTTATTATGTTAATCAGCATTCAACTAGAGAAGATATTATCTGGCTATGTGTTAGTCTTTTTTTCTTTTCTTTTTTTCAAGACACCTTTTCTTTTGAATTTCTTCTTTGTTATTTTTTTATTATTTTGCCTTTTTATGTTTTGGCATTTTGTATTTTAACTTTGTTTCAATAAACTAAATATGAAAGAAAGAAAGAAAGAAAGAAAGAAAGAAAGAAAGAAAGAAAGAAGAGAGAGAGAGAGAGAAAGAAAGAAAGAAAGAGAGAGAGAAAGACGGAAAGACAGAAAGAAGAAAGAAAGAAAGAAAGGAGAGAGAGAGAGAAAGAAAGAGCGAGAAAGACAAAAAGAAAGAAAGACAGAAAGACAGAAAGAAAGACAGAAAGAAAGAAAGAAAGAAAGAAAGCTCTCGACTGTTTGCAATCTAAGCATGCTAGGAGGGCACCAGGTTGGGGAAATGCCTTAAAGACATTTGTGATAGCTAATCAAACAACACACCCACACACATCCCTTTCCATTTCCTGCAGGGTTTTGTTATCTTCCTGCTAAACCCGGACCATGTGAAGCCTATATGCCTCGCTTCTACTACAACTCGACTTCAAATAAATGTCAAAGGTTTATTTATGGTGGATGCGGTGGGAATGCCAACAATTTTGAGACCAGAGATCAATGTCACTACACCTGTGTCAGTAAGTAGGGAAGGAACTACGGACTGACCTCTTCACTAAAAAAGAACTGCTGTCTCCTAAAATTAAGCCTGGTTCTGTAGTATCCTGGTTCTCAGAACAGGCTAGGATTGATACAGTATAAGGGAATATTTGTCACTCAGGTTGAACTCTGGAATTCCTGATGCTCTCTGAGTTTGGTGGGTCTTTTGCAGACTGTTTTATGACCCAACTAGGGAACATCCTCAGTTCTGGAAGGGTGGTGGAGGAGGAGGAAGATGAGTCCTTGGTGCTCTCCGCATTTGGTTCTTTTCTTGCAGACGTCTCATTACCCAGCTGGGTAACACGAACAGGGCAACGGAGTACGTGGGTTGCTCTCTGTTTATATGCAGTAGCCTCCCTTGCCAGCCTTGATGTGAGTGTGGTTTTTGTCCTCGTAGTTCCATCAAGGGTACCATTTTCTGCTTGGTTGTCTGTCCCTGCTTACTTGGATGTTGGCTTGAATGTCTCCACTGATGTGCTTTAACAGAGCAACAGAGTTCGGTGGGACTCTGAAGGTCTTGTAGTTTACAGGTCCCCCAATCTGGGGGCTGCAGCCCACTAGTGGGCCATGAGGGGTTTGCAACCAAGCTGCGGAAAGGGTCAGTGAGAGCACGCATGCACACGTGGATTCTCACTTGTGTGAGCAGTAGGCACATGCATGCGTGCACTCCATTTAAGTGAGCAGCAGGTGTGCATGCATGACATACATTGTATGATAAACAAACAAGCACGCAAGCAAATAAAGGAAGGATCAGGGGTGACATGATAGCCATGTTCCAATATCTCAGGGGCTGCCCCAAAGAAGAGGGAGTCAAGCTATTCTCCAAAGCACCTGAAGGCAGGACAAGAAGCAATGGATGGAAACTAACCAAGGAGAGAAGCAACCTAGAACTAAGGAGAAACTTCCTGACAGTGAGAACAATTAACCAGTGGAACAACCTGCCTCCAGAAGCAGTGAATGCTCCAACACTGGAGGTTTTTAAGAAGAGACTGGACAGCCATTTGTCTGAAATAGTATAGGGTTTCCTGCCTGAGCAGGGGGTTGGACTAGAAGACCTCCAAGGTCCTTTCCAACTTCATTATTATTATTATTATTATTATTATTATTATTATTATTATTATTATTATTAGTAGTAGTAGTAGTAGTAGTAGTAGTAGTAGTAGTAGTAAAGTTGGAAGGGATCTTGGAGGTCATCTAGTCCAACCCCCTGCTCAGGCAGGAAACCCTACACCATTTCGGACAAATGGCTGTCTAGTCTCTTCTTAAAAACTTCCAGTGTTGGAGCATTTACTGCTTCTGGAGGCAGGCTGTTCCACTGATTAATTGTTCTCACTGTCAGGAAGTTTCTCCTTAGTTCTAGGTTGCTTCTCTCCTTGATGAGTTTCCACCTGTTGCTTCTTGTCCTGCCTTCAGGGGCTTTGGAAAATAGCTTGACTCCCTCTTCTTTATGGCAGCCCCTGAGATATTGGAATACTGCTATCATGTCCCCCCTTGTCCTTCTCTTCGTTACTACTACTACTACAACTACTACTACTACTGCTACTATTATTACATCCAAAATTTGTTCACTTAGTTTGTCTCTTCATGATTTTTTTGCATTAATTCCTGAATTGATTTTAATGTAGTTTGCATCTCATTTTGAGAGGTGCTTATTTTTTCACACTATAACATTGTTTTAATAGATCCCTGGGTTGTTGGACTAGGTGTTCCCACAGAGGGTGCAGAGGAGATCTTTTTCATATGTCTAGTAAGATTTGGTGCACTCATTCTTCCAGCCAACCATCTTAGGCTTAAATCCAAACTATAAAAGGAACCACCTAATTTAGGCTAAATCCAATATCTCAAGGAGAGAGACAGAATAAAGCAAGCAAGAAGAGAAAAAGAAGAAAAAAAAGAAAAAAGAAAAAAATGAAAAAAGCCTATTTTAGGCTAAAATCCAACTGAGAGGGAAAAAAAGGAAGAAAAAACAACAAGAAGCCAACTACTTTAGGCCAAATCCAACTCCTTGGGTCAGGTCTCAGATGCAAAACCTTCGCTGTCTCCAAATAATTTCTGTTTAGGTATATCCAGAGTCAACAAATCTAATTATGAAAAATCTTCTCATTCAAAAACTCACACCAAGGCACTTAGTTTAGACCAGGTGTTGTTCAAGGTCACAGTCTTTCACAAATATTGTTTGTTTTATATTGCTGTAGTATCTTCTTTCACCACTAGATGTCCTCTTTTGCTATTTAATCAATGTCTGGTTTTAAAAAGATATTGCAAAGTTTTCCATTTTTAAAATGCTGTATAGGTTATCTACTCTTAGGATTATAGCCCCCCAAAATTTTTTTTCCATCTCTTGTAGAACAAGTCATGTTTTTTAAAATCAATCTGACTCCAATTTTAAAAGATTTTTTTGTAGTCCATAAAAAACCTCCCTTGTAGTTGCTCGCCACCTTTAACTTCTCCTCTAGTCCTTCTGGCATCTTTGCTTTTTAGCTCTGTCCAGTCAGGGGATCAACGTTTCAAGTGTAAATCCAAAAGGAAAAGGAAAGAGGGCTGGCTCACCCAGTTTCAGCACGATATTGACAATCAGCTGTTTGGCGGAGCGCCACAGCTCCTTGCTTTCCTTCCGGCTGGAGACGACTTGGGCTGCCTGGGCACGCCTGGTAGCCTTTCCTCCGTCTTTTCAGAGCGTTTCTTCAGTCCGCCTGGACTGACCGCTGTCTGGCCCAGGCTCCTGGAGTATCTCTCCTTCTTCATTGCCCCTCCGGGGCAACTTTCCGACTCCTTAGGGTTGCTGGGCAGACCAAAATCGGACTGGGAAGCTGGAGCCCCGCCTTCTTCCACCCGTCTCGTCACGTGCCAAACCGGAAGTCTCTTCTCCTCTCCTCTCCTCTCCTCTCCTCTCCTCTCCTCTCCTCTCCTCTCCTCTCCTCTCCTCTCCTCTCCTCTCCTCTATTCTATTCTATTCTACCCTAGGTCCCTTCCAACTTTATTATTATTATTATCTTCAGAGCAAACTCTGTCTGAGTTTGATCCTGGTTTATGTACTGCAGCTTGCCCTACAAGTCTTGGTCAGAGTGTTGTTTTCTTTTTGACAGTTCCTTAACTGGGGAACTATTTTCTGTGTGGTTATTTGTCCCTGCTTATGTGGTTGTTGGCATGAATGCTCCACCTGCCCTCTTCTGGAACCATCAAAGAGCCATCTCCATCTGGGTCCAGGTGTTGCTGAGGGCCCAGCTCAGAACTGATGTGAAAGTTAGATTGAGATAGACCAAGGGTCTTCCAACTTGGCCCTTTTATGACTTGTGGACTTCAACTCCCAGAATTCCTCAGCCAGCTTGCCTGGCTGAGGATTCTGGGAGTTGAAATCCACAAGTCATAAAAGGGCCAAGTTGGAAGACCCCTGAGATAGATGCTTGGCACACAGAGAAGGAGAACCATCTTCCTCTTTGGTGGAAATGGGAGGTGAACATCAAGGACCCATCTCTGGATTAGCCCAGCTGTGTGTGCTGAGTGGCCCAGCCTAGAACCTCAATCACGGTCCCTGAAGTTCCTCTCCATTTAGCCTAAGAACTTCAGGGCAACTTGCAGGAGATCCAAGGAAAGAGGACTTCTCTTGGTATCCAGAGGGGGAGCTCTATCTTTCCCCCTGTTTTGGGGGGGGGGGCTGAAGGTATGAGCAGAGCCAGAAGAGAAGGCTCTGCTCCCATTCCCTGGAATCCTTTCTTGATGGGGAAGGCAGACCGAGATGGACTTGCCCACCAGGAGAACAACATTCCTCTTTGGTGGAAGTGGGGGACGCACATTTTCATCCCCAGCATCCTGAGTCAAGAGAGAGGAGCCCTGTTATATAGTCCAACCCAGAGCCCTGAGAGGTTGACCCCAGCAGAAAATGGCTGTGCTTTGTGGGAAACGGGAAGAGGTAAGATCCGGCTCCAGCTGGCAACGTCGCATCTGGATATATGGAAATGTTTCAGTCCTGAAAGGTCCAGAGATGGGACCTTGCTTGCTCTGGAATTCTAGTTCCAGAAGAATCTCTGAGCCTTGGGGTCTTCTATTTTGCAGAAAAACCGGGGATGTGCCCCAAGGCCCCTCCAGGAACGATGACTATTTGTCTCGCGAAGTGTGGAAGTGACTGGCAGTGTGAGGGGAAACAGAAGTGCTGCCCTTATGCTTGCCTGGCTGAATGCATGGACCCTGTCTAAGGTAAGAGCCTTGAGTTTTATACCACTCTGTAGAGTTTTGTCAATCCTGGTAAGGACTGGATCCAGGTAGATCTCTCTGGAATCCTTGAAGCTTCCACTTTTCTTGGGTCTGTCCTTGGATGATTCAAACCCCAAATAGGATGGCGATGAAAGGAGAACAACCAGGTCTTCTCCAGCCATTAGAGCAGCGGTTCTCAACCTGTGGGTCGCGACCCCATTTGGGGTCGAACGACCATTTCACGGGGGTCAGCAAACAACGCAGTCCGCCATTTTTCCCCCCTTTTCCTTAGCTGTGCTACTCCCTCTTATTCTATTGGCTTTTGAAAGCCAATAGAATAGACTCTATTCAAGAGACTCTATTCTATTGGTGTTCGAAAGCCAATAGAATCTATTGGCTTTTGAAAGCCAGTATAATATACTCTTTTGAATAGAGTCTAATTCTATTGGCTTTCAAAAGCCAATAGGAATTGTCCAGGCTGTCTCTGCCCTGCTGAGTCCGCCAAAAGTCCCAGTCTGCAAACGGTGCTGCAAGTTGTCTGCAGCGAAGGCAAGCTGTCTGGATGTTTCCACCCCTCCCTGCTGAGCAACTACTAAATGTAAGTAAAAGAGGGCCAGGGATGTGAGATGGGAGGCCGGCAGGCGCAGGGAGGGTTGCTTGCGTGCGTGGGGCCCGGCGGGTGCCTTACCTCCCTTGGGCTGGGCCAGCTGGTGGCCCAGCCGGTGGTCATCCTGCGCCCTCGCTGCCACATGCCATGGCCGCCCAGGAGCGCCTGGGCCTGCCTGCTGCCGCACTGAACATGCAGTGGCCAAGGTAAGGCTAGCGGGGCAGCGGCAGGAGCAGGGAGGGTTGCTGGCGTGCGTGGGGCCCTGCAGGTGCCCTACCTCCCTTGGGCTGGGCCAACTGATAGCCCAGCCAGTGGTCGGCCTGCGCCATCACTGCTGCTTGCCAGCTACGCCTCGGCCGGCGCAGGGAGTGGCACCACGCATGCGTGGCACTCCCAGACCGAGGCGGTTGCTGGGCGACGGCCCGCATGCAGCCACAGGAGAGGAGGCGGAGCGTGCGCACCTCCTCCTGCCCCACCCGCAGGGAAATACAGGTAGTCCTCGACTTACGACCACATGGTTGGGGTCGCGGCATTAGGAAGGATGAGAACCACTGCATTAGAGAGACCAGGCAGTGGAGGCCAGTCCCACCTCCGAAGGACAGACAGAGAGGGTGGAGGGAGGGCAAAGTTCTCTCTTAGTTGAGCCTCAAGAGATGATCCAGTTCTGGCTTAGGAAGATTTGGGGGCATCTTTGACTGCAGAGGATCTGGTCTTCTGTGCTCCTTTCCCTCTTGGGGGAATGAAGGCCCCAATCCTGCCGTTTATTCCTGTCCTGTTCCTCCAAAGGCTTCAGAAACCTCAAGACCCATGGCTTTGATTCAGCCTCTGGTGCCTTTGGGAAGCCCCATCACCATCCTCACCCCCTCTTAGGAGGCCAGAAGGAAAGAGACAGGCCTGGGGGGAGGGGGAAAGGTCCACAAAACTCTGAAGGACAGCAGATGTATGACCAATGGCCATATCTTTGGGAGCGCAGGCCCCTGGGAGGCTGACCCTCCATCCGTGGGAATCATCACACAATCCCAGCACACGAGACCTGCTTGTGTTTCCTCCATGCTGAAAGGAAGACTCATTCACATGTTAATCCATCACTCACACCATGTCGTGCTCCACGCCCAAGCACTGACTGATTTATTTGTCTAGAACGTTGATAGGACCACCCTACTGAACCCAGCTGATCTGGGTGGCTTAGAAAAATACAATGCAAGGAAACCTAACAAAAGCCATTTTAAAAACCTCAGGGCACAGACCAACAGACAATATTGAATCAATGAAATGGCAGCCCAAACACCCACATCCTTTAATGGCGTCTCCAGCACATTAGGACTCCAAGGTGCTGGGAAGAGCCAGGTTTTTCCTGCAGGATCAGGGCTGCTGTACATGGGGAGAAGAATGTTCCATGAGGCGGGGGTTGCAACTGAGAAGGTGTCCTTCTCAGGTGTAACCTCCTCCTCACAAGACCCATCACTAGCCTCTCTCTGATGACTCACACCCTTTCCAACTCTGTTATTTTGTATTTTGTAGCTTCTGTACATTGTCACTTGTGCAGTTTGCTCAGAGTAAAGGAACAGCAGTGTTACGTTTCCTGTATTTAGACTTGGTCTAGACCAGGGGTAGGCAACCTTGGCTCTTTTATGGCTGGTGGACTTCAACTCCCAGAATTCCTGAGCCAGCATGGGGGAACTATGGCCCTTTCATGACTGGTGGACTTCAACTCCCAGAATTCCTCAGCCAGCATGGGTCATCTTGGAACTTCTCCCTTTCCCCTCAGCATGGCTGGCTCAGGAATTCTGGGAGTTGAAGTCCACCAGTCATAAAAGAGCCCAGGTTGCCTACTCCTGGACTAGGCACATGCAGGTCTCTTTGAGATTGTCCAGGCTGCTGGGCCTCCAGGCTCTCCTCTTGTCCATCAAAGGTAGAGTTGATGTAAACAAGGAAAGGGCCATGATGCTGAGGCAGAATGTGGGGTGGCTCTTCTTCCTCATAAGTTGCCACCCCCATTATGTGGAAGTCCTCAGGCTAACTTTCCCCGACCCCCTCCCACTGTCTGTTGACTTCTCCTCTTCCTGAATCACCCTTGGGAGAACGTGCCCCCACCCCCAAATTCAGCTGCTGCTGGGCAGTTGTATTGAAGAACATGGTCCTCCTGCCAGCCTGGTCAGGAAGCCAGAAGGTCCCAGGCAAGGAGGACTTCCAGGAGGAGGAGAGGCTGGGACAGAACCCCTTGTCCACTTTGGTCCAGCTCATCCTCTGGGCAGACCAGAACTGGTCCAAGTTCAGGTGACAGGAAGGTCCATAGCTTTGCCAGGGGCACCAAAGATAAGCTCACATTTCTGGCTGTAAGAAATGCTCCCTGTATGAGTTAGAAAGCTCACATGAACATGTCCAAGCCGTTGGCCTTGAGGTCTCCCAGAAAGAGAAGATTGGGGAAAAAACATTGGGGGTCTTCTAGTCCACCCTGCTTCCAGTGCAGAAATCCTCAGAGCATCATGGAGAGATTCTGTCTCACCTTTGCTTGAAACCTTCGGTGATGGACCCTCATAACTCCAAGGAGGAGGTTGTCCCATTGCTTCCTTTCCCCATCAGAACATCCCTCCAGATTTCAGGTTTTGGGTCTCCATGGCTGTACAATTAGGGAGGGTCAAATCCTAAGCAGCACCAGAAGCAATTCTGGGCAGAAACCTCATATATGAATCTTTGTTTTTACAGGATCACCGAGGAGGAGACCCACCCAAATTATGTCCAGTGCACCAATATCACCCAAAGACTCTTCTTCTGTCCTGGGTCATCCTGGCGACCCTCCCCTAAAACCCACCCTGGATTTATTCCTTTTTTTCCACAATAAAGCATTGGTCCTAGCTTCCCTCTCAGTCTCAGGTGTCTTCTTCTGCCCCTTTGTGGTTTTCCCCTCCCTGCCTTGACCCACGTCCTCCCCACGTTAAAGGAAGTATACTAAACCCATATACACCTTCAGAAGACTTGACCAATACTTGTAAAACACCAGGCAGGCATCACATATATAGAGCCAAGGTGGCGCAGCAGTTAGAGTGCAGTACTGCAGGCCACTTTAGCTGACTGTGTTCAGCAGGTCAGCGGTTCAAATCTCACCGGCTCAAGGTTGACTCAGCCTTCCATCCTTCCAGGGTAGGTAAAATGAGGACCCAGATTGTTGGGGGCAATGTAAATATATATATACATTGCTTACTGGTGTACACCACTTAGAGAGTGCTTGCACTTAAAGCGGTATATAAGTCTCATAAATAAATAAATAAATAAGTATACTAAACCCATATACACCAGGTGCCTTCAGAAGACTTGACCAATACTTGTAAAACACCAGGCAGGCATCACATATGTGTGGAAGTCTGCTGTCTGGTGCTTCCTGAAATCCAAGGTTAAATGACCAGGGAAGACCACCAGGCAAAGAGGGGGACACGTGAGCCAGCATCCTGGAGTGGCAAAGCAAGACCAGGCAGATCTTAAAATCTTCAGTGATGGTGAAGCACGTCAGATCATGAAGCCACAGACCCAAACCGTGTGAAGAGGACAAAAACTGACATTAAGCGGGCACGAGAAGGCACAACATGAAGACGTATGGAGTTATATTTCTTTCTTTCTTTTCAGGTCCACTTTAGCAAGTTGAACCAGAGGCTCATTGCTTAATGAGTTGAAGAACATCCCTTTCCACTTGGGTGAACTTTTCTAAAAGTCTCTCCTTCAAAAGGACCTTGAAAGCAAGTTGTCCTTCCTGGCAGACATAAAGCTCTCTGTTGCTCAGACCAAATGATATCTTTCCTTAGATCCCCACAAGCGGTGTCAAACTCGCAACCTCACGTGACGTGTCACAACATATCACGGCTTTTTCCCCATTGCCAGCAATGGGGTGGGCGTGGTTTCAGCATGATGCATCCGGCCCACGGGCCGGCAGTTTGACACCCCTGGCTTAAATCTCCCAGAGCTCCACAGGAGTCTTGCTCTTCAGGTCAACTTCAGGAGAGATCCCCACTTGAGGAGAAGAAGGATCTGGCCACAAGCCCTCTCCCAGCTTCTTTATATCCATCCCTTTCTCAGCTGGCCACCATAAGCCCATGCCCTCCTTTCCACAAAGGCCCATGTAGGTATCCTCCACGTTTGAACATCTTCTCTGCCCTCCACACAAGCCAAGGGAGACCTTTGGCTAATGGATGGCTGACCTAGCTCAGTCTCACCATCTCTGGTGAGATATTCCATGAATGTTATTTTCACATGACCTTTATTTTTCCAGCTCAACCCAGCCTGGTCAGCTGAAGGGACTTTTCATTTCCTCCAAATGGACCAATACTCTTGGAAAGAGTCATTCCCAGAATGTAGGAAGGGTAGGGCTCTCTGCTTCTTCTTCCAAATCCCTCTCCAGGGCATAAAATTCCCCCTAAACCTGTGTTTTCTTCCCTATCCTTGTGTTGTTGTGACACTGCCAGGACAACTTCATATTGATGGTGACTGGTGATCAGCCAACCCCAATCTAAGAAGGACCAGGATAAATGGGAGAACCAGAGAAAAACTTAAAAGCTGCACTAAGTAGCTTTCCTGTCTGAGCAGGGGGTTGAACAATGACCTCCAAGGTCCCTTCCAACTTTATTATTATTATTATTATGGATCATCGCACAGTCAGCCAGATGTTCAGACTGGATTTGGCATTTTGTCTACCTATCAAGTCCTTACCCAGGACCTGGGATAGGCAGATGTGGATGTTTGATGGTATTAAGATCTCGTCACAGGATGGAAGCAGTTCCTAGTAAGGCTGCCTTTTGCAATTGACTGATGGTGAATTTGTCAATGCCAATGGTGTTCAAGTGGTGCTCCAGTTGTTTTGGGATTGCACCCAAGGAGCCTATGACTATTGGTACTACCCTTGCTTGCTTTTACCACAGTCTTTCTATTTCTATTTGTAGGTCTTTGTATTTTGTTATCTTCTCCAGTTCTTTCTCGTCTATTCTGCTGTCTCCAGGCACTGCCACATCCACTATCCAGACTTTTTTGTCTTTCTTATCGACAATTGTTAAGTCTGGGGTGTTATGTTGCAGGTGCTTGTCTGTTTGAATTCTGAAGTCCCAGAGCAGTTTAATTATTATTATTATTATTATTATTATTATTATTATTGTTATTGTTATTGTTATTGTTGTTGTTGTTGTTGTTATTGTTATTGTTGTTGTTGTTGTTGTTGTTGCTGTTGTTGATGTTGTTGTTGTTGTTGTTATTATGGTTCCACAACCCATTGCACCCTGATTCAGATGACCCTGAGGGCAAAGATCAATCCTCCAAGTGGCCTCAAGAGCTCTCAGGGAGAGTACTAACGACGGGATGACCGCAAAGGAATACAGCCCTGCCATTTCTCCTCTCTCTCTTCTGCCATCACAACTGGTAAAGCTTCTTGGATGAGAAGTGAAATCTTTTGATCTTTTGTTCTTCATCCTCAAGGGAAAAAAAACAGCCCACTTGCCTTTTTGAGAAAGTACCTTTCAAATATTGATTTATATAATCATATATCCTTCTATCACGATTTGGGGTGATTAACAAAAGTTTAAACCTGCAATGTACACCTTGTTGCAAATGAAAACCACAAAGTGAATCACAAAGCAGATGCCAAAAAGAGAGAGAGAAACCTACAGAAACACGTCGACCTTCTGCCTGGACCTCATTGGCCTTCCATCTTTCCCTGGAGGATGAAATGGAGTATGTCGTATTTTTCTGGGTGTCACATCACATGTCCGAATTATTCTAACTTTCGTTTTTTAATTGTTTTGATGATTTCCCTTGGCTTTCCCAGGCGGCTTATCACCTCCTCATTTCTGATCTTGTCCACCCAGCTTATACGTAACAGCCGCCTGTCAATCCACATTTCAAATGCTTCTAGTCTCTTCAGGTGGCCGTCTGTCAGAGACCAACTCTCTACTCCATAGAGCAGAGAGGGAATTTATTTATTTTATTTTATTTTTAAAATTTATAAGCCGCCCCACTCCCGAAGGACTCTGGGTGGCTAACAATAAAAAACACATAAAACATAACAAAACAACAGTACAAAAACAATCATCCAGGGGTAAGGTTTTATAAACCCCAGGCCTGCCGGAAAAGCCAGGTCTTAAGTAGCTTACGGAAGACCAACAGGGTGGGAGCGGTCTTAATCTCCGGGGGGAGCTGATTCCAAAGCGTGGGCGCCATCACAGAGAAGGCCCTCCTCCGCGGCCCCACCAAATGGCACTGCTTGGCCGACGGGGCCTGAAGGAGGCCCAGCCTGTGGGATCTAACCGGACGTAGAAACTATGAGATAGTAGGCGGTCTCGCAAATAGCCTGGCCCTGAGCCATATAGGGCTTTAAAGGTAATGACCAACACCTTGAATTGGACCCGGAGACCAATAGGCAACCAGTGCAGCTCACGGAGGATAGGTGTAACGTGGGTGTATCGGGGAGCACCCACTATCACTCGCGCGGCTGCATTCTGGACCAACTGTAGTCTCCGAATACTTTTCAAGGTATTACCAAGACAAGAATATTGTCTTGGTAAGTAGGTAGAGACATGACCAATTTGGAACTCATTCTGAGATTCATTCTTAGGACACCTGCTGATGGTCACACAACACACTGAGCCAAAACCAGATAAATCATGTTATGGCGTAGCAAGTTGGGTGGGCCAGTTCCCCTTCCTTTCTCTCTCATTCTGGGTGGACAACCTGTTCCAGGAGGAAATGTTGGTTTGGCAGATCACCCAGAAGATTGATATGAATCTGGCACCGAAGAGTGTCTCTAAGTTTCAAGATGTCAATGAAAATATTTATCTTGGATCCTCTCCATGGGAATTCATTTCTCATCACCATGGTTAGCAATGCTCTCAATTGGTTCTTTCATTCAGGGGCAACTATATAACTGTCAGCCCGAGAGAAGATTAGTGGGCAAAGGAAGAAGCTGTATCCATCTGGACATGTAAGTGGACTGTGTGATGGTCCAAAGGTAGTCTCTTCTGAGAAAGTTGATGGATACATAAGATTGGGGTTGAGTCTTCTGTCCAGCCTTTCCTGCATCTTTCGCTCCAGAGACTGGGGTACAACTATGAAGCGTTCCAGCTTAGAAAGGGTCATCCATGTATTCTACAAAGTTGTAAATTGAGGTTGTCACTGCTTGAAAAAGGTGCTTGTTCAATCAGTTTCTGCCAGATGCCTTTCCTCTGGAGACTGGACAGCCATCAGACGCTTCTGAGATCTGTCTCAGGAGCTGAGGTGCCAATCAAGTCTTTGTCCTTCTTCCAGGAGATGAGATGGTCAATATCGGCAGAAGATCAGAATGTCAGAGTCTGGGTCATATAAGGGGAATCCGTGTCCTCCATGGCTACCATGATTGAACAGCAGCTCAGTGTCAGCCATTTTCAGCCTGTCCTAATGGGAAATGATCAGAATAGAGCAAAATCAGGCGTCTTCTTTTCCTTTCTCCCCAAAACAAGTAGTAATGTGATTATCTGTTTGAGATAACCTTTAGTTTCAGGCTGAGGAAAATGGCCTCCCCTTCCCTTCTTGACATCAGCTCTGATCTCCTGAACCTAAATATTGACGTTCTTATTCCCTTTTTTTACAGCCAAGGATTCGTTTCCGACTTTCTGCCAGCCTGTTGCTTGAGAGACGTTCAGCCATCATGGATCTAGTCCTCAAGAGGTCCTGGGTTGGATTGCTCTTCTTCTTCTCTGTTGGGATGGTCCATTCTGAAATAGAAGAGACATGTACCACTAATGAGATATATCAGCCAGAGGCATTAATGCATAGTAAGTAAATGGCACACTTCCTGCTAATTAAGATTGCTTTAACAATACTAGGGAAACTTTCAAGAAAGGAAGGAAGGAAGGAAGGAAGGAAGGAAGGAAGGAAGGAAGGAAGGAAGGAAGGAAGGAAGGAAGGGAGGGAGGGAGGGAGGGAGGGAAAGAGAGAAAGAGAGAGAGAGAGAGAGAGAAAGACAGAAAGAGAAAGAAAGAGAGAAAGAAAGAAAGAA
>CM077920.1:207692442-207835378 GCA_039797435.1 Crotalus adamanteus | reverse complement strand
TCTTCCTTCTTCGCCTTCTCCTCCTCCTCCTCTTCCTTCTTCTTCTTCTTCTTCTTCCTTCTTCTCTTCTCCTCCTCCTTCTTCTTCTTCTTCTTCTTCTTCTTCTTCTTCTTCTTCTTCTTCTTCTTCTTCTTCTTCTTCTTCTTCTTCTTCTTCTTCTTCTTCTTCTTCTTCTTCTTCTTCTCTTCTTCTCTTCTTCTTTTTCTTCTTCTTTTCTTCTTCTTTTTCTCTCTTCTCTCCTTCTCCTCCTCTATAGGCTAAAACATATAAGGAATGGTTGCTAGAATTGGGTATGTCTAGTTTAACGAAGGAGAAGGACGAGGGGGGACATGATAGCAGTGTTCCAATATCTCAGGGGCTGCCCCAAAGAAGAGGGAGTCAAGCTATTTTCCAAAGCACCTGAAGGCAGGACAAGAAGCAATGGGTGGAAACTGATCAAGGAGAGAAGCAACCTAGAACTAAGGAGAAACTTCCTGACAGTGAGAACAATTACCCAGTGGAACAACCTGCCTCCAGAAGCGATGAATGCTCCAACACTGGAAGTTTTTAAGAAGAGACTGGACAGCCATTTGTCCGAAATGGGTGTAGGGTTTCCTGCCTGAGCAGGGGGTTGGACCTAGATGACCTCCAAGGTCCCTTCCAACTTTACTACTACTACTACTACTACTACTACTACTACTACTACTACTACTACTATTATTATTATTATCATTATTATTATTATTATTATTATTATTATTATTATTATTATTATTATTATTATTATTATTATTCGACCAGATTGGGACAGCTGACAATGCCACGTTATGATATGAGATTGTATTGTTTGGTTCAACATTGATTCCCTGTCTCTGTTTTTAGTGGTCCAGAACTTCATGACAGACGGGAGCATGATGGAGGAGATAGTAGAAAAGGCAATGAACACTTGGGATAATACCAGAACAATCAATGGTGTAGGAGGGTAAGTTGATTCATTTCCTCTGTGGTAGACAAAGGAAGAATCTGATGTTGGTCCCCAGCAGGTTTCCAGAGATCCTAAGGGTTGAATCCTGAAATTTCCAGCCAATGGTTGAAGTCTCAACAGATCTGGACGGAGGTCAATACCTTAGTTTCTATCAGAATGCCAGCTTACAGCAGCAGAAATAATGAAGAATGGGAAGGCTGAATCTTGGACCATAGATGACCATCCATCCCAAAAAGGAATCTGATTAGTGGCCACCTTGAAGGACATCAAGGACCAGGAGTCACTCAAGAGGGCCCCCATAGTGTTGGTCCAGTATATAGCTGGCTTAGGAATTAAGAACTGTGTGTAGAGCAAGTAGCATTTTAAGGGTTAAAATGCTGTCCCCTTAAGGGTGGCTTTTTGGGAAATGTAGTTTAGTTGTTACCTGTGTTCTAACTGGCCACTGGAAGGGACTTGTGTCTTTATTATGGGATGTCCTGTTACTTGCCAGTCCTTTTATCTCTCTCCATGAATCCTACCCCACGAGGCTAGGAGCTCTGTAGAATGGGGAAACCCATTATCCTTTTACCTGTGTGATGGGTCCCAATTACAATCTACATTTTAGAAGAACTTCTACAACAACTGTGAGTTAATCTCTTGAGGATGCCTGGAATAAAAGAAATTTTGTGTGACTTACCCACAGAGTTAATCTGCCTGTTTCAAGTGAAATCCAGCAATCTCTTTGCTTGAGCCAGAAAACCCATCATTTTATTATTCCTCTGAGCATTTTTTGATTGGAAAGTTAGCAATAGGAGCACAATTGGGTTCAGTTCAGAGAAGACAAAGAGATTTCATTGGGTTGGTGATGTCCTCCAAGAACCTATACGTGATTATAAGTTGACTTCTATGTATAGGGCAGTGTCTCTCAACCTTGACAATTTTAAGGCATGTGGACTTCAACTCCCAGAATTCCACAGCCAGCATTGCTGGCTGTGGAATTCTGGGAGTTGAAGTCCACATGCCTTAAAATTGTCAAGGTTGAGAAACACTGGTGTAGGGTGATTAGTCCAGGTCAAAGCCCATGGGCAAAATGTGTCCTGCTATTCTTCATACTGTTTTTTTTTAAACCTCATAGGATGGAAATCAAAGAATTCCACCTCCCTGAAATTTGCACAGAATTAATACCACCCAACGAAATACAGACGTCCATTATTACTACCCTCATCGTTGCTGAGGAAAGGTGAGTTTCTGTTTCTGTTTCTGTTATCTCCCAGTTCTGTTCTTGGTCAAGGAACCGGGAGATAAATGTAGTCCATAAAGGCTTTGGGATGTTTGCGTGACTCATTCACTCAAGTGAATGGAGATTCCTGCCTAGAATATAAAGAATAAGCCATGCAAAGGGTAAATGCAACCAATTTTGGTCACCATACTATAAAAAAGATGTTGAGACCTTGGGAAAAGTTCAGAGAAGAGCAACTAAGATGATCAAAGGCTTGGAGACTAAAACAGGCCAACCTATCAAAAATAGTGTTATAAAAAAATAGAATAGAAACACAAGTTAAGATAGGCAAGAAAATGGTAAGTGAGCACCTGTCCAGCCTAGACGAGTTCAAATCACTAGGACCAGATGGATTACACCCCAAGGTTCTCAAGGAACTGACAGATGTGATCTCAGAACCACTGAACTATATTTTTCAAAGATCCTGGAGCACAGGGGAACTACCAGAGGACTGGAAAAGAATTGATGTAGTTCCCAACTTCAAAAAAGGAAAAAAAAATGGATCCAGGAAATTACAGACCTATCAGCCTGGCCTCAATACCTGGGAAGATTCCAGAAAAGATAATCAAACAACGAATCAGCAAACACCTAGAGGCAAACAAAGTCATTACTAAAAGCCAGCATGGATTTGTCAAAAACAAATCATGCCAGACAAATCTTATTGCATTCTTTGACCAAGTAATAAAATTAGTGGATCAGAGGAATGCTGTGGATATAATTTACTTGGACTTCAGTAAGGCATTTGATAAAGTAGATCACAACCTACTACTTGATAAGATAGAAAAATGTGGGTTAGATAGCATCACCACCAGATGGATTCGTAGCTGGCTAACCAACCATACTCAGTGTGTGATCCTCAATGGAACTGCATCTACATGGAGGGAAGTGTGTAGTGGGGTGCCCCAGGGCTCTGTTCTGGGCCCAGTGCTCTTCAACATCTTCATCAACGATTTGGACGAGAGGATAGATGGGGAACTCATCAAATTTGCAGACGACACCAAGCTGGCAGGAATAGCCAACACTCCAGAAGACAGGCTTAAGATACAGGAGGATCTGAACAAACTGGAACACTGGGCGCTATCTGACAAAATTATATTCAATGGTGAAAAAAGTACATTTAGGCAAGAAAAACCAAATGTACAGATATATTATAGGGGGTACCTTGCTCAATAGTAGTAACCGTGAAAGGGACCTCGGAGTCCTAGTGGACAATAATTTAAATATGAGCCAGCCGTGTGCTGCAGCTCTCCAAAAAACCAACACAGTGCTAGGCTGCATTAACAGAGGGATAAAATCAAGATCAGGTAAAGTATTAATGCCACTTTACAGTGCCTTGGTAAGGCCACATTTGGAATACGGCATCCAGTTTTGGTCACCACGATGTAAAAAAGATGTTGAGACTTTAGAAAGAGGGCAGAGAAGAGCAACAAAGATGATCAGGGGACTGGAGACTAAAGCATACAAGGAACGGTTGCAGGAATTGGGTAGGTCTAGTTTAATGAAGAGAAGGACGAGGGGAGACATGATAGCAGTATTCCAATATCTCAGGGGCTGCCCCAAAGAAGAGGGAGTCAAGCTATTCTCCAAAGCACCTGAAGGCAGGACAAGAAGTAATGGGTGGAAATTCATCAAGGAGAGAAGAACCTAGAACTAAGGAGAAACTTCCTGACAGTTAGAACAATTAGCCAGTGGAACAACCTGCCTCCAGAAGCTGTGAATGCTCCAACACAGGAAGTTTTTAAGAAGAGACTGGACAGCCATTTGTCCGAAATGGTGTAGGGTTTCCTGCCTGAGCAGGGGGTTGGACTAGATGACCTCCAAGGTCCCTTCCGACTTTACTACTAGTAGTAGTAGTAGTAGTACTATTATTATTATTGTTATTATTATTATTATTATTATTATTATTATTATTATTATTATTATTATATGAAGAACGGCTGCAGGACTTGGGTTTGGCTAGTCTAAAGAAAAGAAGAAGTAGGGGAGACATGATAGCAGTGTTCCAGTATTTGAGGGGCTGCCACAAGGAAGAGGGGGTCACATTATTCACCAAAGCCCCTGAGGGCAGGATAAGAAACAATGTTTGGAAACTAATCAAAGAGAGAAGCAACCTGGAATTAAGGAGAAACTTCCTGACAGTGAGGACAATCAACCAGTGGAAGAGCTTTGCCTCCAGAAATCGTGGATGCCCCATCACTGGAGGTTTTTAAGAAGAGGCTAGAGCTAGACAGTTACTTGTCTGGTATAGGTTCTCCTGCTTGAGAGGGGGCTGGACTAGAAGACCTCCAAGGCCCTTTCCAGCTTCTATTCTATTCTATTCTATTCTATTCTATTCTATTCTGTTCTATTCTATTCTATTCTATTCTATTCTATTCCTTATTCTATTCTATTCTATTCATTCTATTCCTTATTCTGTTCTATTCTATTCTATTCTATTCTATTCTATTCTATTCTATTCTATTCTATTCTATTCTATTCTATTCTATTCTATTCTATTCCATTCCATTCCATTCCATTCCATTCTTTCCCTATTCTATTCTATTCTATTCTATTCTATTCTATTCTATTCTATTCTATTCTATTCTATTCTATTCTTATTCCTATTCTATTCTATTTTAAATGTGAAAACCTGGACATTGGATCTCTAGTAGACTGATTCTCTTCTCTCTTGTAACTCTTCTTCCCTTTTGTCCAGCTTTGTTGATGAACCTATGGAGATCACTATGGAATCCAAAATGAACATCAAGATTAAGATGTCAAAACTTCTCACAGAGTATATTGGGACAGAGGAAATTAAATGTGAAGAACCGTCATCCTGCGAAGGCAACCTTCCTGGAAGGTGAGAAGTCACATCAAGAAGGGAGGGGACCAAATTGGTTTGGGGAAACTTAGTCTGTAGGATTCAGCCAAAGATTCAGAAGTTGCCCAGTTAAGAACAAAAGAGTTCAAATCATATGAAGGATCAAGAAGGTATAGTTCAGGAACTATTATGTTGAAAGAAAAAATCTTCGTCAGGGTCCAGTCCAAGCCGGGAATAAACAAAATGGAGACTGCTTTCGAAAGAAGATTGCAGTTTATTGAAGAGGAGAGCCAGACAGAAAGATGGCTCTGGAAAAACTGACCACATGTAGTAGGGAGTGGTGGGTTTTTATACCTTCTTGAGCTTTTGTTTGGGGTTGTTCCTGTGATATGAACTTTGACCTGAGTCTGAGTGTGCTTTTCTGGTATTCTGATGGTGGTGGGTCATATCCTGCTTCCCTCCATAGTTGTGGTTCTCCTCCTCCTCCTCCTCCTCCTCCTCGTCTCTGCAAATCCCTTCCCTTCTAGCACTGATGATGTTTCCTAGTTGGGTCATGAAATGTCTGCCAGAAAACCACCCAGGCCAGAGAGCACCCAGGACTCCATAGTCCCCTCCACAAACCCCCTCCCTTCTAACACTGATGATGTTACCTAGTTGGGTCATGAAATGTCTGCAAGAAAACAAGCAAGCTCAGAGAGCACCCAGGACCCCACAGTCTTCCTCCTCCTCCTCCTCTCCACACACCCCACTCCCTTCTAGCACTGATGATGTTCTCTAGTTGGGTCATGAAACCTCTGCAAGAAAACAAGCAAGCTCAGAGGGCACCCAGGGCCTGAGCTACAAATATTCTGCTTCATTGGTACTTTATAATTTCTTGCTTTTGCTTCTCCTTCAGCTCGCTTTCAAAGATAGTGGGCAAGGTTGTGAACATTACACTTGCTGACTTCGCACCTGGCAAGGTGAGTCTTGAGGCTTGGAGATTATAGAATCAATTGAAGGAGGGGACCAGGGTCCAGAAGTTTGAGGGACCTTTTTGCTCCTCTGGATTCCACCTGGCGGGAGCGACATACTCCAGGCCCCATCTAAAAGGGATTGTTAACTTATGGTACCCAAAGAGCAGGCCTGCCCCATGGAACACCCTCCTGTCTGAGGCCAGCTGACCTCATCTCTGCTCGCCTTCTAGAAAGCCTTGGAGGCCCTCGGAGTAACTGAGCCTCATTGGTGAGATAGGCAGCCTTATCAACTGATATAAATAAAATAAATCAATATACCTTAGAGGTTACAATCACTCCCTACCACTCTGGGGTCCAGCGGCAGCCATGCTCTTGGCTCCAGAAATGTTGGGGAAATTGGTTAACTTTTAAGGCACGAGTAGGCAACCTTGGCTCTTTTATGACTGGTGGACTTCAACTCCCAGAATTCCTCAGCCAGCATGGGGGAACTATGGCCCCTCATGACTCGTGGACTTCAACTCCCAGAATTCCTGAGCCAGCATGGGGGAACTATGGCCCCCTCATGACTCGTGGACTTCAACTCCTAGAATTCCTGAGCCAGCATGGGGGAACTATGGCCCCCTCATGACTGGTGGCCTTCAACTCCCAGAATTCCTGAGCCAGCCTAGCTCAGCTTGGAAACCTCTCCCTTTCCCCTCAGCATGGCTGGCTCAGGGATTCTGGGAGTTGAAGTCCACCAATCATAAAAGAGCCACGGTTGCCTACCCCTGTTTTAAGGGCATTTTGGTGGTGGGATGCCTGCGTTGAATTGCTGGGTGATGTGCTGACACTCCCCCCCTCCCCAAATCGTAGAGCTAAATAATGGCTCAGATAAGGCCAAAGAACATGGTGGGGTCCATGCAGGAGATCCTAAACCAAGAAGCCAACTCTCTGGGGCTCCCTTCCAACTGCTATGCCACCTGCAGAGTTCTTCATAGGCTTGGCATGGGGAGGGACCTCAGCTGCTAAATACTTGACTACTACTCCTTTGCACAGCTTTGGCCTGTCCTCTGTCCTTCTCAGAGTAGATGGAGTCAGCTGGGCCTCCTGGTGTCTACAAAGTCCTATTGAGCTTCCAACGGAAGTGTGGCTGGATGAGAAGGAAGGTTCTCTTAGAGGGGAATGTGGTAGTCAGGAGATCAAAACCACCAGGTCCAATGTCCAGCCCCCAGGAGCTGATGCCCCAAGACTTGCCCCCCCAAACTTTACCCTGCACGGCAAGAGGTAGAGAAGCAACACGTAGAATTATTCTGGCTCCTTCTTGTTCTTGCCATGCAGTCCATGAAGGTAGGACTGCATGGCAAGAACAAGAACAAATTGAGGATGACCCCTGCACCCCGGTCCAATCCAATGTACACAACGTACACTTCTGGACAGCTCTCAATTGCTTCTGAAGTGATGAGGATGGTGTTTATGCTTCTAGATTAAAAGGGGAAAGACAATTGGAGAAATAAGACAATCTAAATCTGCTCCACTCCCTGATGACCAGCCATCAAAAGAGTCTGTTTGTTGGAGCTGCTGAAATTTTCTGTGTGCAGAAGCAGATCTGATCTGAGCAAGGATTCCTGACGCAGGTTTTATTCCTAGAGAATAGAATAGAATAGAATAGAATAGAATAGAATAGAATAGAGTAGAGTAGAGTAGAGTAGAGTAGAGTAGAGTAGAGTAGAGTAGAGTAGAGTAGAGTAGAGTAGGGTAGGGTAGGGTAGGGTAGGGTAGGGTAGGGTAGGGTAGAATAGGGATAGGATAGGATAGGATAGGAATAGGAATAGGAATAGAATAGAATAGAATAGAATAGAATAGAATAGAATAGAATAGAATAGAATAGAATAGAATAGAATAGAATAGAATAGAGTACTGGCCATGTGTCAGTATTTCACAAGAAATTTGTGTCCGATGCATAAATTCTCAGTGTACACAGTAATATAATCATAGGATACCAACAGGAGAAGGTAACAGGAAAAATGTAGTACTGTCCTACTACATGGGTAAATATCCTTACACATAAGACAGTGCTGTGAGAGGAGGTATCTCTATTGGAAATATATAGAAAGATAGAGGTTTTCCTGACTCACAACTCCTGCTCAAACAGCAGGTGAGAGTTGTGGCTAGGAGAGGCTTTGCACAACTTCATGTTGTGTGCCAGTTGCATCCTTTCCTGGATTACAAGTTCCTGCACATAGTCACTCATGCCCTGGTCCTCTCCTGGTTGGATTACTGCAATGCATTCTACATGGGGCTACCCTTGAAGACTGCAACTGGTCCAGAAGGCAGTGGTAGTGTGGACAGCTCTTTGAGAGGGATGTGTAACGCTGTACTTGTACAAGCTGCACTGGTTGCACATTTGCTTCCGGGTCCAATTCAAGGTATCACCTTTAAGGCCCTCTGTGGCGTGGACCCAGGGCGCCAGAGGGATCTTTTCAGCCCAATGGGAGGGTTCCACCCCACAACTCTGGTCCCACCAACCAAGAAATTCCATTCGGTGGGATCCACCCCACCCCCTGGATTGTTCTCTCATGGGGGGATGGGTGTCAGTCCCCACATCCCTGGCCTTCCAGAAGAGCCATAAAACCTGGCTCTGCCAGGGGTCTGATGGGGGTGCTCTCTAAGTGGGGGGAGGCTGATAGTGGAATGGGACAGCCAGCCACAGCCAACTCGTCAAAGGACAATTCAACAATTCCATTTGATTATTTTAAATAGTTTAAAAAACATCTTACTTTTTGCCAGTCATATTTCATGGCGTCCCTCCTTTGCCATCCTTTCTCCCATGATTCCATTCCACCGTTTCTTTGATATTAGGGTAACTGTTGTCCCACAGCGAGGGGCCACTGGGCCGTGGCGAGTTTCCCGCGGCGTCATAGACCCGGCTGACAGGGAAGAGAGCAGATTCCCACCTACGTGCTGCCTGTCCCCTTGGTTTCTAGTTCCTTCTTTCATTGTAGGAGAAGCAGAGCCTGGAGGCGGAATCCGGAGGAATCAGACTGGATCAGCGATCCCAGCTCAGCCTTCCTTGAATGCCGCTATCTAAACGCTACCCATTTACCACTGACCGTAGTTGGCGAGATTCCTACGGACAGGCATGAGCAATAAAAAAAACTTAGCATGTGGTCCTGCCTCTTTGTGCTTGATGTTAATCTTCTTAAAGTTAATTGTTTTGCATTATCTTTTTTACCTATTTATCATTCTGAAAACCACCCAGGAAGATGGCCAATATATTAATATATATCAAATTTATATGGGTGTGTAAGTGTATACACACACACACACATACACACACACACATTCTTAGTGCTCTCTGAGCTGGGTGGTTTTCTTGAAGATGTTTCACTACCCAACTAGGTAACATCATCAGTACTAGAAGGGAGGGAGAGATCTGTTTCCTTCCTGGGAGGAGGAGGAGGAGGAGGAGGAGGAGGAGGAGGAGGAGGACGACGACGACGACGACTATGGGGTCCTTGGGGCTCTCTGAGCTTGGTGGTTTTCTTGAAAATGTTTCACTACCCAACTAGGTAACATCATCAGTGCTAGAAGGGATGGGGGTTGTGGAGAGGAGGAGGAGGAGGAGGAGAATCCTTAATGCTCTCTGAGCTTGATTGTTTTCTTACAGACATTTTATTACCAATCTAACTAGCATCCTCAGGACACACGGCCACTGTGCACAAGAGTTCTTGAGCAGGAAATAGATCATTCTTCATAAGCACCGGCCATCTTGTGCTTGTTCAAAAAAATACTTGGACATTTTAAAGCTTTGCTCTCCTTGTTTAGCAAAGGGCTTCAGCAGGGAAGTGAACTGGGAGGAGAAGGTGGTGTACTGGGGCGAGGGGACGAAACACAAATGTCTCCCCTTGTTCAGTGTTCCTTTCTCCATGCCCTCATTGAAATTGAAATTGAATGGAAATATCACACAAAGAAAACCCCACGTTTAATATGTCGTATGAGGAACAGTTGCTGGAATTGGGTATGTCCAGTTTAATGAAGAGAAAGATGAGGGGGGACATGATAGCAGTGTTCCAGTATCTCAGGGGCTGCCCCAATAGTCAAGCTATTGTCCAGAGTGCCTGAAGGCAGGACAATAAGCAATGGATGGGAGCAAATCAATCCCAGCAACATTGGCATTAGATGGGGGGGCTACATTTGAGAGAAAAGAGAGACCCCACACTTGGACAGGAGAAAGCGAATGCACAGGTATAGAATAGATGGTACCTGCCTCAACATTAGTAACCATGAGAGGGATCTAAGTGTCCTACTAGATCACCACTTAAGTATGAGCCAGTCGTATGTTGCAGAAGCACAAAAAGACTGTGCAGTTTTGGGCTGCATCACCATAGAGATCGCATCAAGATCACCTGAAGTGTTAGTACTACTTTACAAGCCTTGGTAAGGCCACATCTGGAATCCTGCATCCGGTTTTGGTCACCACGATGTAAAAAAGATGTTGAGACTCTAGAAAGAGTGCAGAGAAGAGCAACAATGATGATTAGGGGACTGGAGGCTAAAACATAGAAGGAATGGTTGCTAGAATTGGGTATGTCTAGTTTAATGAAGAGAAGGACAAGGGGGGACATGATAGCAGTGTTCCAATGTCTCAGGGGCTGCCCCAAAGAAGAGGGAGTCAAGCTATTCTCCAAAGCCCCTGAAGGCAGGACAAGAACCAATGGATGGAAACTGGAACAAGCAACCTGGAACTAAGGAGAAACTTCCTGACAGTGAGAACAATTAAGCAGTGGAATGGCTTGCCTCCAAAAATTGTGGGTGTTCCAACATTGGAAGTTTTCAAGAAGAGACTGGACAGTGTCTGAAATGGTATAGGTCTCCTACTTGATCAGGGGCTGGACTAGAAGATCTTTGAGGTACCTTCCAACTCTTGTTTTTCTGTATTCTTTACCTAAATCTTTTGGGTCCCTGTCCCAAGGCAACGTCTCTCCGCAGTTTGGAATAGTGGTGAATATCTGTAGGTTTGGTGTAGGATTGTTCTCCGAGCTTGTAGATTGCTTTCCGAATGTTTCATTACCAGGCTAGGTAACATCTTCAGTGGAGCTTAGGAGATCCTTCACCTTCTCTCTGCTGTCCTATCTCCTCCCAAAGAGGAGAAGTCTCCTCACGTCTCATCTGCAGCTTGAGGGCAGCCCTGATAAGGAAGTTGCATCATATCAGCAGGTGAACAACCTACAGATTCTAACAGATCAGGGACCCCCCAACTCATTAACACGGGACTTTCCCAGTAGCAGCAGAGTTTTGCTTGACCACAGAACTGACCCATGGACATCAACAGGGACCTGCCTAGCTTCCCCCAAACTGTTCAGCCAATGCAACTCTCAAATTTCCCACCTCTTCTTCAACCATCTAGTGACAGAGGAAGGAATGTGGATTCTCACTGCATTAAGTCACCCTACTTCCTGGATCTGTAGGGGTGAAATTCCCAGTGGGGAGAATAAATAGAGCGAGCATCCCAGGTGTGGGGCACATGCTTCATCATGTCTTCTGGAGGTCTTCTGCTGCTGCTGGGACTCCTCACCCTCTGGGCAAAGCTGACCCCCGTCTCTGGCCAGGACTGGCCAGGTAGAGCTTTCAAAATGATCTTGAAACCCTTTGCTGGAACGGGCGGAAGTGATCGGAGCTTTTCTCCCAGTAAAGGAAAACCAAGAGCTCCAATCTAGAACCTCTGTCTTGGTGATGCTTCTTCTGTGAAAGTTCTTGAGATGGTAGTTGGGCATCAACTGAAGAGGAGACAGAAATGGGAGGGGGCTCCAAGAAACAGAAATGCAATTTTAGGAGAAGGCTGACCTATCTTAACTCAATGCAACAACAGAATCATAATTTTAAGCAATCGGAAACATCCATTCCAGATGCCCAAGCCAAACCCCAGAGCAGGAAACCAAATTAAAACATCTTAGATGGCTCTTGATTGTTTTGTTGTTGTTAATTGCGAAGTCGTGTCCGACCCATCGCGACCCCATGGACAACGTTCCTCCAGGTCTTCCTGTCCTCTACCATCTTCTGGAGTCCATTTAAATTCACACCTACTGCTTCAGTGACTCCATCCAGCCATCTCATTCTCTGTCATCCCCTTCTTCTATTGCCCTCAATCTTTCCCAGCATTAGGCTCTTCTCCAGTGAATCCTTCCTTCTCATTAGGTGGCCAAAGTACTTGAGTTTCAACTTCAGGATCTGGCCTTCTAAAGAGCAGATCCTTGATTGTTTGCAGACTGAGTATGCTAGGAGGGCTGCAGGTTGGGGAAGTGCGTTGAAGACCTTTGTGCTATCTAATCAAATAACACCATCCCTTCCATTGACACAGAGTATTGTGATCTTCCTGCTCAACCTGGACCTTGTGAAGCCAAAATGCCTCGCTTCTAACTCGACTTCGAAACAATGCCAAGAGTTTACTTATGGAGGATGCGGTGGGAATGCCAATAATTTTAAAACCAAAGATGAATGTTGCTACACCTGTGTTGGTACGTAGGGAAGGAGCTGTGGACGGATTCTTCCAATACAAGAGAATTCATGTAGCTCAAGGTTGAACTGTGGGGTCCTTAGTGCTCTCTAAATAGAAGGGAATCTTCATCACTCAGGGTTGAACTGTCAAATTTCTGGTGCTCTTTGAGCTTGGTTGTTTTCTTGCAGGTGTTTCATTACCCAACTAGGGAACGTCATCAGTGCTAGAAAGGAGGGGAGTTTGCAGGGAGGAGGAGGAGGAGGAGGAGGAAGAGGAGGAAGAGGAGGAAGAGGAGGAGGAGGACTGTGGAGCATGCTCTCTGAGCTTGGTAGTTTTAGAAGAGAGTGAGGTTTGATGAGGAGAGGAGAAGGAGAAAGAGAAAGGGAAGATGGGAGGAGAAGGAATGAAAGAGGAGGAGGAGGAGGAGGAGAAGAAATAGGGAGGAGAAGAAGGACAAAGAGAAGGAGAAGAAGGACAACTTCTGTGGGATCCCTGGTACTCTCTGAGCTTGGTTGTTTTCTTGCAGATGTTTCATTACTCAACTAGGGAACATCATCAGTGCTAGAAGGGAGGGGGTTTGCAGGGAGGAGGAGGAGGAGGAGGAGGAGGAGGACTGTGTGGCATGCTTCTGAGCTTGATGGCTTCCTTGCAGATGGTTCATTGCCTGACTAGGGGACATCTTCAGAGCAAACTATGTATGGGTTTGCTCCCGGTTTATGTACTGCAGCTTGCCCTACAAGTCTTGGTCAGAGTGTTGCTTTCTTTTTGACAGTTCCTTGACTGGGGAACTATTTTCTGTGTGGTTATTTGTCCCTGCTTATGTGGGTGTTGGCATGAAAGCTCCAGCTGCCCTCTTCTGGAACCATCAAAGAGCCATCTCCATCTGGGTCCAGGTGTTGCTGAGTGGCCCAGCTCAGAACTGATGTGAAAGGGAGATTGAGATAGACCAAGGGTCTTCCAATTTGGTCCTTTTATGACTTGTGGACCAACTCCCAGAATTCCTCAGCTAGGCACACTCGCTGAGGAATTCTGGGAGTTGAAGTCCACTCCTCTTAAAGTCTAGATTGGGGGGTCTTCAAACTTGGCCCTTTTATGACTTGTGGACTTCAACTCCCAAAATTCCTCAGCCAGTATGGAAATGTTTCAGGTCCTGAAAGGTCCAGAGATGGGATCATGCTTGATCTGCAATTCCAATTCCAGGGGAATCCCTCAGCCTTGTGATCTTCTATTTTGCAGAAAAACCTGGGGTGTGTCCCAAGGCCCCACCAGGCACAGTCAGTATTTGTCCCGTGAAATGTCGAAGTGACTGGGAGTGTGAGGGGAAGCAGAAGTGTTGCCCTTAAGCTTGCTGATTGACTGCATGGACCCTGTCTAAGGTAAGAGCCTTGAGTGTTATGCCACTCTGTTGAGTTTCCTAAATCCCTGAATGGACTGGATCCAAGCAGATCTCTCTGGAATTCTTGAAGCTTCCATCCTTCTTGGATTTGGGATGAGCCAAACCCCAAATAGGAGAGTGATAAAAGGAGAAAGACTAGGTCTTCTCCAACCATTGGAGACCAGGCAGTGGAGGCCAATCCCAGCTCAGAAGGATGGATGGAGAGGGTGAAGGGAGGGCAAAGTTCTCTCTTAGCTAAGCCTCAAGAGATGATCTGATTCTTGCTTAGGAAAACTGTGTGTGTGTGTGGGGGGGGTTCTTTGACTGCAGAGAACCTCATCTTCTTTGCTTCTTTCCTTGGTAGAACAGTGACACCCCCCCAATTCAGCTGTTGCTGGGTAGTTGTGCTGAAGAAGATGGTCCTTCTGCCAGCCTAGTCAGGAAGCCAGAAGATCCCAGGCAAGGAGGACTTCCAGGAGGAGAGGTTGGGACAGAACCCTTTGCCCACTTTGGTCCAGCTCATCTTCTGGGCAGACCAGAACTGGTCCATGCTGATGTGACAGGAAGGTCCACTCTAGCTTCACCAGGGGCGCCAAAGATAAGCTCACATTTAATTAGTGAAGCAGGACAGAAAAAAAGGAAAACAGGAAAATGCTCCCTGACAGAGTTAGGAAGCTCCTGTGAACAAGTCCAAGCTGTGGCCTTGAGGTCTCTTGGAAACAGATGTTAGAAGTAAGTCTTCATCCTGGTTCATCCAAGCCGGGAATAAATAAGCAAACATGGCGACTGCTTTGGGAAGAAGGTTACAGTTTATTGCAGAAAGATGGTTCTTCAGGAAAGAGCAGAGGAGACAAGGGCTGAGCACATGGTGTAGAAGGTTTTTATATCCCCTCTAGCCTTTTGTTTGGAATAGTTTCCTGTTCCTGTGGCATGAACCTTGAGGCTGTTTCTGAGTGTTTGTCTAGGCCTTGATATCTGTGGTTTAATTCTATTATCATATCCTGCTTCCCAGGTGATGGGGCTAATGACGCCTAGAGTTTGGGGTGGGGTATGCAGATCTTCTCTTTTGTCTTCTTGATTGCTCTGGCTCCAACTTTCCGATGGTTTTACATCTGCATTTGTATGGGCCTAGCTCTTGCTTGGGCCAGAGAGATAGATTTGGGGCCAGGATTGGTTTTAAAAAGTCCTCTTGAGGAAAAATATATTTTTCTGCCCTTTTTAATATTTCTTTCTCTGGGCTAACTTCCCTCAGAGAGCATGGGGAAAAACTCTAGAGGTCTTCTAGTCCATCCTCCCTCCAGAAATCCTCACAGCATCCTGGAGAGATTCTGTCCCACCTTTGCTTGGAACCTTCAGTGATGGAGTCCCATAATTCCAGTGGGGAGGCTGCCCCGTTGCTTCCCTTTTCTCCCAGTCAGGACATTCCCCTGATTTCAGCTTTGGGTCTCTTGGTTTTAAGATTAGGCAGGGTGAAGTTCCTGGGCAGCACCGGAAGCAATTCTGGGCAGAAACTACATATCTGAATGTTTGTTTTTACAGCATCACCAACGAGGAGACCCACCTGAATTGGTCCCAATTCGCCAACTTCATGGAGAGAAGTTCATGCCACAGGAACAGGAAACTATTCCAAACAAAAGGCTAGAGGGGATATAAAAACCTGCTACACCATGTGCTCAGCCCTTGTCTCCTCTGCTCTTTCCTGAAGAACCATCTTTCTGCAATAAACTGTAACCTTCTTCCCAAAGCAGTCGCCATGTTTGCTTATTTATTCCTGGCTTGGATGAACCAGGATGAAGACTTACTTCTAACATCTGTTTCCAAGAGACCTCAAGGCCACAGCTTGGACTTGTTCACAGGAGCTTCCTAACTCTGTCAGGGAGCATTTTCCTGTTTTCCTTTTTTTCTGTCCTGCTTCACTAATTAAATGTGACCTTATCTTTGGCGCCCCTGGTGAAGCTAGAGTGGACCTTCTTCTGTCCTGGACCAGCCTGGAGACCCTCCCCAAAACCCACTCTGTATTCATTCCTTCTTCTCTGCAATAAAGTATTGGATCCTGGCTTCCTTCTCTGTCTCTGGTGTTTTCTCTGGATCCTTTGGGGGTTTTCCCTCCCCACCTTGATCCATGTTTCCCCCCATGTCAGAGGACAAGGAACCCAGAGGGGACTCGTCCTTCCCCAATGTGGCTTTCCAGAGAGAATCCGCAGGCGAAGAGGCTCTCCTGGAGCCAGAAACCCCTGCCCCGTGGCCTGAAACTCAGTCTCCATGAAGGGCTTACTCCAGAGTAAATCTGGGATGGGCACAGAGACTCTGCTACCCTGCAGTCCATCACACTGTGATGGGCTGGAGACAACAGGGCAACTCAGAGAAAATTTGATTTAATTACGCAGAACAGAAAAAGAGGGAGAAAACAGGAAAAGAAAACAGAAGGAAAAATAGTACATACGTGAGGGCTGCTAAAGCTTATAGATATGTGTCTGTTTTAGACATATGTCATTATAGCCGTCCATGCAAAATCTCCTTTTCCTTCCCCCTTTCACAAGTCACCAGTGACTCCATCTCTTCAACGGGGAGAACCCAAAGCCTCTGCAGGGGAAGGGCTCCTGGCCATTTCCCTTGGGCACCTTCAAATCTAAAAACATAATAACAACATAATAACAGTGTTCGAGGGGACCAAACAAATAATAATAATAATAACAACAACAACAACAAGACAAATGCATATAAAGTCAAAATAAAGAAGACAGCAACAGACAGTAAGTGCCGCTTATGCAAACACACTGAAGAAACAGTGGACCACCTGGTAAGCTGCTGCAAGAAGATTGCACAGACTGACTACAAGCAGTGGCATGACAAAGTAGCGACAATGGTGCATTGGAAGATCTGCAAAAAATATCATTTGCCTGCAAGCAAGAACTGGTGGGATCATAAAATAGAGAAAGTCATAGAAAATGATAAAGTTAAACTGCTCTGGGACTTCAGAATTCAAACAGATAAGCACCTGCAACATAACACCCCGGACTTAACAATTGTCGATAAGAAAGACAAAAAAGTCTGGATAGTGGACGTGGCAGTGCCTGGAGACAGCAGAATAGAAGAAATAGAAATAGAGAAAGAACCGGAGAAGATAACAAAATACAAAGACCTACAAATAGAAATAGAAAGACTGTGGCAAAAGCAAGCAAGGGTAGTACCAATAGTCATAGGCTCCTTGGGTGCAATCCCAAAACAAATGGAGCACCACTTGAACACCATTGGCATTGACAAATTCGCTATTAGTCAATTGCAAAAGGCGGCCTTACTAGGAACTGCTTCCATCCTGCGACGATATCCGTAATACCATCGAACATCCACATCTGCCTATCCCAGGTCCTGGGTAAGGACTCGATAGGTAGACAAAATGCCAAATCCAGTCTGAACATCTGGCTGACTGTGTGATGATCCATCATAATAATAATAATAGCAACAAAAATGATGATAATAATGACAACAATAATAATAATTATTGTTGTTGTTGTTGTTATTGTTATTATGTTGATAATAACGACAACAATAATTATTGTTGTTGTTGTTGTTGTTATTGTTGTTATTATGTTGAAAGGGAGCTTGGAGGTCATCTCAATCTAACTGAAATAAATATCTTTATTTCTCCTATTTTATGTCCCAGATCTGCTTACTCAAGTACTACATTCATTCTGCGGGCAGGGGGCACCCCCTTCCCAGCTGTGTGCTCAGATTCTCAGGACCCCCCCCCAATACTCTGTCCCAGGAAGCCCTTCCCTGCATGGTCAAGGCAAACGGTCACTCCTGCTTTGAGGGCATCGTTGCTCTGCTCTTAGCGTCCCTCTTCACACAAATCCTCATGCAACACACTGGACAAACTGCCTGGTCCAAAGTTGTGGTCCCCACGGAGCCTCCTCAAAGGGATCCTGGCAGCCGTGGTGAAGAGACTTTGCACCCAGCGAGAGTTGGAGGCTTCTCACATCCTCCTGGGAAAAATCCCACCTGAAGGACAAAACAGCTGCTGCCCTCCCCCCTTCCTCCCCCCCCCCCAGCCTCTGAATCTGCCTGGACGCCCCTTCAAAGAGGGTGAAGGAGAGTGCTTTCCTTCTTCCTCTGCTCTGTTCCCAGCCCCTTCCCAGAACCCCTCCGGTGCCTTGGCCAAATTGATGGATTTATCATATGTATCATTTATCATATGAGCTGGGTGGTTTTCTTGCAGACGTTTCACAGCCCAGCTAGGTGACATCGTCAGTACTAGAAGGGAGGGGGGGTTGTGGAGAGGGGGAGGAGGAGGAGGAGGAGGAGGAGGAGGAGGACAACTGTGGAGTCCTTGGTGCTCTCTGAGCTGGGTGGTTTTCTTGCAGTCATTTCGTGACCCAACTAGGTGACATCATCAGTGCTAGAAGGGAATGGGATGGGGTGGGGTGGAGAGGAAAAGGAGGAGGAGGAGCAGCGGCAGCGGCAGCAGCAGGAGGAGAAGGACTGTGGGGTCTTTGGTACTCTCTGAGCTTGGTGGTTTTCTTGCAGACGTTTCATTACCCAACCAAGGAATGTAATCAGTGCTAGAAGGGAGGGGATGGAGAACGGGGGGGAGGAGGAGGAGGAGGAAGACAATGACGACTGTTGGGTCCTTGGTGGTCTCTGAACTTGGTGGTTTTATTGCAGACATTTCGGAAGCCAAGTAGCTAACATCATCAGTGCTAAAAGGGAGATGGGTTGTGGAGAGGAGGAGGAAGAGGAAGAAGAGCAACGTGATGTTGGAAATAACTGCCCATTATCCCTGTCATGCCTATGCTCCAGCTCCTGTTTCTGACTCCGGTTCCCTTGACTCTGGACCTGTGCTTCGTTTTCATGGGCTGTCTGCTGAAAGAAAGAAAGAAAGAAAGAAAGAAAGAAAGAAAGAAAGAAAGAAAGAAAGAAAGAAAGAAAGAAAGAAAGGTTATGACACACACTTGAAAGGAGACCCAGAAGCCTGTAATTGTGGACCTTGCATGGCAAGAACAAGAATGCTTCAACCTAGAAATAAGGAAAAATTTCTTGACAGTTAGAACAATTCATCAGTGGGACGGGTTGTCTCCAGAAGTTGTAGGTGTTCCAAAACTGAGATGTTCAAGAAGAGATTGCACAGCCCTTTGTCTAAAATGGTATCGGGTCTCCTGCTTGACCGGCGGCTGGACTAGAAGACCTCTTCCTTTCATCTCTGTTATCATGTATTCTTTGCCTAAATCTTTAAGGCCTCTATCCCCGGGCAAAGTCTCTCTGCAGTCTTATCTGAACCAAAGGTTAGAAGTCTCCTCACGTCTCATATCCAGCTTGAGGGCAGCCCTGATAAGGAAGTTGCACCATCTTATCAGGTGAACAAGCTACCAATTCCAACAGATCATGGACACCCCCCAAACTAACTAATACGGGACTTTTCCAGCAGTGCTGCCGCTCTGGAAAGACGAGTTTGGCTTGACCACAGAATTGACCCATGGACATCAACAGGGACCTGCCTAGCTTCCCCCAAACTGTTCAGCCAATGTAACTCTCAAATTTCCCACCTCTTCTTCAACCACCTTATGAAAGACAAAAGAATTCGGATTCTCACTGTATTGCCTCATCCTGCTTCCTGGATCTGCAGGGGTGAAATTCCCAGTGGGGAGAATAAATACAGCAAGCAGTCCAGGTGTGGGGCAGACGGCTTCATCATGTCTTCTGGAGGTCTTCTTCTCCTGCTGGGACTCCTCACCCTCTGGACAGAGCTGACCCCCGTCTCCGGCCAGGACCGTCCAAGTGAGACCTTTCAGGATGATCTTCAACCCTTTGCTGGGAGAGGCTGAAGTGATCAGAGGACAGATTTCTCTCCCAGGGAGGGAAAACCAAGAGCCCCAATCTAGAACCTCTGGCTTGGTGGGGCCTCTTCTAGGAAGGTTCTTGAGATGGTAGTTGGGTGTCAACTCAATAGGAGACAAAAATGGGAGGGGGACAAAAGATGGCTGATCTATCTTAACTCAATGCAACAGCAGAATCACGATTTTAAATATCAGGAAACATCCATTCCAGACATCCAATCCAAATCCCAGAGCAGGAAACCAAATTGAAACATCTTAGACGGCTCTCGATTGTTCTCAGACTGAGTATGCTCGGAGGGCACCAGGTTGAGGAGCTGTGTTAAAGAGGTTTGTGCTACCTAATCAAATAGCACCTTCCCCTCTGTTGCCACAGAGTTGTGTTATCTTCCCGCTGAGCCTGGACCATGTAGAGGTGCAATCACTCGCTTCTACTACAACTCGGATTCAAACAAATGCCAAGAGTTTACTTACGGCGGATGCCGCGGCAATGCCGATAATTTTAAGACCAAAAATAAATGTCACTACACCTGTGTTGGTAAGTAGGGAAGGAGCCGTGGACAGACTCTTCCAAGAGATAAGAATTTATGTATCTCAAGGTTGAACTGTGGGGTCCTTGGTGCTCTCTGAACTGGGTGGTTTTCTTGCAGACATTTCATGACCCAACTAGGGAACATTATCAGTGCTAGAAAGGAGAGGAATTTGCGGGGAGGAGGAGGGGGAGGAGAAGAAAGGAGAGGAGGAGGAGGACTCTGGGGTCCTTGGTGCTCTCTGAGCTTCTCTTGTTTTTTTGCAGATGTTTCATGACCCAACTAGGGAACATCATCAGTGCTAGAAGGGAGTGGGGTTTGCAGAGAGGAAAAGGAGAGGAAGAGGAGGAGGAGGACAACTGTGGGATCCTTGGTACTCTCTGAGCTTGGTGGTTTTCTTGTAGACGTTTCATGACCCAACTAGGGAACATCATCAGTGCTAAAAGGGAGGAGGAGGAGAAAGGAAGGAAGGAAGGAAGGAAGGAAGGAAGGAAGGAAGGAAGGAAGGAAGGAAGGAAGGAAACACTGTGGGGTCCCTGGTGCTCTCTGAGCTTGGTGGTTTTCTTGTAGACGTTTCATGACCCAACTAGGGAACATCATCAGTGCTAGAAGGGACTGGCATTTGCGAGGAGGAGGAGGAGGAGGACGATGACTGTGGCATCCTTGGTGCTCTCTGAACTTGGTGGTTTTCTTGCAGACATTTCATTGTCTGACTAGGCACTAGGGGATATTTTCAGTGAGATTGTGTTAAGGATTTGCTCCCGGTTTATATACTGCAGTTTACCCTGTAAATCTTGGTCAAAGCATTGTTTTCTTTTTGACGGTTCCTTGATTGGGGAACTATTTTCTGTGTCATTGTTTGTCAGTGCTTATGTGATTGTTGGTATGAATACTCTACCCTGCCCTCTTCTGGAACCATCTAAAGACCCATCTCTATCTGGGTCCAGGTGTGTGTGTGTGCTGAGTGGCCCAGCTTAGAACTTGAACCTCATTCCTTGTAACTCTTCTGCATTTAGCCTAAGAACTTCAGGGCAATCTCCAGGAGACCCCAGGAAAGAGGACTTCTCTTGAAATCTAGAGGGGGAGCTCTACCGTTTCCCCTCTGATTTGGGGGAAGGGGCTGCAGGGATGTGCAGAGCCAGCAGGGTATATTATAATAATAACAATAACAAGAACAAGAAGAAGAAGAAGAAGAAGAAGAAGAAGAAGAAGAAGAAGAAGAAGAAGAAGAAGAAGAAGAAGAAGAAGAAGAAGAAGAAGAAGAAGAAGAAGAAGAAGAAGAAGAAGAAGAAGAAGAAGAAGAAGAAGAAGAAGAAGAAGAAGAAGAAGAAGAAGAAGAAGAGAAGAAGAAGAAGAAGAAGAATAGCTGAAGAAACAGTGGACCACCTGGCAAGCTGTTGCAAGAAGATTGCACAGACTGACTACAAGCAGTGGCATGACAAAGTAGCAACAATGGTGCATTGGAAAATCTGCAAGAAATATCATTTGCCTGTAAGCAAAAACTGGTGGGATCATAAAATAGAGAAAGTGATAGAAAATGATAAAATTAAACTGCTCTGGGACTTCAGAATTCAAACAGACAAGCACCTGCAACATAACACCCCAGACTTAACAATTGTTGATAAGAAAAACAAAAAAGTCTGGATAGTGGACGTGGCAGTGCCTGGAGACAGCAGAATAGAAGAGAAAGAACTGGAGAAGATAACAAAATACAAAGACCTACAAAGAGAAATAGAAAAATTGTGGCAAAGGCAAGCAAGGGTAGTACCAATAGTCATAGGCGCCTTGGGTGCAATCCCAAAACGACTGGAGCACCACCTGAACACCACTGGCATTGACAAATTCGCTATTAGTCAATTGCAAAAGGCGGCCTTACTAGGAACTGCTTCCATCCTGCGACGATACCTGTAATACCATCAAACATCCACATCTGCCTATCCCAGGTCCTGGGTAAGGACTCGATAAGTAGACAAAATGCCAAATCCAGTCTGAACATTTGGCTGACTATGCGATGATCAATAACAACAACAACAACAATAATGATAATAATAATGATGACAATAATTATTGTTATCATTATTATTATCATTATTATTATTTGGCTGACTGTGCGATGATCCATAATAATAATAATAATAAATCTTTATTGATTAGCCCTTGGGCCATATCAAAGTGCAAAGTTCCAGCAACAATTTATTACTAAAGTTTGATAAAAGCAATTTAAAATGAAATTTGATAAAATACAGTTTAAAATGGAATTAGAGTAAAATACGACTTAAAATGAAATTGGAATAAAATACAGTCTAAAATGAAATTAAAATAGAGTACAGTAATTTAAAATATAAAATATGATAAAATTATATCTTGGAGTCACCCTTGCAATCTACCCCAATCAGTCCCACATATGCAGATCTCAACTGACCATTTTGTTTAAATACTGTGCTGCATTAAATGTTATTTTCAAGTTCTGGCCACACATAAGGTAAGTTGTTTTGATATGGGGATCCCAATGAGGCATTCGTTTGGTATATAGACCGAGGTACCTGTCTCTCACCCTCTTTTACAGGCAACAATGAAATAGTATGTGAACCAGGTCTTCTACCTCTGCTGCTCCACAAATGCAGAGACACTCTTTGTAAGGTATAGAATGGAATCTCCCATATCTGACCATTGTGTCAAGCTGTTTGAATCTCGCTTGTGTAAATACCTCCCTAAGGTGTTTTGGCAGTTGTAACTTCAAATAGCTGTTTACTTGAAAAGTATGCTTGTATTTACTCAGCCATTTCAAGTTACCCACCTTATAAGGATCGCTATATCATTTTGTGCTTCTATATCCTTAATTCTTTGGACAGCTCTTTTTTTGAATTGTTCTCCTGTTACGCAAGAGACAAGAAGACCACAACTTCTTACAAAATTTGTTGGTTTGGTGATCCAGGAGATTTGTGGTTGTAATTTTATTTGCTCTAGTAGACATAACTTGGGGAGTCCATCAGTCTCCATTTCATTGACTTTGCACCAATAGTTATAAGCTCTAATTTTGAATAGAGCATGAATTGTATGAATTCCCAATTCATCTCTAACTGCTGCAGCAGATGTTCTTGGATCTACACCCAGAATACATCTCAAATGCTGGGACTGTGTTTGTTCTAAGACTGTGGTTGAGTAGAGACCCCAAACCTCTGCTCCATACAAGATCGTAGTGGTAACCTTAGCTTTATATACCTTAATTAATGGGGCTAAGGACCCTGGGTAACTATGGTTCTTTAGTTTAAGCAATAGATTCAGGTGGGCTTTTGCTCTAAATGTACTCCGTTGATGATGGCAAACCCAAGATCCAGTCTTGAAAAAAGTTACACCCAGATATACAAAGGTGTTAACCTGTTCACCATCTAATTGCCACTTATGTCTCTTCCAATGATTAGAGAATTATCCTGACAGTAAGAGCTGAATCTTCTTAATAGCCTACGTAATCCTACTTGTGAATATGATAATAAAACCATATCATCGGCATAAAGCAAGCTGTTACAGTAAGTATTTAGGATCATCGGCATATGTACCATGGGATCCTTCATTAACCCTGGCAAGTCATTGATCTATAAACTAAATAATAATGGGGCCAGGATACACCCTTGCCTTATCCCTTTATTGGTGTGAATCCTGTTAGTCAGAGCTCCATTAACCCCATACCGCACCCACAAACAGGGACTTGTGTAAAGGGCTTTAATCAAAGCCAAGAGTCTGGGTTCTATTTTAAGAGATGTCAATTTACTCCATAGTGCTTCTCTGTTTACCATATCAAATGCTGCTGTAAGGTCTATGAAAGCAGCAAACAGGGGTCTCCTCTTATAGGCATATTTGGCAATTAGATGGTTCAAGACAAAGCAGTTATCAATAGTAGATCGGCTTTGTCTAAAACCTGCTTGTTCTTCTGTGAGGATATTGTTTTCCTCTACCCAGATTTCAATTCTGTTCAAAAGGTACCTAGCACATATTTTTGCTGCAATATCAATCAGGCTAATGGGCCTATAATTACTAGGGTCCTTATTATTCCCTTTTTTATATATGGGGACAACTATTGCCATCTTCCACCCCTCTGGTATATGGCAGCTGTTGTTTATGTGTGTAAAAAGACCTGCCAATACAAGACCCCACCAATTGGGAAATTTCTCGAATAATTCTGCTGGTAAAAAATCCTCGCCTGGGACTTTATTGCTCTTTAAACTTTTGATGATGGATTGTATCTCCTTTTCTGAGGCTGGTGGCCAAGAGGGGGAAGTTCTAGGGTTTACTAAATCACTGATTAAAGACAGGTTCTCTACCGGTTCCGTGGAAGCAAACAAACACTGATAATAATTCTCCCAGTCCTCAGCAGAGATCAGTATGTCAAATGCAAATCTCGCTCCTTCAGGACACCTGCTACAGAATGCCAAAATATTACCGAGTTATGACTTCTGGCAGCCCTCAGGTTCTGACTAGATTGAAATGGCAAAGCTTTTTTTCTTCAATGTTATAGTTTTTTTCTTCAATGTTATAGTTTTTTTCTTCAATGTTATAGTTTTTTTCTTCAATGTTATAGTTTTTTTCTTCAATGTTATAGTTTTTTTCTTCAATGTTATAGTTTTTTTCTTCAATGTTATAGTTTTTTGCTTGTGTGCAACATCTTAGCTTGTATATGGGCAGTAGGATTCCTCTGGGCAAGCCTCATGACTGCCTTCAGTTTCTTTTTCAGTCGCTGACCTTCAGGATCAAACCAGCAGGGACTACCCACTTGGGATCTTTTTGTAGCAGATTTAGCTGTTATGTCAGAATCCAATTATATTTCATCTCTAGTTATCAGTTATAAAAAACCCCATTTCTGCCTTCTATGGATTCTGTCATACGAGGAAGGGAAGGGGGTGAACAAAGGGGCTTTATGGCCCTCACTTCCTTTGGTACACTTCAAAGGAACTGGATGTGTGTATCGCCAAAAGAACTAACCATAACAATGGGGCTATTACCTTTCATGTAGTTTTCTTTGAAGAAAGGAACTGGATGTGTGTATCACCAAAAGGACTAACCATAAGAATGGGGCTATTGCCTTTCATGTAGTTTTCTTTGAAGCCTCCATCCAGCCGGCAGTAAGGAAAAGGGGGTGGGAGTGTAATGCCTGAGACTGTCGCTGGAAGAGGGGGGTGATTGGGTGGGGCTACTGGGGAACCCCTTAAAACCTTGAATGGGAGAGCTTGGACCCCAAGTCCTGTCTAAAACGCCTGTAACCATTTTCTCTTAATAAAGGATGCCTGTTGGAAGAATTATTCCAAGATTTCTGTCTTCTTAAGATGCAAAGTGGGGTGGGTCCTTACATGTTAGCTGTTTCTTCAGAATGTTACACAGATTGGAGAACGCATTGAAGGCTGACATCCAGTCAGTAGTAAATGACTGGATTGTTCTAGCCCACTTAATAGCATTCTCTGTTTTAAGGCATTCTAGTATTGCCTTAGTATCAACTTTGGCCCAAGTTATCCTTTTATTTTGGGTCACCTCTACCTTTTTGTTGAGCCATCTGTCAGCCATATTATATGGTCTTAAATCTGAGTGGCCTCGCAGTGTCACGCTTACAGGCTGGTGGTCGCTATTGTCGCTAAGGTGTGCTGTGACCTCCGAAAAGAGGTCAACTTTATCTCTAGACACACAAAAGAGATCCAGTACACTGCTTGAATTGGCCGAGTGGTATGTGTAAGGATATGTGTAATCCTTATCCTTACCTCCCAGAATTTGGAGATTACCCTTAAAAATTAAGGAGACTAGGAGCAGGCCAGCAGCATTACTTTTGCAGTCTCTCAAGTGCCACTGAGGATGATGATGACGATGATGATGATGATGATGATGATGATGATGATGATGATAATAATAGTTGGAAGGGACCTTGGAGGTCATATCTACTCCAACCCCTGCTCAGGCAGGAAACCCTATACCATTTCGGACAAATGGCTGTCCAGTCTCTTCTTAAAAACCTCCAGTGTTGGAGCATTCACAGCTTCTGGAGGCAGGTTGTTCCACAGGTTAATTGTTCTAACTGTCAGGAAGTTTCTCCTTAGTTCTAGGTTGCTTCTCTCCTTGATGAGTTTCCATCCGTTGCTTCTTGTCCTGCCTTCAGGTGCTTTGGAGAAGAGCTTGACTCCCTCTTCTTTGGGGCAGCCCCTAAGATATTAGAACACTGCTATCATGTCCCCCCTTGTCCTTCTCTTCATTTGATGGTCATCAAAAAATTCCCCTGGGACTCCCTTCTTCTGGGTGAGCTCATACAAAGAGGGACCCAGTCGAGCATTCAAATCTCCTAGTAACACCACTATGGACTGAGGGTACAACACAGATATATCTTCTAGAATAACTTCCAAGCCCCTCCAACATTCAGAGTTATAATACCGGGATGTGATTGGTGGGATATACACATTTATCAGTATTAACTCAAACTTTTCATATTCAAATTTAACAGCCAGGAAGTACGAATACTTATCTTCATGATATAGTTTCTCCCCCTGCCATTGCAACTCTTGCTTTATAGGAATGCATAGCCCACCAGAGGGTCTCCCTTTGTTCTTTGTTTTTGGGGCTGGGGTGGCCCATCCCTGAAAACCTGGCAGTTGTACTGGTTCATCCCCTTCGGTTAACCAGGTTTCTTGAAGGGCTATTACATCAAATCTAGGGAGAAAGCTCATTAGACCACTATCGACCATCCCTTTCCAGACAGCTACATTCCAGGTCATCATCTGAATGGGCTTCTCAGAGGCAAGGTGGTCTGGTTTGGTTGATTGGCTAGATGGTTAAAAATGCCAGATGTCAACCTGACATTGGAGCCAGGTCGATATCATCTATGCTTCCCATATAAACACAGTTGTTGTGAGGTTCGGTATTTCTTCTCGTGGGTTGCAGAACTTGTTGTTGTTTCTCTATATCTCGATTGCCAGTGTGCCTCTGCCCTTGCTCCAGGAATATATTTTTTTCAAATGGGCAGGTACTCCGGCTTAAATCTATAAATGTAGATTTATGTCCATTTTTGGAGGGGCGTAGCTGAGAATTCATCTTGTAGGGAGATGTTGTGGGAACTTCTAAGTCAAATGAAGATGGAAGCTGGATTATATCCTTAGTGTTTGTCGGCTTAGGAGGCATTGTGTGATGAAGCCCTTTGTCTTTCAGTTGTTTCTCAGAGACAGGGTCAGTCAGTGCAGTTACCCCACTGTCTGCCTGTGTGACGCTACCTTTTTTCACTATTGAGGGAAAGGCAGATAGTTGATTAAATATATTGTCACAAGGTTGCGCAATTAGTGGAGTCAAATTAAATAGAGGGTTTGCTGTAAATTGAGTTGTTGTCAGTGCCTCTTTTAGGTCATCCAATCTTTGAATGATATTAACTTGCTCAGGTTCCGGCAGTGCACTGAATAGATCAATCAGCATTTCTTCTGGCACATCTTCAACAGTTCCTGCAGCTGTGGGTAACGCCGTTTGTATATTACTCCTTTGTCTTCTCGGGGTCAATTCAGTTGCAGCAGCCTCAGGCTTAGCAGTGTAAGGGCTGTTGCCGCCTGGATTTAAAGCAACAGTTCCCTCTTGGTGATGCTGTTTCAGGAGTGAGCACACTTTGTCTGAGCGAAAAACCCTTATTGGGAATATTGAAAAGGTACTCAGAAAGGGCTTCATTTTAAAGAGCGTGGAGGGAATTGTGGGCTGCTTAAACAAGAGGAGAATTCTCATATATTGCCTTCTTGCTGGCAGCCACTCTGCATGTAGAAGATCTATCAGTGAGTTCATAGTGAAGCAACTGGCTCAGGGACAGCTTAACAGCTTCTCTATTATCCCAACACCCTCTGTTCACTCTCTTGTCATAAATTTGTAAGGTAACCCAGTCTGCAGACTGTAGTTATATTGGTCATCTCTTAAGCCTTTACCTGGTTAGATGTTTTCTCTCTGAGGGTTCAGATTTTTGGAAGGAAGACAAGGCCCTTCTCTAGTTTCATTTTCTGAATTACCCATCCCACGTCTACCCGTGGTTGTCCTCCCACGTCCTTCTGCAGCATTTGGCTGGCTCCTAGCAAACTTTACAAAAGATTCTTTCAAGCAGTCAACCTTATTTATGACAGTTGATAAGAGTTCATATATTGAGTTAATAGTTTGAGCCGTAAGCAAACATCGTCTAGAGAGGAAATCTGTCACATTTTCCCCCTTTAAATTTACTACATCTCCCTCCTGTGCAAAGAGGGCTGCTGCTGAGTTCCAAGAAGGGGAGCAATTCTCCGAGAAGGAGGACAATTCTACATGCTGTTTGCTTTCCAGTTTGGTTTGTAAGTCCCATTCCGATGAGTCACATAAATTAAATTTATCTGATAAGGCGACTGCAGATGAATTACTTACTGGAACAGACTGTCTGTTTGCAGTGTAATCTTCCGTTTTCTGTTGCTTCAGTGGCTTGGATGAACTCTCTGCTGCAGAGTGCTGTCTCTTTCTCCTTTTCCCCATTCTTAGTGATCCTGGCTTGTAGAATTGTTAAAATGTAGGTTAAAAAACAAAGGTGGCCTCTCCAGTAGTTAAAAAGAGTTAAAAGTAGGTTAAAATAGGTTAAAAGTGGGTAGATTAAAAATGCAATGTTAAAAAGGTTAAAAAGTTAACATAAAAATAAAAGAAAATAAAAGAAGGCTTTTGCTTTTGGAGCAGCTCCTTATAGGATGCCTGTCCACCATCTTGGCTCCGCCCCCCTCAGAGCCAGCAGGGGGAGTCTCTACTCCCATTCCCTGGAATCCCTTCCTGATGGCAAAGGCAGACCGAGATGGACCTTCAGCTTGCCCACAAGGAGAACCACCTTCCTCTTTCATGGAAATGGATGCGTGTGTGCACATTTGCACCCCCAGCATCCTAAGTCAAGAGAGAGGAGCCCAGCCAATATTGGAAGAAGGATTGTTTGCCTACTATAGAAGAATGGACGCTTAAAGTGTCAAATTTAGCAGAAATAGCGAAAATTTCTGCTTACTTGAAGGATCACTCACAAGAAAAGATTTATTTCGGTTTGGAGAAGATGGATAGATTATATTCAGAATAAATATGGGACTAAAAAGTTTCATCTAGTTATGAGTAAACTTTAGAGTATTATTATGGTTTAACAATATTGATTTGTTTATATCAGCGGTTCTCAACCTGTGGGTCGGGACCCCATTTGGGGTCGAACGACCATTTCACGGGGGTCGCCAAACAACGCAGTCCGCCATTTTTCCCCCCCTTTTCCTTAGCTGTGCTACTCCCTTTTATTCTATTGGCTTTTGAAAGCCAATAGAATAGACTCTCTTGAATAGACTCTAATTCTATTGGCTTTCAAAAGCCAACAGGAATTGTCCAGGCTGTCTCTGCCCTGCTGAGCCCACCAAAAGTCCCATTCTGCAAACGGTGCTGCACCAGTTGAGTGGGACTTATGACCGGTTGGGGGTCATGGCATTAAAAAGGTTGAGAACCACTGGTTTATATTATTATTTTTAATTTGTTTATATTTATGTTATAAGGGAGTTAAAGTGCGTTATGGATTTGGTTACTTGTATAGTTGGGTAATGTTTTTTTGTTTAGAGTTTGATTGTTTATTTGTAACCCTGTATTTAGCTCTGGGAAGTGGGGTAGGGGGGTAGGGATGGGTGGGTCTTGGGATGTATATTGTATAAAACTTTTCAATAAAAAGAGAGAGAGAGAGAGAGGAGCCCAGCTATAAAATGCTGCTCAGAGACCCCAGAGATTGACCCCAAAAGGAGATGGTTGTGCTTTGTGGGGAAGAGGAAGAAGTAGGATCCAGCTCCAGCTGGCAACATCTCATCTGGATGTGTGGAGACATTTTGGGTCTTGAAAGGCCCAGAAATGGGATCTTGCTTGATCTGTGATTCCAATTCCAGGGGAATTTCTCAGCCTTGGGATCTTCTATTTTGCAGAAAAACCTGGGGTCTGCCCCAAGGCCCCTCCAGGCACCATCACTATTTGTCCTGTGTTGTGTGAAAGTGACTGGAAATGCCCAGGGAAGCAGAAGTGTTGCACTTATGCTTGCAAGACCGACTGCATGGACCCTGTCTAAGGTAACACCAATATAGGTTTGCTTAGACTAGGGGTCTTCAAACTTGGTCCTTTTATGACTGGTGGACTTTAACTCCCAGAATTCCTCAGCCAGCCCAGCTGGCTGAGGAATTCTGGGAGCTGAAGTCCACCAGTCTTAAAGTGGCCAAGTTTGAAGACCCCTGGCTTAGACCAAAGGAACGGCCGTGTGGGGTCTCCTAGGCCAAGGCTTGGTCTGGGCACGTGTGGGTCTCCATGGGATTGTTGAAGCTGCTGCACCTCCAGGCTCTCTTTCCACCAAAAGTACAGCTAATGTGAAAAAGGAAGTTGGTGGAATCTTCACACAGCAAGCATGAATATCATCCTTTGTATGGAGGGCACAGTGGAGCCCTTCTTCCTGATAGATATCCACCCCTCCCACTTTGTGGAAGCCACTAGATTGACCTTCCAGGCTCTCCTCTGTGGAAGCCACGAGACTGACCCTCCAGGTTCTCCTCATGTCCAGGTAGAGTTGAGGTAGAAAAAGGAAGGTGTCATGATGCTAAAGCAGAACTTGGTGTCCTGAGGTTCCTCCTGAGGGATATCCACCCCCACTCTGTGAAAGCCTCCAGGTGATCCTCCCCCTCCCCCACCCACTGTCCCTTGACCTCTTCTCCTCCTGAACCTCTTTGGGAGAATGCCCTCCCCCATTCCAGCTGCTGCTGGACACTGTGTTGGAGAAGATGGTCCTCCTGCCAGCCTGGTTAGGAAGCCAGAAGGTCCCAGGCAAGGAGGACTTCCAGGAGGAGGAGAGGCTGGGCTGGAACCCCTTGCCCACTTTGGTCCAGCTCATCCTCTGGACAGACCAGAACTGGTCCGTGCTGAGGTGACAGGAAGGTCCATAGCTTCATCTGGGGAGCCAAAACCAAGTTCACATTTCTGGTTGTAAGAAATGTTCCCTGTCTGAATTAAACAGCTCATGTGAACGTGTCCATGCAGTTCGCCTTGAGGTCTTCTGGAAAGAAAAGATGTGGAAAAAACACTGGAGGTCATCTAGTCCACCTTTCTTCCACTTCAGAAATCCTCAGAGCATCGTGGACAGATTCCGTCTCATCTTTTCTTGAAACCCTCAGTGATGGAGCCCCATAACTCCAGTGGGGAGGCTGCCCCTTGCTTTCCTTCTCTCCCAATTAGCACATTTTTCCTCCGTGATTTTAAGATTAGGCAGGGTGGAGTTCCTGGGTAGCACCGGAAGCAATTCTGCGCAGAAACCTCACATCTGAATGTTTGTTTTTACAGCATCACCAACGAGGAGACCCACCTGAATTGGTCCCAATTCGCCAACTTCATGGAGAGACCCTTCTTCTGTCCTGGACCATCCTGGAGACCCTCCCCCCAAATCCATCCTGGTTTCATCCCTTCTTCTCTACAATAAAGCATTGGATCCTGGCTTCCTTCTTGGACTCAGGTGTCTCCTTAAAGTGTTTGGGGGGGGGTTCCTCCCCACCTTGGGGGTTTTTCCTCCCCACCTTGACCTGTGTCCTCCCCACCCATGTCAGAGGAAGAGGAACCCCCTGTAAGGACCCACCCCACTTTGCATCTTAAGAAGACAGAACTCTTGGAATGATTCTTCCAACAGGCATCCTTTATTAAGAGAAAATGGTTGCAGGTGTTCTAGACAGGACTTGGGGTCCAAACTCTCCCATTCAAGGTTTTAAGGGGTTCTCCAGTAGCCCCACCCAATCACCCCCTTCTTCCAGTGACAGTCTCAGGCATTACACTCCCACCCCCTTTTCCTTACTGCCGGCTGGATGGAGACTTCAGAGAAAACTACATGAAAGGTAAATAGCCTCCTTTGTTATGATTAGGCCTTTTGGTGCTATCCCCATTCAATTCCTTTGAAGTTGTACCGAAGGACGTGAGGGCCATAAAGCCCCTTTGTTCACCCCCTTCCCTTCCTCGTATGAGAGAATCCAGAGAAGGCAGAAATGGGGTTTTTTTATAATTGATAACTAGAGATGAAATATAATTGGATTCTGACACCCCCTCTAGGCTGCTCATTGTTCCCTAATGTGGATGTCTAGAGAGAATCCCCAGGCGAAGTCTCTCTCGGAACCAGAAACCCCTGCCTGATGGCGTGAAATTTACTGACCTCGGAAGGATGGAAGGCTGAGTCAACCTTGAATCGATCAGGATCGAACTCCTGGCAGTGCGCAGAGTTTGCCTGCAGTGCTGCATTCTGTGCCACCAGGGCTCCTCACGAGGGTGTTTTCCCCCACTTAAAGAGGGCAGCTGCGCATCTATCACGGCCAGTGCAAATTTGGTTCAGTGTTGTCAATATCTCACAGAGCTGATCAAATCGAGGTTGTTTTGGTCAAGAAGCTGTTGACTTCAGAGGGGCTGAAGTCCCCATCTCAGCCAGTGGTGGGATTCAGCCGGTTCGCACCACTTTGGCAGAACCGGTAGCTAATTTTTTGTTGTCCAGGCCCTGAATGGACTTCCGGAAGCGGCATCCACACAGAGAACCAGTTGTTCACCTATATGAATCCCACCACTGATCATACCTATCTATCTATCTATCTATCTATCTATCTATCTATCTATCTATCTATCTATCTATCTATCTATCTATCTATATCAGATCCAGTGGTGGGATTCAGCCGGTTCGCACCACTTCGGCAAAACCGGTAGCTAATTTTTTGTTGCCCAGGCCCAGAATGGACTTCTGGAAGCAGTCTTCTGGTTCCTGCAAGCAGTGCAATCAGCTGAGAGATTCGGGATGCCGAGCTCTTCAGCTGAGTTTCTTCCTGTTTGGGGATGCTAAATGGGCCAGAAGCCGCCCCGGAAAGGTAGCAATGAAGGAAGGTAGTCCCAGGGACCTAGGAGAGACGGCGGTCTCCCCGATTGGTCCAGGAAAAGCCTCCCAGAAACCAACAGGAGAAAGGCTAGCTAACTCCATTGTCTAGCCCCAGCTGCAAGCAACGGAAGTCAAAAAGTTCTACTTAAACTGATTGTGAACGTGTGTTTGAAGCTGGGTAAGAACTGATTTTCTCTATCCTATTTATTTTCCTGAAAAAGAGGACTCCCAAGAAGCAAAAATACCTCTGAGAGTGAAAAAGGGAGGGATTCCCCCCCCCTTGGCTATTGGAAGGGCGAATCTAACTCTTTAAGGAGGAAAAAGACTAGAGCAGTGTTTCTCAACCTTGACAATTTTAAGGCATGTGGACCTCAACTCCCAGAATTCCACAGCCAGCATTGCTGGCTGTGGAATTCTGGGAGTTGAAGTCCACATGCCTTAAAATTGTCAAGGTTGAGAAACACTGGACTAGAAAGAACTGAAAAATGATCCAACACTGACACCTACTGGTGGATGAGGACTATAAAATCTCTGCCTGTGGCCTTCAAAGTCTTAATAAACACGGCTGCTTAGATAAAGTGATATTTACGGAAGCAGAGAGCTGGTTGTTCACCTATTTGAATCCCACACTGATCTCAGCAGGTTACCCAGCTATGTCTGTCTGCTGGGAGAAAGAGTGCAAAGAAGAGCGACAAAGATGATAAAGCATCTGGAGATTAAATCATACAATGAATGGTTGAGGGAACTGGGAATGTCTAGTTTAATGAAGAGAAGGACGAGGGGGGACATGACAGCAGTCTTCCAGTATCTCAGGGGCTGCCCCAAAGAAGAGGGAGTCAAGCTATTCTCCAAAGCACCTGAGGGCAGGACAAGAAACAAGGGATGGAAACTAACCAAGGAGAGAAGCAACCTGGATCTAAGGAGAAATTTCCTGTCAGCCAGAACAATCCACCGGTGAAACGGTTTCCCCCAGACGTTGTGGGTGCTCCATCACTGGAGGCTTCTAAGAAGAGACTGGAAAGCCATCTGTCTGGGATAACATAAGGACTCTTGCCTTGGGCAAGAAGTTGGATTAGAAGACATCTGAGCCGTTCCACTGATAAATTGTTCTCCGTGTCAGGTAATTTCTCCTTAGTGCTAGATTGGATCTCTCTTTAATAAGCTTCTAACTATTTCTTCTTCCAATGAGGCAATTTTGGATTTTATTTCCTTCTTCCAGAGGATTAACTCTTCCATGCAATCAATATACTCCCCCCTCTTCATCCAAGCATTCAGAGCTAAACTGAACAGAAGAGGACCCAGAAACCCTTGTGGCACCACCCTTGATCTCTCCTGATGAGAATCTGGTTTGCATATTGCTCATGTTTCACTTTCATTCTTGGTAATGTCATCAGTGCAGGAAGATTGGTCCAAGAATAGGAAGGGTTAGTACACAGCTTCTCCTACCTGCTTGGGGTATTTTTTTGTTCCTTGTTCCTTTATCTGTCCTTGTTCCTCCTTAACCAGGGTTGGTTATAGGATTGGGGGGGGTGAGGGAGGGGCTCCTCTGGGCTGATTAGGGCAGCCAAAAGACCCAACTGAAATTCCTAAATTTCACAAGACAGAGAGAATTTCAACTGCAGTGAGTGATGGAACACGATTTGGATTAAGTAAGCCTGAGATTGCAGAATTCCTAGAGGTTATTGCATATCAATCACCCTCATTGATACTGAACATTAAAAATTGCTTGGATTTTACTAGTGTCATGGTTCCAACAGATGAAACCCTTCAAAGAACTTCGAGGCATTGTTTACCTTAAAGAATCTTTATTAGAAAAGCATGACATTGGCACTAACACGGTCGAAGCCAAAAACTGGATTCCCCTCCCCTGAGCACATAGCATCAAAGCACAATTCCCTCCTCTAATTAACAGTCACAAATCACATTCTCCAATTAGTTTGAAATGCAGACTTTCCTTCCAGTTCTCCAGCCCGGCCAATTCTTATCATCTCTTATTTCATTAACCTTGGTTCTCACGCTAGGTCCAGAATTGTTATGTCTATCCAAACTCTCATGCATCATCTAACTCTAACTCTAAGAGTAAAACATAAGAAGAAAATGGTTGCATCTCTAACTGTTGTCAAAGCAAAAACATCCAATGTTAGCAGTGTTGACAACTAGATTGCAACTGGGGTGGCAGGGCTGCTCAATTGCAATTCCAATGTGGGGATGGAGGCTGAGTTGGCCCTGTTGAGTAAACCTGGCAAAGAGGGAACAATTCGATCTTACAGAAATGATCTGCAGGGTCCCTTTCAGTGGATCACATTTCATTTGTATAGAAAAGGAACGTCAAAGAGATCAGTTTCAGAGAGATGTGATAAAGATAACGCTTCTGTAAAACACATGTTTTTACAATGTCCTGATAGGAGAGAATATTTGTAGTGTAGGGTTGAGCGCATGCTCTTTGGTGCTCCCTGAGCTGGTTGGTTTTCTTGCAGACATTTCATGACCCGACTAGGTGATAGCATCAGTACTAGAAGAGAGGGGGGTCTTGTGGAGAGGAGAATGGAGGAGGAGGAGGAGGAGGAGGAGCAGGAGGAGGAGGAGGAGCAGGAGGACTGTGGGGTCCTTGGTGCTCTTTGAGCTTAGTGGTCTCCTTGCAGACATTTCATTACCCAACCAAGGGTGCAAGAAGGGAATGGGGTTTGTGGACTAGAGAATAGGGAGAGAAGAGAAGGAGGAGGTGGAGGGGAGGGGAGGGGAGGAGGAAGAGGACAACTGTGGGGTTCTTGGTGCTCCCTGAACTTGGCTGTTTTCTTCCAGACATTTTATGAGCCAAACTAGGTAATATTTGTGGAGAGGAGGAGGAGGAGGAGGAGGAGGAGGAGGAGAAGAAGAAAAATTGTGAAATGTCAAGGTTCAACACTGGAGGTTTTTGAGAAGAGACTGGACAGCCATTTGTCTGAAATGATGTAGGGTTTCCAGCCTGAGCAGGGGGTTGGACTATTCTAGACATACCCAATTCCAGAAACTGTTCCTTATATGTTTCAGCCTCCAGTCCCCTGATCTTCTTTGTTGCTCTTCTCTGGACTCTTTCTAGAGTCTCAGCGTCTTTTTTACATCGTGGTGACCAAAACTGGATGAAGGATTCCAACTGTGGCCTTACCAAGGCCTTGTAAAGTGGTATTAACACCTCACGTGATCTTGATTCTATTCCTCTCTTAATACAGCCCTGCACTGTGTTGGCTTTTTTGGCAGCTGCAGCACACGGCTGGCTCATATTTAAGGGATTGTCCACTAGGACTCAGAGATCTGATGTGGTCACTCTCGCCCAAGGTTCCGGCAATTTCAACTCCCTCTATCACTTCCCCTCTATTAGTAAGAATTAGGTCTAGTATGGTTTTTCTCAAGTTCCCTCTTTTATTTCTACCTGTGTCCCAGATCTGCTTACTCAAGTATTATCTTTCTTCTGCCGGCAGGTGGCAACGACTGCCCAGGTGTTTGTGCTCAGTTTCTCAGGAAATTCCCCCCCTCTGTCCTTCCAAATGGTCTGTCCCAGCAAGCCCTTCCCTGCATGGTCAAGGCAAATGGTCAGTCCTGATTTGAGGACATCCTTGCTCTGCTCTTAGTGTTCCTCTTTACACAAGTCCTTGTGCAACAAGCTGAACAAACCACCTCGTTCAAGGTTGTGGTCACACAGATCCTCCTCAAAGTACTCTTGGCAGCTGTGTTTGAGCTGTGTTGATGAGCCCTTCCAGCCAGCGAGAGTTTGAGGCTTCTCACTTCCTCCTGGGAAAACATAGAACATCAGAGTTGGAAGGGACCTTGGAGGTCTTCTAGTCCAACCCCCTGCACAAGCAGGAGACCCTCTACCATTCTGGACAAATGGCTGTCCGGTCTCTTCTTAAAAAGTTCCAGCAATGAAGCACCTACAATTTTGTTCGTTCTGAGCCTTTGCATTTCTGACTTCATCTTTGCAGATTCGGGCTATCTGCTGATATTCTGCCTTATGTGTCATCCCACTGATTAATTGTTCTGACATTTCTTCTAAGTTTTTGAATCTCTCTTTAGTGATCTTCCATCCGTTATTTCTTGTAATGAAGTAATTTTGGAATTTCTTTCTTTCTTTCTTTCTTTCTTTCTTTCTTTCTTTCTTTCTTTCTTTCCTTTCTTTCTTTCTTTTCCTCTTTCTCTTTCTGAAGGGATTTTATTATGCTGAAGCTTGATATTAGTAATATTGATATTAGTAGAGATACTTTGTAATCATTATATATATATATATATATATAGTCTGAGGTTTTCGTGGGTGTTTGTATGTAGGTCTTTGGTTGTTCGGGTTTTCTCCCGCGTAAAATTGGAAGTGTCTTGGTGACGTTTCGACGAAGTCCCATTCGTCATCTTCAGGCTGGTGTTTTCAGCTTCGTGCTTCGAGGAGCAATCACCAGGAGCAATCACGAAGCTGAAAACACCAGCCTGAAGATGACGAATGGGACTTCATCGAAACGTCGCCAAGACACTTCCAATTTTACGCGGGAGAAAACCCGAATAACCAAAGATCTACATACAAACATTTTAGATTGGGAAATTAGTTATATAAAAGCAAATGTGTCCTGCTTTAGGTACAGGTGATTGTTTCCATGAAAAGAGCACGGTAAGGGGAGGGCAGGAAAGGAGTTACAGATGGAGCCTGGGTTGCTGTGTATGAGTCATCATCTAGGAATTGTTTTTTTGTGCCATCTTACCAAGACCTGATTTTTTTGTTCTGCAAAGGCATAAAAGATAGAAGACATCTTTCCCGGCTGTTGCCTTCATCTGTCTACCAGCCACGAAGAGAGACGGGGTCGCCCAACTCTATTTTGATCAAAATAAAAGTTGTTTGCTTGCTGAAACCTCGGCTCAGAAGTTTCTTTGGCTCTTTTAAATTCCTGAGTAATGCTGGGACAATTGTGAGGCTAAGTGGAAAAACCTTACATTTGTTTTTCTTTCTTTCCTTCTCACGCAATCAACGTGTATCAACTCTTGATCTCACCGGGTGGATCCTCGGTGTTCTGAGAACTTGGTTTGCATATTGCTCACGTTTCATGGCCATTCTTGCCATCCGTTCAGCAAGATTGGTCTATAAATAGGAAGGGTTGCTACACAGCAGCTTCTCCTACCTGCTTGGAGTATTATTTTTATTCCTTGTTCCTTCATCTGTCCTTGCTCCTCTTTAACCAGGGTTGATTAATAGATGGGCAGTGAGGGGCACCCTGGGCTGATCAGTGTCCTCTGATGGCAGTCAGAAGACACAATGGAAAATCCTTAAATTTCACAAGACAGAACTTCAACTGCCCTGGGAGATGGGTTTGGATGAGGCAAGGTTGGAGAATTCAGAAGTTCTTCCAGAGCAATAAGCCTTACTGATACCAAATATTAAAATCAGCAGTCAAACAACAATTGCTTGGATTTGGCAAGGTTGCAATTCATCTGGTAGGGCTGCTCAGTTGCAGTCCCAATGTGGGGAATGGAAGCTGGGTTGAGTAAATCTGGCAATATTTGTAGCCCCGTGTTGAATTGTGGGGTCCTTGGTGCTCTCTCATTACACAACTAGCTAACCTCATCATTGCTAGAAGGGAGTAAGGTTTGTGGAGATGAGGAGGAGGAGGAGGAGGAGGAGGAGGACTGTGGGGACTTGGATGCTCTCTGAGCTTGGTTGTTTTCTTGCAGATGTTTCATTACTCTAGGGAACAAGGGACTGGAACAGGACAACAGGAACCTGCCTAGCTTTCTCCAAACTGGCCAGCCAATCCAACTTTTGGAATTCCCCATCTCTTGTCCAACCGTCTTGTGAAAGAGGAAAGAATTCAAATTCTCACTGTATTACCTCATCCTGCTTCCTGGATCTGTAGGTGTGAAATTGCTACTGGGGAGAATAAGTAGAGCGAGCAGCCCAGGTGTGGGGCAGACAGCCATAATGTCTTCTGGAGGTCTTCTGCTGCTGCTCAGACTCCTCACCCTCTGGGCAGAGCTGACCCCCGTCTCTGGCCAGGACCGTCCAAGTGAGCTTCCAGAATGATCTTGAAATTCTTTGCTGGAAGGGGCTGACGTGATCAGAGTTCTCCCCCAGGAAGGGAAAACCAAGAACCCCAGTCTAGAACCTCTGGCTTGGTGGTGCCTCTTCATGGAAGCTTTTTGAGATGGTAGTTGGGTGTCAGCTGAATAGGAGACAGAAATGGGAGGGGGGCCCAAGAAAGAGAAATGCAGTTTCAGGGGAAGGCTGACCTGTCTCAATTCAATGGAATAGCAGAATCAGGATTTTAAGCAACAGGATCCATCATTCAGCCATCCGGTCCAAACCCCAGAGCAGGAAATCAAAGTAAAATGTTCTAGATGGCTCCCCATTGTTTGTAATCTGAGTGTGTTAGGAGGGCACCTGGTTGGGAAGTGCGTTAAAGACTTTTTGCTAGCTAATAGATAATATTTGCCCCTTCATATTTCACAGAGTTTTGATATCTTCCTTCTGAAACGGGACCATGTAAAGCCAATGTTCGGGCCTTCTACTACAATTCGGCTTCAAACAATTGTGAACAGTTTACTTATGGTGGATGCCACGGCAATGCCAATAATTTTGAGACCAAAAATAAATGTCACTACACCTGTGTTGGTAAGTAGGGAAGGAGCTGTGGACAGACTCTTCCAATATAAGATAATTTATGTTGCTCAAGGTTGAACTGTGGAGGTCCTTGGTGCTCTCTGAACTTGGTGGTTTTCTTGCAAATGTTTCATGACCCAATTAAGGAACATTGTCAGTACTAGAAGGGAGTGGAATTTGCGGGGAGGAGGAGGAGGATAAGAAGGGGAGGAGGAGGAGGAGGAGAAGGAGGAGGAGGAGGAGGAGGAGAAGGAAGACTGTGGGGCATACTCTCATAGAATAGGATAGGATAGGATAGGATAGGATAGGATAGGATAGGATAGGATAGGATAGGATAGGATAGGACAGGATAGACCTGGAAGGGACCTTGGAGGTCTTACAGTCCAGCCTCGTGCTCAAGCAGGAGACGCTATACCAGCAGTAGGCCACCTTGGCTCTTTCATGGCTTGTGGACTCCAACTACCAGAATTCCTGAGCCAGCCATGCTGAGGGGAAAGGGAGAGGTTTCCAAGCTGAGCCATGCTGGCTGAGGAATTCTGGGAGTTGAAGTCCACAGGTCATAAAAGAGCCAAGGTTGCCTACCCCTGACCTATACCATCTCAATCAGGTGATTGTCCAGTCTCTTTTTAAAAAACTCCAACGATGGAGTGCCCACAATTTCTGGAGGCAACTTCTATTCCACTGGTTGATTCTCCTCACTGTCAGGAAGTTTCTCTTGATCGTTTCCTTGCAGATGTCAGGGACCTCTTCAGAGCGACTGTGTATGGGGTTTCCTCCCAGTTTATACACTACACTTTGCCCTGGAAGTCTTGATCAGGGTGCTGTTTTCTTCTTGACAACTCCTTGATTGGGGAATTATTTTCTGTGAGGTTGTTTGTCCCTACTCATGTGCTTGTTGACATGGATACTCCACCCTCCCCTTTCTGGAAATATCAAAGAGCCCTCCCTGTCTAAGTCCAGGTCTGTGTGCCGAGTGTCTCCGCTCAGAACTTCCACCCCACTTCCTGAAAGTCCTCTGCGTTTAGCCTAAGAACCTCAGGGTAACCTCCAGGAGACCCCAGGAAAGAGGAGGTCCAGAGGCAGAGTGCTATCTTTCCCCCTCTGTTTTGGGGGAAGGGGCTGCAGGTGTTGTGATTCCGTGCCAGCCTGTGATCCCGGTAGTTGAGTCTGGGGAATCAGAGGAGGAGGAGGAGGGGCCTGGAGAGCCATCAGAGTCAGAGGGAGGCTCTGATGAGTGCAGGACTTACAAACTAACAAAGAAGCTGGTCCTTCCACTCGTGATCAAGCTGAGAACCAGCTGTGCTGGGAAGCTGAGTCAGACTTGGAGGAAGCACAGCTGGAAGACCTCAGAGATGCTCGTAAATGTAGGCAGGTCACATGAGTAGGACAGAGGGAGGCAATGGGGTGACTCCAGGGGAGAAGGAGAAAGCAGTGAGAAGCTATGCCTTGGGGGCTGCATAACAAAAAGGGAATGTGTGGGCAGAGTGCTATATTTCCCCTCTGTTTTGGGGAAAGGGGCTGCAGGGATGTGCAGAGTCAGGAGAGAATGTCTCTGCCTCCCATTCCCTGGAATCCCTTCCTGATGGGGAAGATAGACTAAGATGCACATTCAGCACACCCACAAGGAGAACCACCTTCCTCTTCGGTAGAAATGGGAGGTGCACGTTCCCCTTCCCAGGTCAAGAGAGAGGAGCCCAGTTATAAAGCCCAGCTCAGGGTCCCAAGAGGCTGACCCAAAAAGGAAATGGATCAGCTCTGTGGGGAAGGAGATGGGGAGGTGGGATCCTGCTCCACTGGCTCATCTGGATGTATGGAGATGTTTTGGCTCCTGAAAGGCCCAGAGATGGGATCTTGCTTGATCTGGGATTCCAATTCTGAAGGAATCTCTCAGCCTTGGGATCTTCTATTTTGCAGAGAAACGTGGAGTGTGTCCCCAGGGCTCTCAACAACAGGGCCAGCAAGGCAAGATTCCTTGTTGTGAGAATTGTGAAAATAACTGGAAATGTCCTGGGCAGAAGAAGTGTTGCCGTTATGGAGGCATGACTGAGTGCAAGGATGCCATTTTTGAGAAGTGTGGTGGGTCCTGCACATTGTCACTTGTGCAGTTTGCTCAGTGCAAAGGAATGGCTGTGGGGCGTCTCCTCGGTCCAGACGTTCTCTGGGCACCTGCAGGTTTCTCTGGAGTCTCTCAGGCTCTCCTTCTGTCCATCAAAGGTGGAACAGATGTAAGAAAAGGAAGGTGCCCTGATGTGGAAGCAGAGCTTGGTGTGGTGCGGTGGGTCCCTTCTTCCTCATAGGTACCCCACCCATGAGACTGACCCTCCCCCTCCCCCTCCCACTGTCCCTTGACCTCTTCTCCTCCTGAACCTCCTTTGGGAGAATGCCCTCCCCCATTCCAGCTGCTGCTGGACACTGTGTTGGAGAAGATGGTCCTCCTGCCAGCCTGGTCAGGAAGCCAGAAGGTCCCAGGCAAGGAGGACTTCCAGGAGGAGGAGAGGCTGGGACAGAACCCCTTGCCCACTTTGGTCCAGCTCATCCTCTGGGCAGACCAGAACTGGTCCATGCTGAGGTGACAGGAAGGTCCACTATAGCTTTGCCTTGAGGTCTCTTGGAAAGAGAGGATTGAGAAAGGACATTGGGGGTCATCTAGTCCATCCTCTTTCCAGTACAGAAATCCTCAGAGCATCCTGGAGAGATTCTGTCCCACCTTTGCTTGAAACCTTCAGCCCCATAACTCCAGTAGGGAGGTTGCCCCATTGCTTCCCTTCTCTCCCAATCCGGACATTCACCCCCGATTTCAGGCCTGGGTCTCCATGGCTGAAAGATTAGGCAGGATGAAGCCCTGGAGGGAATTATGGGCAGAAACCTCATGTCTGAATGCTTGTTTTTACAGTGTTACCCACGAGGAGACCCACCAGAATTGGATCTAGTGTTCCAAATTGAATCAAAGAGTCTTCTTCTGTCCTGGACCACCCTGGAGATCCTCCCCCCAAAACTCACCCTGGGTTCATTCCTTCTTCTCTGCAATAAAGCATTGGCTCCAACTCATCTCTTGGTCTCAGGTGTCTTCTTTAGCCCCTTTGGGGGTTTTCCTTCCCCACTTTAACCAGTGTCTCCCCCATGTCAGAGAAGAGGAGCACCGTTCCCTAATGTGGCTTTCCAGAGGGAATCCACAGGGGAAGCACCTCTGGGAGACTGAAGTCCCTGAAACTCAGTCCCCACAAAGGGCTTACTCCAGAGTAAGTCTTGGATGGATGCAGAGATTCTGGTGTGTTGTGCAATAACTCCACACAGATGGTCCGGCTGGAGACCATGAGAAAAATCAGAAAACTTTCTGCCCTTATTTAAAATATGCAGAACAGAAAAAAAAGAGAAGCAGCAGGAAAAATAAACGAGAATAGAAAACAGAACAGCAGGAAAAATATTAGCTGCTTGAGGGCTGCTTGTGCTTATAGATACGTGTCTGCTTTACACATATGCCATCATAGCTATCCACGCAAAATCTCCTTTTCCTGCCCCCTGTTCATAAGTCACCAGCAACTTCATCTCCTCAGCCTGGAGAACCAAGAGCCTCTCCAGGAGATAAGCTCCTGGCCATCTTCCCTTGGCTCCTTCTGATGTACCCAGATGCTCCTCAAAGGTCTTTGTTCTGGATCGTATAACTCTATGTAACCCTCACTAGAGCATGTAGGTTTGCATGTAACAATGTTTGGCATTTATTGGGTTAAGTGCTGTCTCCTTAAGAGATGGCTTATGGGTGATGTAGTTTTAGCTAGTCAGTCATCCCATGTTAATGGGTCAGTGGGAGGAGTTTCTAAGGGCATTGGGAGACTTCCTGGACACAAGCCAGATTGGAAGGACTTTGTCTAAAGAGAAGCATGGGCCATTGGATGTCACCTTATGACCCAGTTCTGCTATAAAGATGGTATGGAGAGAGCATTAGCTTCTCACCTATGGGAATGAACAGAGATGTATTTTCCAGGAGCAACCATCGTAAATGCAAGTAATCTCTCTGAATAAATACATTTCTGTTATGAAATTATTCCTATTGAGTTTATCTGTCTGATCTGATTTATAAGGCGTTTTAACTTTGGGTCAGAACAGTCTTAGCTTGGTTGTCTTCTCTCCAGAATGGCCACTAAAGGCTCTTCAGAAACCTGTCCTCATAAGCCATGTCCAGAAGACTTTGTGTCATCTGGCAGATCTGGCAGAATTGTCAAAAGGCCAGAACGTGTCCTGGTGTAGGTTGGAGAGGAGACTCCTGTCATCTACTGCTACTTTCCCCACCTCAGATACGCCTGACAACCTCAGTTTAGAGGAGGAGGAGGAGGAGGAGGAGGAGGAGGAGGACTTGGAACTGGAACTGTCCAACAGGGAAGGCATGCCAGGGGCTGAGGACAATGCTATCCCAAACTCCTCAGGCATTGGGGAGGTGGTCGACCAGGCAGCGAGCTGCCTGCCTGCACAGACATAGGGGGGAGGATCGGCTGCTGACTGGCAGTAGTGCTGATAGGCAGCTAATCCCCTCTGATGAAGAACAGCTGCCTCCTCCACCGATCCAGCTTTTTTTGTCTGCTGCTTCACACGCTCGCTCATAGTCAAGTGATTGTCCACTAGGATTCCAAGGTCCCTCTCACAGTTCCTGTTGGTGCTCAGGTGCTCAAGAAATCCACCCCCACACTCTCTCCTCAGTGGTCTGTCTCAGCAATGCCTTCCCTACAGGACCAAGGCAAATGGTCAAGACAGAGGAGGACTTTGTTGCTCTGCTGTTAGGTGTCCTCTTTACACAAATCCTCCTGCAACAGTCTGAAGAAATCACCACAGCTGTGATCACACAACCTCCTCTTGCAGCTGTGTTTGCAGCTGTGGCGAAGGGCCCTTCCAGCCAGCGCGAGTTGGAGGCTTCTCACCTCCTCCTTGGGAAACATCAGAGTTGGAAGGGACCTTCTATCTTCTAGTCCAACCTCCTGCTCAAGCAGGAGACCCTACACCATTCTGGACAAATTTACAGATGACACCAAGCTGATAGGAATAGTCAACACTCCAGAAGATAGCTTAAGATACAAGATGATCTTGACAGTTCATTCTATGTTGGGGAAAAGGTTTATCTTTCAGCTTGAAGGTTGCCCAGGTGCTTCATTAGTCAAAATAATCTTTTATCCCGTGGGAACCAAGGTCATCTACTGCTTCCAGGACCAGAGACTGGGCATTGTATAAAAAGCCCACCAAATGAGTATATTGGGGAACGTAGTTGCTTGCATAGTTTTATGGGTGGGACATTTAACTTTGTAATTGGGCAATTGTTACTTGGGTATTCAGACTTGATTTCACTTTTGACCATGCTGGTACTTTGTAACTAATAAAGATGTTCTTTGAGGGATTTCCAAGCCTTAGAGTTCTGCTTTATTCGTCTCTGTTTGTCAGAACTATGACGTTTAAACATGGGGTGCTATCTAACAAAATGAAATTCAGTGGTGAAAAAAGTAAGGTTCTACATTTAGGCAAGAAAAACCAAATGCACAGGTACAGTATAGGTGGTACCTTGCTCAATAGTAGTAACTGTGAGAGGAATCTCAGAGTCCTAGTGGACAATCACTTAAATATGAGCCAGCAGTGTGCTGCAGCTGCCCAAAAAGCCAACACAGTGCTAGGCTGCATTAACAGAGGGATAGAATCAAGATCACATGAAGTGTTAATACCACTTTACAAGGCCTTGGTAAGGCCACACTTGGAATACGGCATCCAGTTTTGGTCACCATGATGTAAAAAAGATGTTGAGACTCTAGAATGAGTGCAGAGAAGAGCAACAAAGATGATTAGGGGACTGGAGGCTAAAAATACAAAGAACTGATTGCTGGAATTAGGTATGTCTAGTTTAATGAAAAGAAGGACTAGGGGTGACATGATAGCAGCCTTCCAGTATCTCAAGGGCTGCCCCAAAGAAGAGAGAGTCAAGCTATTCTCCAAAGTGCCTGAAGGCAGGACAAGAAACAATGGGTGGAAACTGACCAAGGAGAGAAGCAACCTGGAATTAAGGAGAAACTTCCTGACAGCTAAACAATTAACCAGTGGAACCACCTGCCTCCAGAAGGGGTGAATGTTCCAACACTGGAGCTTTTTAAGAAGAGACTGGACAGCCATTTGTCCGAAATGGTGTAGGGTTTCCTGCATGAGCAAGTGGTAATAATAATAATAATAATAATAATAATAATAATAATAATAATAATAATAATAATAATAATAACAACAACAATAGTAATAGTAATAATAATAATAACAAGAAGGAGAAGAAGAAGGAGAAGAAGAAGAAGAAGAAGAAGAAGAAGAAGAAGAAGAAGAAGAAGAAGAAGAAGAAGAAGAAGAACAACAACAACAACAACAACAACAACAACAACAACAACAACAACAACAGAGTTGAAAGAGACCTTGGAGGTGTTTTAGTTCAACCCCCTACTTAGTCAGGAAACTCTATAGTCTCTTCTTAAAAACCTCCAGTGATGGAGGACCCACAACTTCTGGAGGGCTGTCCCACTGGTTAATTGTCCTCACTGTCAGGAAGTTCCTCCTTAGTTCTAGGTTGCTTCTCTCCTTGATGAGTTTCCATCCGTTGTTTCTTGTCCTGCCTTCAGGTACTTTGGAGAACAGCTTGACTCCCTCTTCTTTGGGGCAGACCCTGAGATACTGGAAGGCTGCTATCCTGTCCCCCCTCGTCCTTCTCTCCATTAAACTAGACATACCCAATTCCAGCAACCGTGCCTTGTATGTTTTTGTTCTGTTGCTCTTGGACTAGATGACCTCCAAGTTCCCTTCCAACTATGTTGTTGTTGTTGTTGTTGTTATTGTTGTTGTTGTTATCTGTCCAGTCTCTTCTTAAAAAGTTCCAGCAATGGAGCACCCACAACTTCTGAAGTCATTCCACTGATCAGCTGTTCTCACTGTCAGGAAATTTCTCTTTCCTCATCTTCCACCCATTTCTTCTTGTAATGAGGTAATTTTGGATTTCATTTCCTTCTTCCAGAGGATTAACTCTCGCATGCAATCAATATACTCCCCCTTCTTCATCCAGGGATTCAGAGCTAAAGCAAAGAGTGGAGGACCCAGGAGAAACCCTTGTGACCCCACCCTCGATAATTCCTGTTGGATCCTGAGTGTTCTGAAAACCTGGTTTGCATATTGCTCACCTCTCACTGTCATTCTGGGTAACGTCATCCGTGCAGTGAGATTGGTCCATGGATAGGAACGGTTGGTACACAGAAGCTTCTCCTAACTGTGGAGGATTAGAGTTCTCACGTGGCAGTCAAAAGAAGCAAAACAAATTCCTAAATGTCACAAGACAGAGAGGTGGAAAATGGTATTGATCATTAGGCAACGTAGGGGAATGTAGGAGGAGGTCAAGAAGTTACTGCATAGCAATACGTCTCATCGATACCAAACATTTAAAAACACCATCCAAATAATAATTGTTTCAAGAATGATTTCTACTTTCAACTATAATAATAATACTAACAACAACAATAACAGCAGCAATAATAATAATAATAATAATAATAATAATAATAATAATAATAAGAAGAAGAAGAAGAAGAAGAAGAAGAAGAAGAAGAAGAAGAAGAAGGAGGAGAAGGAGAAGGAGAAGGAGAAGGAGAAGGAGAAGGAGAAGGAGAAGGAGGAGAAGGAGAAGGAGAAGGAGAAGGAGGAGGAGGAGGAGGAGGAGGAGAAGGAGAAGGAGAAGGAGAAGGAGAAGGAGAAGAAGAAGAAGAAGAAGAAGAAGAAGAAGAAGAAGAAGAAGAAGAAGAAGAAGAAGAAGAAGAAGAAGAAGAAGAAGAAGAAGAAGAAGAAGAAGAAGAAGAAGAAGAAGAAGAAGAAGAAGAAGAAGAAGAAGAACTGGAGAAGATAACAAAATACAAAGACCTACAAATAGAAATAGAAAGACTGTGGCAAAAGCAAGCAAGGGTGGTACCAATAGTCATAGGCTCCTTGGGTGCAATCCCAAAACACCTGGAGCACCACTTGAACACCATTGGCATTGACAAATTCGCTATTAATCAATTGCAAAAGGCGGCCTTCCTAGGAACTGCTTCCATCCTGCGACGATACCTGTAATACCATCAAACATCCACATCTGCCTATCCCAGGTCCTGGGTAAGGACTCGATAGGTAGACAAAACGCCAAATCCAGTCTGAACATCTGGCTGACTGTGCGATGAGCCATAATAATAATAATAATAATAATAATAATAATAATAATAATAATAATAATAAAGTTGGAAGGGACCTTGGAGGTCATCTAGTCTAACCCCCTGCTCAGGCAGGAAACCCTATACCATTTCGGACAAATGGCTATCCAGTCTCTTCTTAAAAACTTCCAGTGTTGGAGAAGGGAAGGAGGGAGGAAGGAAGGAAAGAAGGAAGGAAAGAAGGAAGGAATAATAGAATAACAGATGGAAGGGACCTTGGAGGTCATCTAATCCAACCCCCTGCTCAGGCAGGAAACCCTACACCATTTTGGACAAATGGCTGTCCAGTCTCTTCTTAAAAACTTCTAGAGTTGGAGCATTCACCGCTTCTGGAGGCAGGTGGTTCCACTGATTAACTGTTCTAACTGTCAGGAAATAATTAGCTTGATTAAAAAAAAAAACGGGACAAGGGGAGGGAATGCAAGGGGGGAGGGAAATTGCATCTGAGCATCATCATTTCTGGTGAGGGACTGCCCAGCCCAAGAGCCCAGTGGTCAGGTGGACTAGCGTGGGTCACTGGTTCCCATAACAAAATAAAGAGAAGCGATTGGTGGGTGTTAATGGGTGACCCACAGGGAAAGGGGGGGGATTAACTATGCTAGCTTTTACATGGTGTGGGAAGTCAGCACCCCCCCCCCCCAGAGAAGGAAATATTTAAAAGGCAGAATATATTTCCCTAAAGGATTTTAAAAGCAGAAACCAACCCCGCCCCCAAGTCTCTCTGTCCCAAACAGAAACCAACTCTACAGAATTACAGATGTGTTAATCTTGTCAGAAAGACAGGAGTCAGGAAACTGAGATTAGGAAGAAAGATCTCTAGAATCAACACCAAAAATCTAAGAGTCATCAGCCACAGCCCCAGGGAAGCAGGATATGACCTTTAGGAGATAATAGGATTAACCCACCACCTTCAGAATACCAGAAAGGCACACTCAGACTTAGGTCAATGTTCATGCCACAGAAACAACTCCAAACAAAAGCCTCCAGAGGGTATAAAAACCCACTCCCTACATGTGCTCCCTCTCTTTTCTTCCCTCTCTTTCTGTCTGGCTCTCCTCTTCAATAAACTGCAACCTTCTTTCTAAAGCAGTCGCCATGTTGTTTATTCCCGGCTTGGACTGAACCACAATGAAGACTTTTCCTTCAACAATGGAAAACCCAGAGCTGCTTTCGCTTCATCTTCTACCAATATGGTTTATTCGGTAAATGTTGGTAAAATAATGTCCCAGGAGTTCCTTTTTCTGGACCCACCAACTGGACAATTGACAAATTGCTTGGATTTTAGAAGATGCAGGTTTCCATCTTAGGCCCAGGACTCTTCAGTCTCTTCATAAATGACTTAGATGAGGGAATAGAAGGGGAAATTGTCAAATTTGCAGATGACACTAAACTGGCAGGAAGAGCCAACATCCCAGAAGACAAACTCAGGATCCAAAAAAAACTTGACAGACTTGAACAGTGGGCCCTATCCAACAACATGAGTTTCAGTGTGGAGAAAACGTTTTACACTTAGGCAGGAAAAACCCCAAAGATACAAGTACTGGCTCAAAAACAGCAGCTGTGAGAGGGGCCTTAGAGTTCCTGGTGGATGATCACTTCAACATGAGCCAGCCATGTGTGGCAGCAGGCGAAAAAGCTAACACAATCCTTAGCTGTATAAGCAAAGGCATAGAATTAAATCACATGAAGTATTAGTACCACTTTACAAAGACTTAGTAAGGCCTCACCTGGGACCCTGCACCCAATTTTGGTCACCACATTACAATAAAGATGTTGGGACTTTGGAAAAAGTGCAGAGAAGAGCAACTAAGATGATTAAAGGCCTGGAGAATAAAACGTATGAAGAACATGTAAGGACCCACCCCACTTTGCATCTTAAGAAGACAGAAGTCTTGGAATAATTCTTCCAACAGGAATCCTTTATTAAGAGAAAATGGTTGCAGGCTTGCTAGACAGGACTTGGGGTTCAAGCTCTCCCATTCAAGGTTTTAAGGGGTTCCCCAGTAGTCCCACCCAATCAACCCCCCTTCCAGTGATAGTTTCAAGTATCACAATTCCACCCCCTTTCTTCTTTCTTCCGTCTGGATGGAGACTTCAGATAACTACATGAAAGGCAAATACCGTTCTTTGGTATGCTAACGCTTTGAGGTTACAATAAACACACATTCAGCATTCAGCTCTTTGAAGTGTACTGAAGGAAGTGAGGGCCATAAAGCCCCTTTGTTCTCCTCCTTCTCTCCCTCTTATGGCAGAATCCAAAGAAGGCAGAATTGGGAGTTTCTATATTTGATAATTAAAGATGAAATATAATTGGATTCTGACATCCGGCCCCTCTTAAAAATAAGAGAGATCCACCTGAAAGAAAACACAAGTATAAAATTTAGTCAGGCTTGTTAGGATACTCTGTGTGAAACTTCTTCAATAGCTTCGGGGCTCTGACATGACATTTATGGACCCACTCATTTTGTGAGGGAGGGAGGTGTTTCCAGGCAACTAGATACTGAGTTGCTCCATGATATCTCCTAGAATCAAGGATTTCCTTTATTTCGAAGTGTTGTTCACCCTCCACCATGAGTGGAGGTGGTGGTGGGGGGATTTTTGGCCGTAGATGTGACTGATGCTCTCTTTTCAGCAAGCTGCAATGAAAAATTGGGTGTATTTGCCTGAGATTTTTGGGTAATTCTAATTCTACTGTTACTGGATTTATGATTCTTTTAATTGGAAAAGGTCCTATATATTTTGGTCCAAGTTTTTTACAGGGCTGTAGGGACTTTAGGTATTTTGTAGATAAGTACACCATTTCTCCTATAATGAATGGTGTAGGCTCAACCCTTTTTTTATCGGCTTGTGTTTTGTATGCCTGCCTAGCTTCATCTAGTGCTTTTCTGACTATTGGCCAGGTGTTTTGTAATTTCTCCATCCATTCTTTCAGCGAAGGGATCGTTGGTTCGTTTGGGGTTAATTCTGGCATGGGGTTGAAACTTTGACCGGTGGCTATTTGAAAAGGAGTGTAACCTGTGCTGGAGTGGACTGCATTATTGTAGGCAACTTCTGCAAAAGGAAGTAAGTCCGTCCAATCACTCTGTTGGAAATTTAAAAAGCATCTCAAATATTGCTCAAATACTGAATGGCACCGTTCCGTTTGTCCATCTGTCTGAGGGTGATGGCTAGATGTCAGTCCCTGAGTGGTCCCTAAGAGAGATAAAAATTCCTTCCAAAATGCAGACGTAAATTGCACTCCCCTATCAGAGATGATGCGTTGGGGTGCCCCGTGCAATCTGTAAATGTGCTGGATGAAAAGTCTTGCTAAGGCCTTTGCAGTGGGAATCTTTTGGCAAGGGATAAAGTGCACCTGTTTGGAAAACAAGTCCGTGACTGTCCAGATAACAGTATTCCCATTGCTTTCTGGCAATTCCACTATAAAATCCATGGCTATTTCCCTCCAGGGGGCTGAGGGACTTGCCACTGGTTGTAATAGCCCTGGCGATTTCCCTTGCAACCTCTTTGCTGATGCACAGGTTGGGCAGCTGGCAACATAACGTTCTATGTCCTTTTTTATTGATGGCCACCAAAATTGCCGTTTAATTAAGTGTAAAGTTTTTACAAATCCAAAATGCCCTGCTGATTTTGTGTCATGGCAAAGGTGCATGAAAGTTAGTCTTTGAGTTGTTGGTATATATAACTTTTCCCCTACCTAAGGCAACCCGTCTCTCATTGTGCACACATGTTTGTTTTTCTGGAACCAGTCATCTGTTTCCAAACTTTTTCTGAATTCAATCCCAGTTTGGCTGTCCAGTTGTGGTTTTATTTTGGCTTGGGTTCTTGTGGTTACTGGTGCTGCCAGTTGTGACTCTGCCATTATTGGTCTAGAGTCTGTGGTTCGTGCGCTGTTATATTGAGGCATGCGAGATAGTGCATCTGCCAGGAAGTTCTTTCTTCCTGGTAAATGTTTGAGCTTAAATTGGAATTGGTGAAAATGCTGGGACCAGCGGGCTTGTTTGGGATTGAGTTTCCTGGAAGTTTTCAGGGCTTCTAAATTTTTGTGATCAGTCCACACCTGGAAGGGGATTTTGTTGCCTTCCAGGAACTGTCGCCACGTGAGTAATGCCCAACGTATCCCATAAGCCTCCTTCTCCCATACGGGCCAGCGCTGTTCTGTTTCCGTGAGTTTCTTGGATGTATATGCACAGGGTTGCAATACTGCATCATCATTTTCTTGTAATAGCACAGCCCCCACTGCCACATCACTTGCATCTGCCTGTATTACGAAGGGCTTGTCCATGTCTGGGTGCCTTAGTACTGGTTCGGCAGAAAAAAGTCTCTTTAGTCTCTCAAACGCTGCTTGGCACTCCATTGTCCATGTTAGTGGCTGGCTAGGTTTTACTGAGGATGCTCCCTTCGTTTTTAGTAAGTTAGTGAGGGGCAAGGCTATCTGTGCAAATGAGGGGATGAATTGGCAGTAAAAATTTGCAAAGCCCAGGAAACTTTGTAGTTGCTTTCTTGTGCGGGGTGGTGCCCAATCTAGTACTGCTTTGACCTTCTCCGGGTCCATTTCAATGCCCTGTGGGGATATGCGATAGCCTAGGTAGTCTATCCTTTCCTGGTGGAATTCGCATTTTGAGAGTTTGGCATATAGGTGAGCGGCTCACAGCTTCTTTAAAACCGCTCTGACAAGTTTGACGTGTTCTTCTTTTGTTTCAGTAAAGATAAGAATGTCGTCCAAGTAAACAAGGACCCCCTTAAATAGGTGCTCCCTTAGAACGTCATTGATTAATTGCATAAAGACTGCAGGGCCCCCTTGTAATCCAAATGGCAAGACTTTGAATTGATAGCACCCCATGGGGCAGTTAAATGCAGTCTTCCATTCGTCCCCTTCCTTGATTCTCACGCGATAGTAAGCTTCCCTTAGGTCTAGTTTAGAAAAAATTTTCCCTTTCGATAGGTGTGACAGCATGTCTTTCATGAGGGGCAGCGGGTATAGGTTGCTTTCACTGATTGTATTCAGGGCCCTATAATCCACGCATAAACGTAAAGAACCATCCTTCTTCTCTCTAAAAAGGACCGGGGCAGCCACTTTAGGCTTGGCTGGCTCAATGAAACCTCTCTCCAGGTTTTTTTTTATAAATCTTTCCATTTCCTCCTTCTCCTTTGGGCTCATGGAGTATAATCTGGGCTTCGGGAGTTTTGCCCCAGGCTTGAATTCAATGGTACAGTCTGTGGGTCGGTGGGGGGGAAGCTCATTCGCCCTCTCCTCACTGAAGACTTCAGCAAGGTCCCTATATTCCTCTGGTATTTCTGTTAATCTTTTTTCCTCTCCTATGGATGCTTTTTCTATTCTTGATTCTGGTAGCCTCCCTTGGGGTTTTAAATCCATAGGGTCCCCCTTCGGGAATTTGATTTCTGTCGTCCTCCAATTTACCCAGGGGTTCCATTTTTTCAACCATTCCATCCCTAGAATCATTGGGCATTCCATACCTGGGGTCACCACAAACGTTAAGTTCTCTTCATGGTTGCCCAGGGAGAGGTGTATTGGCAGAGTGGCTAGGGTAGCTGGCACCCCCCCTGCTATGGATCCATCTAGCTGGCCAAATGAGATTGGTTGTTCCAGTCTCCTGGATGGGATGCCCAGATTCCCCACTAGTGTTGGGCTAATGAGGCAGCGGGTGCAGCCAGAGTCTATTAAGGCTTTCACCTTCACAGCTTCGGGCATGGGGGGGATTAATATAGTCACTGTTTTGAAGATGGGTGTGATGCGTCCACTTACCAGGGGTTCGCCCTCCGAGCTGTCATCTGAGGCATCCACCGGCCCTGTGGTGTAGGCTGGAGTTCTTTCCCCTTGGTGAGAAGAGGTGGGGGTTTCTGCAATTTCCATCATTCTCATGGCCGTTTCTTTTGGCTTAGCTGAATACTTTCGGGGTTTGTTGATTGGGGATCTGTCTGGGTTGTGCTGGGGGGCCTTTGAGCGGCATTCTACAGCTCGATGCCCTTCTCTTCCGCACTTGAAACACCCCATTTGCTTCTTGGCTGTAGCCGATGATTTCACCGGTTGGTGTGTCAGCTCAGGCGGGGGGCGGCTCCATTGTTTTCCTCGTCGGTGCCTCTTCAATATGTCGATCTCTGCTTCCTCTGCCAAGACGTACCATTCCTCAAGTTGATGTGGGTCCCCTCGGGGCAGGCAAGCATCATATAGATCATAGTTTAGTCCGTCTTTGAAATGGCCAAGGAGGATGTCTTCTGGCCAATTCAGTTTGCTGGCAATGGCCCGGAATTCTTGTGTATACTCAGCCACTGGGCGTTTGCCTTGCCTCATCGTTGTTATTCTTTCACGGGCTTTGCGATCAGCCAGGGGGTCTTCAAATCGTCTTCTCAAAGAGGACATGAAACGGTTGAAGTTACTGAGTTCTGGGGCATTGGAGTCATGCAAGTTCACTACCCAATCCGCAGCTGGTCCATCCAGGGCAGATTGCACGATCCGGATGCGGGCTTTGTCGCTGGGAATGTCCTGCCCATATTCCTCCATGTAGCTGAGGACTTGGGTTAGGAAAAACCCCAAGCGTGTTGGCTCCCCTTTGAATTTCACCTCCAACGGTGGACGTCTTGGAATGGATCGGTGCCTCCGTTGTGGGTGGTAATGTCTTCCATCCAGGTTGCCATCTGTGGTCCGGTAGGGGGTGGGGGCTCCTGGATCAGTAGATGTCCCTGGGGTTGCAGGTTCCACGTCCCCCTCGGTGTCTCTCCCTTTGTGGCTCCAGGAACTGGGGCGGCCGTAGGGCTCAGTATTCTCCTCTCCTAGGGAGCTGAGAGTTCTCTTCATCAGGTCAATAGCTTTCTCTAGGATCCAGTCTGAGTACGGTGCCCAGCTTCCTCCCTCTTCACTTGCGTGCAGGGATTTCTCCATCTCCTGCTTCCATTCTGGTTGCTTGGTCCCCCGTCTCAGGGTCACCTTGTCTGACATGGTAAATTTTTGCAAAATCCCCCGGCAAGGGTCTCCCTTCCAGGTGGATTAATTTTGCAAGTCCTGTCTAATGTAAGGACCCACCCCACTTTGCATCTTAAGAAGACAGAACTCTTGGAATAATTCTTCCAACAGGAATCCTTTATTAAGAGAAAATGGTTGCAGGCATGCTAGACAGGACTTGGGGTTCAAGCTCTCCCATTCAAGGTTTTAAGGGGTTCCCCAGTAGTCCCACCCAATCAACCCCCCTTCCAGTGATAGTTTCAAGTATCACAATTCCACCCCCTTTCTTCTTTCTTCCGTCTGGATGGAGACTTCAGATAACTACATGAAAGGCAAATACCCTTCTTTGGTATGCTAACACTTGAGGTTACAATAAACACACATTCAGCATTCAGCTCTTTGAAGTGTACTGAAGGTAGTGAGGGCCATAAAGCCCCTTTGTTCTCCTCCTTCTCTCCCTCTTATGGCAGAATCCAGAGAAGGCAGAATTGGGAGTTTCTATATTTGATAATTAAAGATGAAATATAATTGGATTCTGACACTCCCTCTTCTTTGTGGCAGCCCCTGAGATATCAGAATTTGTATATGTATATGTATATGTATAGAAAGGGAATGTCGAAATGATCACTTTCAGGAAGATGTAATAACATCTTACCTAACTTTCTCTCAAAGTAGCCAGCCAATCCAACTTTTGGGATTCCCCTTCTCTTGTCCAACCATCTTGTGGAAAGAGACAGGAACTAGGATTCTCACTGCATTAGGTCATCCTGATTCCTGGATCTGTAGGTGTGAAATTGCCAGTGGGGAGAATAAATAGAGCGAGCAGTCTGAGGTTGGGACAGACGGCTTCATCATGTCTTCTGGAGGTCTTCTGCTGCTTCTGGGATTCCTCGCCCTCTGGGCAGAGCTGACCCCCGTCTCCGGCCAGGATCCTCCAAGTGAGATCTTTCAGAATGATCTTGAAACCCTTTGCTGGGAGGGGCTGACATGGTCAGAGGGCAGAGTTCTCCCCCAGGGAGGGAAAACCAAGAGCCCCAGTCTAGAACCTCTGGCTTGGTGGGGCCTCTTCTGGGAAGGTTCTTGAGATGGTAGTTGGGTGTCAGCTGAAGAGGAGACAGAAAGAGAAATACAATTGCAGGGGAAGGCTGACCTATCTTTACTCAATGCAACAGCAGAATCAGGGCTTTAAGCCTCAGGGTCCATCATTCAGCCATCCTCTTCAAACCCCAGAGCAGGAAACCAAATTAAATCATCCCAGATGGCTCTTGACCATGTGCAGACTGAGCATGCTAGGAGGGCTCCAGGTTGGGGAAGTGCCTTAAAGATTCTTGTGCTACTTAATCAAATAACCTCTCCCTCTCCCTATTGCAAAGGGTTTTGTTCTCTTCCTGCTGAAACCGGTCCGTGTAGAGGCAGAATTCCTCGTTTCTACTACAACTCGGCTTCGCAACAATGTGAACAGTTTTTTTACAGTGGATGCGGTGGGAATGCCAACAATTTTGAGACCAAAGATCAATGTCAGTACACCTGTGTTGGTAAGTGGGGAAGGAACTACAGACTGACCTCGTCACTGAAAAAGAACTGCTGTCTCCTAAAATTAAGCCTAGGATGGCTTAATGTAGTATCCTGGTTCTCACAACAGGCTAGGATTGATTCAGTAGAAGGGAATCTTTGTCATTCAAGTTTGAATTGTGGAATGTCTGGCACTGTCTAAGCTTGGTGGTTTTTTTGCAGACTGTTTGATGACCCAACTAGGGAACATCATCAGTGCTAGAAGGGGGTGAGTTTGCAGAGAGGAGGAGGTGGTGGAGGAAGAGGAGGATGACAACTTAGAGGTCCTTGATGTTCTCTGAGCTTCGTCATTTTCTTGCAGACATTTCATGACCCAGCTAGGTAACATCACCACTGCAGTTGAGTGTGGGCTTTGCTCCCTGTTTAGATACTTCAGCTTTTCCTGCAAGTCTTGGTGGGAGTGAGGTTTTCTTCTTGATAGTTCCTGGATTGGGGAATTATTTTCTGCTGGGATGTTTGTCCCTGATGATGTGGATGTTGGCGTGATGGCTCCATCCTATCAAGGGCCCAATTCTGAGTGGGGCCAGTTGCGTGTGCTGAGAACTCAGCACAGCCAGCTCAGAACTTCAACCTCCCCATTTAGCCTAAGAACTTCAGGCAACGTCTAGGAGGTCCAAGGAAAGAAGAACTCTCTGGTTGTCCATCCCCAGCTTGGGGGAGGGTGCTCTCTTGCCCCCTCTCTATTTGGGGAGGGGGCTGTGGGAGTGTGCAGGACCAGCGTAGACAGCCTCTGCCTCCCATTCCCTGGAATTCCACCTTCCTCTTTGGTGGAAACCAGGGTTGTCCATGTCCACCCCCAGGATCTGTGGCTAAAGGGAGGGGAGCCCAGTTATAGGGACCCTCCCCCAGGTCCTGAGAGGTCGACCCCCAGCAGGAAACAGCTCTGCTTTGTGAGGAAGGAGGTGGGCAGGTGGGATCTGGCAGCGTCTCACCTGGATGTATGGAGAGGTTTCAGTTCCTGAAAGGCCAGAGATGGGATCTTGCTTGATCTGGAATTCCAATTCTGGAGGAATCTCTCAGTCTTGGGATCTTCTATTCTGCAGAAAAGCCTGGGGTGTGTCCCCAGGGCCCTCAACAACAGGGCCAGCAAGGCAAGATTCCTTGTCGCAAGAATTGTGAAAATGACTGGAAATGTCCTGGGCAACAGAAGTGTTGCCGTTACGGAGGCATGACTGAATGCAAGGATGCCGTCTTTGAGACGTTTGGTAGGTCCCGCACATTGTCACTTGTGCAGTTTGCTCAGTGCAAATAAATGGCTGTGGGGCGTCTCCTCAGTCCAGACATGCTCTGGGCACCTGCAGGTTCTCTGGGGTCTCTCAGGCTCTCCTCCTATCTGTCAGAGGTGGAGCAGATGTTATAAAAGGAAGGTGCCTTGATGTGGAAGCAGAGCTTGGTGTGGGCGGTGGGTCGCTTCTTCCTGTCAGGTACCCCACCCCCACTCTGGGGGAGCCATGAGACTCCCCCTCCCCCTGTCCCTTGACCTCTTGTCCTCCTGAACCTCCTTTGGAGAATGCCCTCCCCCATTCCAGCTGCTGCTGGACACTGTGCTGGAGAAGATGGTCCTCCTGCCAGCCTGATCAGGACGCCAGAAGGTCCCAGGCAAGGAGGACTTCCAGGAGGAGGAGAGGCTGAGACAGAACCCCTTGCCCACTTTGGTCCAGCTCATCCTCTGGGCAGACCAGAACTGATCCATGCTCAGGTGACCGGAAGGTCCACCATGGCTTCACCAGAGGCACCAAAGATAAGCTCACATTTATTTAATGAAGCAGAACAGGAAAAAAAAAGAAAGAAAGAAAAAAAGGAAAACATGAAATTGCTCCCAGTCAGAGTTAGGAACATGTGAACATGCCCAAGTGGTGGCTTTGAGGTTTCCTGCAAAGAGAGGATGGGGATAACTCTGGAGGTCTTCTAGTCCATCCTCTTTCCAGTGAAGAAATCCTCGGAGCATCCTGGAGAGATCCTGTCCCACCTTTGCTTGAAAGCCCCAGTAATGGAGCCCCATAACTGCAATGGGGAGGCTGCCCCATTGCTTCCCTTCTCTCCCAAACAGGCCATTCCCCCTGATTTCAGATCTGGATCTCCGTGGCTAAAGATTCAGCAGGATGAAGCCCTGGAGGGAATCATGCGCAGAAACCTCACGTCTGAATATTTGTTTTTACAGCTTCACCCACAAGGACACCCACCCCAATTGGATCTACCCCAATTGGATCTACCCCAATTGGATCTAGTGTTCCAACTTGAATCAGAGCCTGCTTCTGTCCTGGACCACCCTGGAGACCCTCCCCCCAAAACCCACCCTGGGTTCATTCCTTCTTCTCTGCAATAAAGCATTGGCTCCAACTGATCTCTTGGTCTCAGGTGTCTTCTTTGGCCCCTTTAGGGGTTTCGCCTCCCTACTTTGACATGTGTCCCTGCCCCATGTCAGGGGAAGAGCATTGTTCCCCAAGGTGGCTTTCAAGGCAGTGGGGGAGGGGCACCCTGGGCTGATCAGCGTCCTCTAATGTCAGTCGGAAGACCCAATGAAAACTCCTTAAATTTCACAAGGCAGAACTTCAACTGCCCTGCGAGATGGGTTTGGATTAGGCAAGGTTGAAGAATTCAGAAGTTCTGGCACAGCAATAAGCCTCATCCACACCAAACAATTAAAGTCATCAGTCAAATAACAGTTGCTTGGATTTTGCAAGGTTGCAGTTCCTCTGACAGGGCTGCTCAGTCGAGGTCCCAATGTGGGGAACGGAGGCCAGGAGGCCCCACGGAGTAAATGGGGCAAAGGGGAAAGAGAGCATTTGTAGCCCATGGTTGAACCGTACAGTCCTGGCTGGTCCCCCAGCTTGGTGGTTTTCTTGCACACATTTCATTACACAACTAGTTAACCTCATCAGCGCTAGAAGAGTTTGAGGGGGAGGGGGAGGAGGAAGACTGTGGTGTCCTTGGTGCTCTTGCACACCTTTCATTACACAACTAGCTAACCTCCCCAGTGGTAGAAGGCAATTGAGTTGGAGGAGGGGAGGGGAAGGAGGAGGAGGAGGAGGAGGATTGTGGGGTCCTTGGTGCTCTCTGAGCTTGGTGGTTTTCTTGCACCTTTCATTACACAACTGGCTAACCTCATCAGTGGTAGAAGGCAGTTGAGTTGCAGGGGGAGGGGAGGAGGAGAAGAAGGAGAGGAGGGGAGGGGAGGATTGTGGGGTCCTTGGTGCTCTCTGAGCTTGGTGGTTTTCCTGAACGCATTTTATTACTAGATAGCTGCATCTGTTCTAGAATTGTGTGCAGTTTGGGGAGAGGAGGAGGAGGAGGAGAGGAGGAGGACTGTGGGGTCCCTTGTGCCCTCTGAGCCTGGTCCTTTTCTTGCAGATGTTTCAGGACCCAGGTCGGTACTCTCCTCAGTGCTAGAAGGGTGCGGGATTTGTGGAGAGGAGGAGGAAGAGCAACGTGATGTTGGAAGCAACTGCCCATTATCCCTCTCGTGGGTGTATCCCAACTCTGTGGCTTCTGTTTTCTTGACCTCTGCTTCGTTTGAGCGCATATTTGGACCCTGTAGTTCTTCATTGGGTTCTGGACTCACACCTTGGCGTGGCTTCCATCTGTGGACTTTGGACCTGGATTCTGCAGTTTGTGTAGGTGGATCTGTGCACTTTGATCCTGGACTTGTGACCGTGTGCCTAAGCTGAGCAGTACCGGACACAACAGAACTTTCCTTTTGGTGAGGGTGGGGACCTGGGGAATAGCACTGGGGACCTGGAGTGTGTGAGGGGCAAGACCGGAAGCGGACAACAGGTACCTGCCTAGCTTTCCCCAACCGTCCAGCCAATGCAACTCTCAGGATTCCCAACCTCTTGTTCAACCAACTGATGAAAGAGGAAAGACTTGAAATTCTCACTCTGTTACTCCATCCTGCTTCCTGGATGTGAAATTCCCAGTGGGGAGAATAAATAGAGCGAGCAGCCCGGGGGTGGGGCAGAAAACTTCATCATGTCTTCTGGAGGTCTTCTTCTCCTGCTGGGACTCCTCAGCCTCTGGGCAGAGCTGACCCCCGTCTCCAGCCAGGACCGTCCACGTGAGTTTCCAGAATGACCTTGAAACCCTTTGCTGGGAGGGGCTGACATGGTCAGAGGGCAGAGTTCTCCCCCAGGGAGGGAAAACCAAGAGCCCCAGTCTAGAACCTCTGCCTTGGTGGGGCCTCTTCTGGGAAGGTTTTTGAGATGGTAGTTGGGTGTCAGCTGAAGAGGAGACAGAAAGAGAAATGCAATTTCAGGGGAAGGCTGACCTAACTTTACTCAATGCAACAGCAGAATCAGGGCTTTAAGCCACAGGGTCCATCATTCAGCCATCCTCTCCAAACCCCGGAGCAGGAAAACAAATTAAAAAATCTCAGATGGCTCTTGGCCATGTGCAGACTGAGCATGCTAGGAGGGCTCCAGTTTGGGGAAGTGCCTTAAAGATGTTTCTGCTAGCTAATCAAATAACACACACACACAAACACACACCCCTTTCCATTTCCTGCAGAGCTTTGTTATCTTCCTGCTGATACTGGACCATGTAGACGCAACATTCCTCGTTTCTACTACAACTCGGCTTCAAACGGATGTAGAGAATTTATTTACGGTGGATGCCAAGGCAATGCCAACAATTTTAAGACCAGGGATGAATGTCGCTACACCTGTGTTGGTAAGTAGGGAAGGAGATACGGACTGGCCACTGGAAAAGAAGTGGGTGGCTTAATGTAACATCCCAGTTCTCACAACAGGCTATGATTGGTTCAGTAGAAGGGAATTTTCAGAGTTGAACTGTGGAGTCCTTGATGCTCTCTGAGCTCAGGTGTTTTCTTGCAGCTGTTTCATGACCCAACTAGGGAACATCATCAGTGCTGGAAGGGAGGGGGGTTTGTAGAGAGGAGGCGGGGGAGGGGGAAGAGGAGAAAGAATGCTGAGTGAGGAGAAGAAGGAGGAGGTAGTGGTCTTGGAGGAAGAGAAGCAAACATCTCTATTTAGATACTTCAGCTTGCCTAACAAGCCTTGTGTGGAGGGTTTTTCTTCTTGATATTTGCTTGATTGGGATATCATTTTCTTCCTGGGGGAGGGGGCTATCTTGCCCCCTCTGGTTTTGGGGAGGGGGTGTGGGAATGTAGAGCCAACAGAGGAAAGGTCTGTCTCCCATTTCCTGGAATTCCTGCCTGATGGGAAGGCAGACCGAGATGGACCCACAAGGAGAACCACCTTCCTCTGTGGTAGAAACGGGGGGACACATTTGCACCCCCAGCATCCTGAGTTCAGGCAGAGGAGCCCCGTTATAAAGTCCAGCCCAGAGTCCTGAGAGGTTGACCCCAGGAGGAAATGGCTGGGCTTGGTGGGGACATTGGGGGGGGGGAGAGATGGTCCACTGGGAACATTTCATCTGCATGTGTGGAGATGTTTTGGGCGCTGAAAGGTCTAGAGAGGGGATCTTGCTTGATCTGGGATGTCAATTCTAGAGGAATCTCTCAGCCTTGGGGTCTTCTATTTTACAAAAAAACGTGGGAGGTGTCCCCAAGGCCATCAACATCCCCAACATCCTCAACATCCTCAACGTCTGCAACGTCCTTGCCAGAATGACTGGACATGTCCTGGGAGGCAGAAGTGTTTCCGTTATGGATTCCTGGTTGAGTGCAAGAATCCCGCCTAGGGGAAGTTTGGTAGGTCCTGCACGTTGTCACTTGTGTAGTTTGCTTCGACCAAATGATCAGCTGTGTGGTGTCACCTTGGCCTAGACTTCATCTTGGTACATGCAGATCTCTGTGGGATCTTTCAGCCTGCTGCACCTCCAGGCTCTCCTCTCGTCCATCAAAGTTGGAGCTGAAGTAAGGTTCCCTGATGCTGAAGCAGATCTTGGTGTAGCGGGGGTCTTCTTCCTAATAGATAGCCACCCCCACACTCTGCAAGCCATGAGACTGACCCTCCCTCTCCCTCTCCCACTGTCTCCTGACGTCTTTTCCTCCTGAAGCACCATTGGGAGAATGCTCCAAACCCACCCCATTCCAGCTGCTGCTGGCCACTGTGTTGAGGAAGACGGTCCTCCTACCAGCCTGGTCAGGAAGCCAGAAGGCCCCAGGCAAGGAGGCCTTTTAGCAGGAGGAGAGGAGAGGACAGAACCCCTTGCCCACTTTGGTCCAGCTCATCCTCTGGACAGACCAGTACTGGTCCTTGCTCAGGTGACAGGAAGGTCCACAGCTTCATCTGGGGAGCCAAAGCCAAGCTGACATTTTTGACTGTAAGAAATGCCCCGTGTAAGCTAGAAAGAGCCTGTGAAGATGCCCAAGCTGTGGCCTTGAGGTCTCCTGGAAAGAGGGGATGGGGGAAAGGTCTTCTAGTCCACCCTCCTTGCAGGGCACAAATTCTCAGAGCATCCTGGACAGATCTTCTCCCACCTTTGCTTTGCTTTGTCATGGAGAAGAGCGGTCCACCTATTCTCCAGAGCCCCAGAGGGCAGGACAAGAAACGACGGGTGGATACTCATCAAGCAACCTGGAACAAATTTCCTGACAGGGAGAACAATTAATGAGTGGAACAGAAGTTGCCTCCAGATGTTCTGGGTGCTCCATCCCTGGAGGTTTTCAAGAAGAGACCGTTCACCCCCTTGTCTGAAATGGTGTAGGGTTTCCTACCTAACCAGGGGGTTGGACTAGAAGACCTCCAAGGTCCCTTCCAATTCCGTTATTCTATATTCTGTGTTCTGCTTGAAACCCCCAGGCACGGAGCCCCATAACTCCAGTGGGGCAGCTACCCCATTGCTTCCTGGCTCTCCCAATCAGACCATTCCTCCTGAATTCAATTCCGGTCTCTGTGGTTGTAAGATTAGCCAGGATGAAGCCCTGCTTGCACTTGTGGACAGAAATCTCACCTCTGAATATTTCTTTTTACAGCATCCCCAACGAGGAGACCCCCCTGAATTGGGTCTGATTCGCTAACTTCACTGAGAAGCTTTTCTTCCGTCCTGGATTATTCTGGAGACCCTCCCCCAAATCCCAACCTGGCTCCATCCCTTCCATTCTGCAATAAAGCTTTGCTTCTCGCTGCCTTTTTGGTCTCCGGTGCCTTTTTCTGCCCCCTTAAGCAGTTTCCCTCCCCACCTGAGCCCCAGTGTGGCTTTCCAGAGGGAATCCGCAGGGGAAACATCTGTCTGAGCCAGAAAGGCTTCAAGTTGCCAAGTTTGAAGACCCCTGGATTAGGAAGACAAAGAACCTTAAAATCTACATACCCCACCCAAATTCTAAGGACAGGAGACATAATAGGATGAACCCACCAAGACCAAAAGGGCACACTCAGACTCAGGTCAAAGTACATGACCCAGGAAATACAAAGCCTCAAACAGGAACAGGAAACAACCCCAGAAGCCCCAGAAAGTATATAAAAATCTACCATTCTGCTGCATGTGGTCAGTTTTTTCCAGAGCCATCTTTCTATCTGGCTCTCCTCTTCAATAAGCTGCAACCTTCTTTCTAAAGCAGTCTCCATTTTGATTGTTCCCGGCTTGCTGGACCCTGATGGAGATTTTTCCTTCAACACTTGGTAACATCATCAGTGCAGGAAGATTGGTCCACGGATAGGAGGGGTTGGTACCCAGCAGCTTCTCATACCTGCTTGGGCTATTTTTTTATTCCTTGCTCCTTCATCTCGCCTTGCTCCTCCTTAACCAGGGTTGGTTAATAGATGGGTGGTGAGGGAGGGGCACCCTGGGCTGATCAGCATCCTCTAATGCCAGTCAGAAGACCCAATGGAAACTCCTTAAGTTTCACAAGGCCCTGGGAGATGGGTTTGGATGAGGCAAGGTTGGAGAATTCAGAAGTTCTTGCATTCACACCAAACAATGAAAGTCAACAGTCAAATAACAGTTGCTTGGATTTTGCAAGGTTGCCGTTCCTCTGGCAGGGCTGCTCAGTCGAGGTCCCAGTGTGGGGAACGGAGGCCAGGAGGCCCCACGGAGTAAATGGGGCAAAGGGGAAAGAGAGTATTTGTAGCCCATGGTTGAACTGTACAGTCCTGGCTGGTCCCCCAGCTTGGTGGTTTTCTTGTACACCTTTCATTACACAACTAGCTAAACTCATCAGCGCTAGAAGAAAGGGGGGTTCGAGGGAGAGGGGGAGGAGGAAGACTGTGGTGTCCTTGGTGCTCTTGCACATCTTTCATTACACAACTAGCTAAACTCATCAGCGCTAGAAGAAAGGGGGGTTGGAGGGGGAGGAGGAGGGGGAAGACTGTGGTATCTTTGGTGCTCTTGCACACCTTTCATTACACAACTGGCTAACCTCATCAGTGGTAGAAGGCAGTTGAGTTGCAGGGGGAGGGGGAGAAGAAGGAGAGGGGGGGAGGGGAGGATTGTGGGGTGCTCTCTGAGCTTGGTGGTTTTCTTGAATGCATTTTATTACTAGATAACTTCATCTGTTCTAGGATGGTGTGCAGTTTGGGGAGAGGACGAGGGGGGGGGTTGAGGGGGAGGGGGAGGAGGAAGACTGTGGTGCCTTTGGTGCTCTTGCACACCTTTCATTACACAACTAGCTAACCTCATCAGTGGTAGAAGACAGTTGAGTTGGAGGGGGAGAAGGAGGAGGAGGAGGAGGAGGAGGAGAGGAGGAGGAGGAGAGGAGGAGGAGGAGAGAAGGAGGATTGTGGGGTCCTTGGTGCTCTCTGAGCTTGGTAGTTTTCTTCCACCATTCATTACACAACTTGCAAACCTCATCAGTGCTAGAAGGCAGTTGAGTTGGAGGGAGAGAAGGAGGAGGAGAAGGAGGAGGAGGAGGTGGATTGTGGGGTCCTTGCTGCTCTTTGAGCTTGGTGGTTTTCTTGCACACCTTTCATTACACAACTAGCTGACCTCATCAGTGCTAGAAGGCAGTTGAATTGCAGGGGGAGGGGGAGGAGGAGGAGAAGGAGAGGAGGGGGAGGGGAGGATTGTGGGGTGCTCTCTGAGCTTGGTTGTTTTCTTGAACGCATTTTATTACTAGATAACTTCATCTGTTCTAGAATGGTGTGCGGTTTGGGGAGAGGAGGAGGAGGAGGAGGAGGAGAGGAGGAGGAGGAGGACTGTGGGGTCCCTTGTGCCCTCTGAGCCTGATGCTTTTCTTGCAGATGTTTCAGGACCCAGGTCAGTACTCTCCTCAGTACTAGAAGGGTGCGGGATTTGTGGAGAGGAGGAGGAAGAGGATGAAGAGCAACGTGATGTTGGAAGCAACTGCCCATTATCCCTCTCGTGGGTGTATCCCAACTCTGTGGCTTCTGTTTTCTTGACCTCTCCTTCGTTTGAGAGCATATGTGGACCCTGTAGTTCTTCATTGGGTTCTGGACTCACACCTTGGCGTGGCTTCCATCTGTGGACTTTGCAGTTTGTGTAGGTGGATCTGTGCACTTTGATCCTGGATTTGTGACCATGTGCCTAAGCTGAGCAGTACCGGACCCAACAGAACTTTCCTTTTGGTGAGGGTGGGGACCTGGGGAATACACTGGGAACCTGGAGTGTGTGAGGGGGGAGACCGGAAGCGGACAACAGGGACCTGCCTAGCTTTCCCCAACCGTCCAGCCAATGCAACTCTCAGGATTCCCAACCTCTTGTTCAACCAACTGATGAAAGAGGAAAGAATTGAAATTCTCACTCTGTTACTCCATCCTGCTTCCTGGATGTGAAATTCCCAGTGGGGAGAATAAATAGAGCGAGCAGCCCGGGGGTGGGGCAGAAAACTTCATCATGTCTTCTGGAGGTCTTCTTCTCCTGCTGGGACTCCTCAGCCTCTGGGCAGAGCTGACCCCCGTCTCCAGCCAGGACCGTCCACGTGAGTTTCCAGAATGACCTTGAAACCCTTTGCTGGGAGGGGCTGACATGGTCAGAGGGCAGAGTTCTCCCCCAGGAAGGGAAAACCAAGAGCCCCAGTCTAGAACCTCTGCCTTGGTGGGGCCTCTTCTGGGAAGGTTCTTGAGATGGTAGTTGGGTGTCAGCTGAAGAGGAGACAGAAAGAGAAATGCAATTTCAGGGGAAGGCTGACCTATCACTACTCAATGCAATAGCAGAATCAGGGCTTTAAGCCACAGGTTCCATCCTTCAGCCATCCTCTCCAAACCTCGGAGCAGGAAACCAAATTAAATCATCCCAGATGGCTCTTGGCCATGTGCAGACTAAGCATGCTAGGAGGGCTCCAGTTAGTGGAAGTGCCTTAAAGATGTTTCTGCTAGCTAATCAAATAACACACAAACACATACACACACACACACACACACACATCCCTTTCCATTTCCTGCAGAGCTTTGTTATCTTCCTGCTGATACTGGACCATGTAGACGCAACATTCCTCGTTTCTACTACAACTCGGCTTCAAACGGATGTAAAAGATTTATTTACGGTGGATGCCAAGGCAATGCCAACAATTTTAAGACCAGGGATGAATGTCGCTACACCTGTGTTGGTAAGTAGGGAAGGACCTATGGACTGGGCTCTTCACTGGAAAAGAAGTGGGTGGCTTAATGTAACATCCTGGTTCTCACAACAGGCTATGATTGGTTCAGTAGAAGGGAATTTTCAGAGTTGAACTGTGGAGTCCTTGATGCTCTCTGAGCTCAGGTGTTTTCTTGCAGCTGTTTCATGACCCAACTAGGGAACATCATCAGTGCTGGAAGGGAGGGGGGTTTGTAGAGAGGAGGCAGGGGAGGGGAAAGAGGAGGAGAAAGAATGCTGAGTGAGGAGAAGAAGGAGGAGGTAGTGGTCTTGGAGGAAGAGAAGCAAACATCTCTATTTAGATACTTCAGCTTGCCTAACAAGCCTTGTGTGGAGGGTTTTTCTTCTTGATATTTGCTTGATTGGGATATCATTTTCTTCCTGGGGAAGGGGGCTATCTTGCCCCCTCTGGTTTTGGGGAGGGGGCTGTGGGAATGTAGAGCCAACAGAGGAAAGGTCTGTCTCCCATTTCCTGGAATTCCTGCCTGATGGGAAGGCAGACCGAGATGGACCCACAAGGAGAACCACCTTCCTCTGTGGTAGAAACGGGGGGGACACATTTGCACCCCCAGCATCCTGAGTTCAGGCAGAGGAGCCCCGTTATAAAGTCCAGCCCAGAGTCCTGAGAGGTTGACCCCAGGAGGAAATGGCTGGGCTTGGTGGGGACATTGGGGGGGGGGGGAGAGATGGTCCACTGGGAACATTTCATCTGCATGTGTGGAGATGTTTTGGGTGCTGAAAGGTCCAGAGAGGGGATCTTGCTTGATCTGGGATGTCAATTCTAGAGGAATCTCTCAGCCTTGGGGTCTTCTATTTTACAAAAAAATGTGGGAGGTGTCCCCAAGGCCATCAACATCCCCAACATCCCCAACACCCTCAACGTCCGCAACGTCCTTGCCAGAATGACTGGACATGTCCTGGGAGGCAGAAGTGTTGCCGTTATGGATTCCTGGTTGAGTGCAAGAATCCCGCCTAGGGGAAGTTTGGTAGGTCCTGCACGTTGTCACTTGTGTAGTTTGCTTCGACCAAATGATCAGCTGTGTGGTGTCACCTTGGCCTAGACTTCATCTTGGTACATGCAGATCTCTGTGGGATCTTTCAGCCTGCTGCACCTCCAGGCTCTCCTCTCGTCCATCAAAGTTGGAGCTGAAGTAAGGTTCCCTGATGCTGAAGCAGATCTTGGTGTAGCGGGGGTCTTCTTCCTAATAGATAGCCACCCCCACACTCTGCAAGCCATGAGACTGACCCTCCCTCTCCCTCTCCCACTGTCTCCTGACGTCTTTTCCTCCTGAAGCACCATTGGGAGAATGCTCCAAACCCACCCCATTCCAGCTGCTGCTGGCCACTGTGTTGAGGAAGACGGTCCTCCTACCAGCCTGGTCAGGAAGCCAGAAGGCCCCAGGCAAGGAGGCCTTTTAGCAGGAGGAGAGGAGAGGACAGAACCCCTTGCCCACTTTGGTCCAGCTCATCCTCTGGACAGACCAGTACTGGTCCTTGCTCAGGTGACAGGAAGGTCCACAGCTTCATCTGGGGAGCCAAAGCCAAGCTGACATTTTTGACTGTAAGAAATGCCCCGTGTAAGCTAGAAAGAGCCTGTGAAGATGCCCAAGCTGTGGCCTTGAGGTCTCCTGGAAAGAGGGGATGGGGGAAAGGTCTTCTAGTCCACCCTCCTTGCAGGGCACAAATTCTCAGAGCATCCTGGACAGATCTTCTCCCACCTTTGCTTTGCTTTGTCATGGAGAAGAGCGGTCCACCTATTCTCCAGAGCCCCAGAGGGCAGGACAAGAAACGACGGGTGGATACTCATCAAGCAACCTGGAACAAATTTCCTGACAGGGAGAACAATTAATGAGTGGAACAGAAGTTGCCTCCAGATGTTCTGGGTGCTCCATCCCTGGAGGTTTTCAAGGAGAGACCGTTCATCCCCTTGTCTGAAATGGTGTAGGGTTTCCTACCTAACCAGGGGGTTGGACTAGAAGACCTCCAAGGTCCCTTCCAATTCCGTTATTCTATATTCTGTGTTCTGCTTGAAACCCCCAGGCACGGAGCCCCATAACTCCAGTGGGGCAGCTACCCCATTGCTTCTGGCTCTCCCACTCAGACCATTCCTCCTGAATTCAATTCCAGTCTCTGTGGTTGTAAGATTAGCCAGGATGAAGCCCTGCTTGCACTTGTGGACAGAAATCTCACCTCTGAATATTTCTTTTTACAGCATCCCCAACGAGGAGACCCCCCTGAATTGGGTCTGATTCGCTAACTTCACTGAGAAGCTTTTCTTCCGTCCTGGATTATTCTGGAGACCCTCCCCCAAATCCCACCCTGGCTCCATCCCTTCCATTCTGCAATAAAGCTTTGCTTCTCGCTGCCTTTTTGGTCTCTGGTGCCTTTTTCTGCCCCCTTAAGCAGTTTCCCTCCCCACCTGAGCCCCAGTGTGGCTTTCCAGAGGGAATCCGCAGGGGAAACACCTGTCTGAGCCAGAAAGGCTTCAAGTTGCCAAGTTTGAAGACCCCTGGATTAGGAAGTCAAAGAACCTTAAAATCTACATACCCCACCCAAATTCTAAGGACAGGAGACATAATAGGATGAACCCACCAAGACCAAAAGGGCACAGTCAGACTCAGGTCAAAGTACATGACACAGGAAATACAAAGCCTCAAACAGGAACAGGAAACAACCCCAGAAGCCCCAGAAGGTATATAAAAATCTACCATTCTGCTGCATGTGGTCAGTTTTTTCCAGAGCCATCTTTCTGTCTGGCTCTCCTCTTCAATAAACTGCAACCTTCTTTCTAAAGCACTCTCCATTTTGATTGTTCCCGGCTTGGACTGGACCCTGATGGAGATTTTTCCTTCAAGACTTGGTAACGTCATCAGTGCAGGAAGATTGGTCCACGGATAGGAGGGGTGGGTACCCAGCAGCTTCTCCTACCTGCTTGCGGTATTTTTTTAATTCCTTGCTCCTTCATCTCTCCTTGCTCCTCCTTAACCAGAGTTGGTTAATAGATGGCGGTGAGGGAGGGGCACCCTGGGCTGATCAGCGTCCTCTAATGCCAATCAGAAGACCCAACGGAAACTCCTTAAGTTTCACAAGGCAGAACTTCAACTGCCCTGGGAGATGGGTTTGGATGAGGCAAGGTCGGAGAATTCAGAAGTTCTTGCACAGCAATAAGCCTCATCCACACCAAACAATTAAAGTTAGCAGTCAAATAACAGTTGCTTGGATTTTGCAAGGTTGCCGTTCCTCTGACAGGGCTGCTCAGTCGAGGTCCCAATGTGGGGAACGGAGGCCAGGAGGCCCCACGGAGTAAATGGGGCAAAGGGGAAAGAGAGCATTTGTAGCCCATGGTTGAACCGTACAGTCCTGGCTGGTCCCCCAGCTTGGTGGTTTTCTTGCACACCTTTCATTACACAACTAGTTAACCTCATCAGCGCTAGAAGAGTTTGAGGGGGAGGGGGAGGAGGAAGACTGTGGTGTCCTTGGTGCTCTTGCACACCTTTCATTACACAACTAGCTAACCTCCCCAGTGGTAGAAGGCAATTGAGTTGGAGGAGGGGAGGGGAAGGAGGAGGAGGAGGAGGAGGATTGTGGGGTCCTTGGTGCTCTCTGAGCTTGGTGGTTTTCTTGCACCTTTCATTACACAACTGGCTAACCTCATCAGTGGTAGAAGGCAGTTGAGTTGCAGGGGGAGGGGGAGGAGGAGAAGAAGGAGAGGAGGGGAGGGGAGGATTGTGGGGTCCTTGGTGCTCTCTGAGCTTGGTGGTTTTCCTGAACGCATTTTATTACTAGATAGCTGCATCTGTTCTAGAATTGTGTGCAGTTTGGGGAGAGGAGGAGGAGGAGGAGAGGAGGAGGACTGTGGGGTCCCTTGTGCCCTCTGAGCCTGGTCCTTTTCTTGCAGATGTTTCAGGACCCAGGTCGGTACTCTCCTCAGTGCTAGAAGGGTGCGGGATTTGTGGAGAGGAGGAGGAAGAGCAACGTGATGTTGGAAGCAACTGCCCATTATCCCTCTCGTGGGTGTATCCCAACTCTGTGGCTTCTGTTTTCTTGACCTCTGCTTCGTTTGAGCGCATATTTGGACCCTGTAGTTCTTCATTGGGTTCTGGACTCACACCTTGGCGTGGCTTCCATCTGTGGACTTTGGACCTGGATTCTGCAGTTTGTGTAGGTGGATCTGTGCACTTTGATCCTGGACTTGTGACCGTGTGCCTAAGCTGAGCAGTACCGGACACAACAGAACTTTCCTTTTGGTGAGGGTGGGGACCTGGGGAATAGCACTGGGGACCTGGAGTGTGTGAGGGGCAAGACCGGAAGCGGACAACAGGTACCTGCCTAGCTTTCCCCAACCGTCCAGCCAATGCAACTCTCAGGATTCCCAACCTCTTGTTCAACTAACTGATGAAAGAGGAAAGACTTGAAATTCTCACTCTGTTACTCCATCCTGCTTCCTGGATGTGAAATTCCCAGTGGGGAGAATAAATAGAGCGAGCAGCCCGGGGGTGGGGCAGAAAACTTCATCATGTCTTCTGGAGGTCTTCTTCTCCTGCTGGGACTCCTCAGCCTCTGGGCAGAGCTGACCCCCGTCTCCAGCCAGGACCGTCCACGTGAGTTTCCAGAATGACCTTGAAACCCTTTGCTGGGAGGGGCTGACATGGTCAGAGGGCAGAGTTCTCCCCCAGGGAGGGAAAACCAAGAGCCCCAGTCTAGAACCTCTGCCTTGGTGGGGCCTCTTCTGGGAAGGTTCTTGAGATGGTAGTTGGGTGTCAGCTGAAGAGGAGACAGAAAGAGAAATGCAATTTCAGGGGAAGGCTGACCTAACTTTACTCAATGCAACAGCAGAATCAGGGCTTTAAGCCACAGGTTCCATCATTCAGCCATCCTCTCCAAACCCCGGAGCAGGAAAACAAATTAAAAAATCTCAGATGGCTCTTGGCCATGTGCAGACTGAGCATGCTAGGAGGGCTCCAGTTTGGGGAAGTGCCTTAAAGATGTTTCTGCTAGCTAATCAAATAACACACACACACAAACACACACCCCTTTCCATTTCCTGCAGAGCTTTGTTATCTTCCTGCTGATACTGGACCATGTAGACGCAACATTCCTCGTTTCTACTACAACTCGGCTTCAAACGGATGTAGAGAATTTATTTACGGTGGATGCCAAGGCAATGCCAACAATTTTAAGACCAGGGATGAATGTCGCTACACCTGTGTTGGTAAGTAGGGAAGGACCTATGGACTGGGCTCTTCACTGGAAAAGAAGTGGGTGGCTTAATGTAACATCCCAGTTCTCACAACAGGCTATGATTGGTTCAGTAGAAGGGAATTTTCAGAGTTGAACTGTGGAGTCCTTGATGCTCTCTGAGCTCAGGTGTTTTCTTGCAGCTGTTTCATGACCCAACTAGGGAACATCATCAGTGCTGGAAGGGAGGGGGGTTTGTAGAGAGGAGGCGGGGGAGGGGGAAGAGGAGAAAGAATGCTGAGTGAGGAGAAGAAGGAGGAGGTAGTGGTCTTGGAGGAAGAGAAGCAAACATCTCTATTTAGATACTTCAGCTTGCCTAACAAGCCTTGTGTGGAGGGTTTTTCTTCTTGATATTTGCTTGATTGGGATATCATTTTCTTCCTGGGGGAGGGGGCTATCTTGCCCCCTCTGGTTTTGGGGAGGGGGTGTGGGAATGTAGAGCCAACAGAGGAAAGGTCTGTCTCCCATTTCCTGGAATTCCTGCCTGATGGGAAGGCAGACCGAGATGGACCCACAAGGAGAACCACCTTCCTCTGTGGTAGAAACGGGGGGACACATTTGCACCCCCAGCATCCTGAGTTCAGGCAGAGGAGCCCCGTTATAAAGTCCAGCCCAGAGTCCTGAGAGGTTGACCCCAGGAGGAAATGGCTGGGCTTGGTGGGGACATTGGGGGGGGGGAGAGATGGTCCACTGGGAACATTTCATCTGCATGTGTGGAGATGTTTTGGGCGCTGAAAGGTCTAGAGAGGGGATCTTGCTTGATCTGGGATGTCAATTCTAGAGGAATCTCTCAGCCTTGGGGTCTTCTATTTTACAAAAAAACGTGGGAGGTGTCCCCAAGGCCATCAACATCCCCAACATCCTCAACATCCTCAACGTCCGCAACGTCCTTGCCAGAATGACTGGACATGTCCTGGGAGGCAGAAGTGTTTCCGTTATGGATTCCTGGTTGAGTGCAAGAATCCCGCCTAGGGGAAGTTTGGTAGGTCCTGCACGTTGTCACTTGTGTAGTTTGCTTCGACCAAATGATCAGCTGTGTGGTGTCACCTTGGCCTAGACTTCATCTTGGTACATGCAGATCTCTGTGGGATCTTTCAGCCTGCTGCACCTCCAGGCTCTCCTCTCGTCCATCAAAGTTGGAGCTGAAGTAAGGTTCCCTGATGCTGAAGCAGATCTTGGTGTAGCGGGGGTCTTCTTCCTAATAGATAGCCACCCCCACACTCTGCAAGCCATGAGACTGACCCTCCCTCTCCCTCTCCCACTGTCTCCTGACGTCTTTTCCTCCTGAAGCACCATTGGGAGAATGCTCCAAACCCACCCCATTCCAGCTGCTGCTGGCCACTGTGTTGAGGAAGACGGTCCTCCTACCAGCCTGGTCAGGAAGCCAGAAGGCCCCAGGCAAGGAGGCCTTTTAGCAGGAGGAGAGGAGAGGACAGAACCCCTTGCCCACTTTGGTCCAGCTCATCCTCTGGACAGACCAGTACTGGTCCTTGCTCAGGTGACAGGAAGGTCCACAGCTTCATCTGGGGAGCCAAAGCCAAGCTGACATTTTTGACTGTAAGAAATGCCCCGTGTAAGCTAGAAAGAGCCTGTGAAGATGCCCAAGCTGTGGCCTTGAGGTCTCCTGGAAAGAGGGGATGGGGGAAAGGTCTTCTAGTCCACCCTCCTTGCAGGGCACAAATTCTCAGAGCATCCTGGACAGATCTTCTCCCACCTTTGCTTTGCTTTGTCATGGAGAAGAGCGGTCCACCTATTCTCCAGAGCCCCAGAGGGCAGGACAAGAAACGACGGGTGGATACTCATCAAGCAACCTGGAACAAATTTCCTGACAGGGAGAACAATTAATGAGTGGAACAGAAGTTGCCTCCAGATGTTCTGGGTGCTCCATCCCTGGAGGTTTTCAAGGAGAGACCGTTCATCCCCTTGTCTGAAATGGTGTAGGGTTTCCTACCTAACCAGGGGGTTGGACTAGAAGACCTCCAAGGTCCCTTCCAATTCCGTTATTCTATATTCTGTGTTCTGCTTGAAACCCCCAGGCACGGAGCCCCATAACTCCAGTGGGGCAGCTACCCCATTGCTTCTGGCTCTCCCACTCAGACCATTCCTCCTGAATTCAATTCCAGTCTCTGTGGTTGTAAGATTAGCCAGGATGAAGCCCTGCTTGCACTTGTGGACAGAAATCTCACCTCTGAATATTTCTTTTTACAGCATCCCCAACGAGGAGACCCCCCTGAATTGGGTCTGATTCGCTAACTTCACTGAGAAGCTTTTCTTCCGTCCTGGATTATTCTGGAGACCCTCCCCCAAATCCCACCCTGGCTCCATCCCTTCCATTCTGCAATAAAGCTTTGCTTCTCGCTGCCTTTTTGGTCTCTGGTGCCTTTTTCTGCCCCCTTAAGCAGTTTCCCTCCCCACCTGAGCCCCAGTGTGGCTTTCCAGAGGGAATCCGCAGGGGAAACACCTGTCTGAGCCAGAAAGGCTTCAAGTTGCCAAGTTTGAAGACCCCTGGATTAGGAAGTCAAAGAACCTTAAAATCTACATACCCCACCCAAATTCTAAGGACAGGAGACATAATAGGATGAACCCACCAAGACCAAAAGGGCACAGTCAGACTCAGGTCAAAGTACATGACACAGGAAATACAAAGCCTCAAACAGGAACAGGAAACAACCCCAGAAGCCCCAGAAGGTATATAAAAATCTACCATTCTGCTGCATGTGGTCAGTTTTTTCCAGAGCCATCTTTCTGTCTGGCTCTCCTCTTCAATAAACTGCAACCTTCTTTCTAAAGCACTCTCCATTTTGATTGTTCCCGGCTTGGACTGGACCCTGATGGAGATTTTTCCTTCAAGACTTGGTAACGTCATCAGTGCAGGAAGATTGGTCCACGGATAGGAGGGGTGGGTACCCAGCAGCTTCTCCTACCTGCTTGCGGTATTTTTTTAATTCCTTGCTCCTTCATCTCTCCTTGCTCCTCCTTAACCAGAGTTGGTTAATAGATGGCGGTGAGGGAGGGGCACCCTGGGCTGATCAGCGTCCTCTAATGCCAATCAGAAGACCCAACGGAAACTCCTTAAGTTTCACAAGGCAGAACTTCAACTGCCCTGGGAGATGAGTTTGGATGAGGCAAGGTCGGAGAATTCAGAAGTTCTTGCACAGCAATAAGCCTCATCCACACCAAACAATTAAAGTTAGCAGTCAAATAACAGTTGCTTGGATTTTGCAAGGTTGCCGTTCCTCTGACAGGGCTGCTCAGTCGAGGTCCCAATGTGGGGAACGGAGGCCAGGAGGCCCCACGGAGTAAATGGGGCAAAGGGGAAAGAGAGCATTTGTAGCCCATGGTTGAACCGTACAGTCCTGGCTGGTCCCCCAGCTTGGTGGTTTTCTTGCACACATTTCATTACACAACTAGTTAACCTCATCAGCGCTAGAAGAGTTTGAGGGGGAGGGGGAGGAGGAAGACTGTGGTGTCCTTGGTGCTCTTGCACACCTTTCATTACACAACTAGCTAACCTCCCCAGTGGTAGAAGGCAATTGAGTTGGAGGAGGGGAGGGGAAGGAGGAGGAGGAGGAGGAGGATTGTGGGGTCCTTGGTGCTCTCTGAGCTTGGTGGTTTTCTTGCACCTTTCATTACACAACTGGCTAACCTCATCAGTGGTAGAAGGCAGTTGAGTTGCAGGGGGAGGGGGAGGAGGAGAAGAAGGAGAGGAGGGGAGGGGAGGATTGTGGGGTCCTTGGTGCTCTCTGAGCTTGGTGGTTTTCCTGAACGCATTTTATTACTAGATAGCTGCATCTGTTCTAGAATTGTGTGCAGTTTGGGGAGAGGAGGAGGAGGAGGAGAGGAGGAGGACTGTGGGGTCCCTTGTGCCCTCTGAGCCTGGTCCTTTTCTTGCAGATGTTTCAGGACCCAGGTCGGTACTCTCCTCAGTGCTAGAAGGGTGCGGGATTTGTGGAGAGGAGGAGGAAGAGCAACGTGATGTTGGAAGCAACTGCCCATTATCCCTCTCGTGGGTGTATCCCAACTCTGTGGCTTCTGTTTTCTTGACCTCTGCTTCGTTTGAGCGCATATTTGGACCCTGTAGTTCTTCATTGGGTTCTGGACTCACACCTTGGCGTGGCTTCCATCTGTGGACTTTGGACCTGGATTCTGCAGTTTGTGTAGGTGGATCTGTGCACTTTGATCCTGGACTTGTGACCGTGTGCCTAAGCTGAGCAGTACCGGACACAACAGAACTTTCCTTTTGGTGAGGGTGGGGACCTGGGGAATAGCACTGGGGACCTGGAGTGTGTGAGGGGCAAGACCGGAAGTGGACAACAGGTACCTGCCTAGCTTTCCCCAACCGTCCAGCCAATGCAACTCTCAGGATTCCCAACCTCTTGTTCAACCAACTGATGAAAGAGGAAAGACTTGAAATTCTCACTCTGTTACTCCATCCTGCTTCCTGGATGTGAAATTCCCAGTGGGGAGAATAAATAGAGCGAGCAGCCCGGGGGTGGGGCAGAAAACTTCATCATGTCTTCTGGAGGTCTTCTTCTCCTGCTGGGACTCCTCAGCCTCTGGGCAGAGCTGACCCCCGTCTCCAGCCAGGACCGTCCACGTGAGTTTCCAGAATGACCTTGAAACCCTTTGCTGGGAGGGGCTGACATGGTCAGAGGGCAGAGTTCTCCCCCAGGGAGGGAAAACCAAGAGCCCCAGTCTAGAACCTCTGCCTTGGTGGGGCCTCTTCTGGGAAGGTTCTTGAGATGGTAGTTGGGTGTCAGCTGAAGAGGAGACAGAAAGAGAAATGCAATTTCAGGGGAAGGCTGACCTAACTTTACTCAATGCAACAGCAGAATCAGGGCTTTAAGCCACAGGGTCCATCATTCAGCCATCCTCTCCAAACCCCGGAGCAGGAAAACAAATTAAAAAATCTCAGATGGCTCTTGGCCATGTGCAGACTGAGCATGCTAGGAGGGCTCCAGTTTGGGGAAGTGCCTTAAAGATGTTTCTGCTAGCTAATCAAATAACACACACACACAAACACACACCCCTTTCCATTTCCTGCAGAGCTTTGTTATCTTCCTGCTGATACTGGACCATGTAGACGCAACATTCCTCGTTTCTACTACAACTCGGCTTCAAACGGATGTAGAGAATTTATTTACGGTGGATGCCAAGGCAATGCCAACAATTTTAAGACCAGGGATGAATGTCGCTACACCTGTGTTGGTAAGTAGGGAAGGAGATACGGACTGGCCACTGGAAAAGAAGTGGGTGGCTTAATGTAACATCCCAGTTCTCACAACAGGCTATGATTGGTTCAGTAGAAGGGAATTTTCAGAGTTGAACTGTGGAGTCCTTGATGCTCTCTGAGCTCAGGTGTTTTCTTGCAGCTGTTTCATGACCCAACTAGGGAACATCATCAGTGCTGGAAGGGAGGGGGGTTTGTAGAGAGGAGGCGGGGGAGGGGGAAGAGGAGAAAGAATGCTGAGTGAGGAGAAGAAGGAGGAGGTAGTGGTCTTGGAGGAAGAGAAGCAAACATCTCTATTTAGATACTTCAGCTTGCCTAACAAGCCTTGTGTGGAGGGTTTTTCTTCTTGATATTTGCTTGATTGGGATATCATTTTCTTCCTGGGGGAGGGGGCTATCTTGCCCCCTCTGGTTTTGGGGAGGGGGTGTGGGAATGTAGAGCCAACAGAGGAAAGGTCTGTCTCCCATTTCCTGGAATTCCTGCCTGATGGGAAGGCAGACCGAGATGGACCCACAAGGAGAATCACCTTCCTCTGTGGTAGAAACGGGGGGACACATTTGCACCCCCAGCATCCTGAGTTCAGGCAGAGGAGCCCCGTTATAAAGTCCAGCCCAGAGTCCTGAGAGGTTGACCCCAGGAGGAAATGGCTGGGCTTGGTGGGGACATTGGGGGGGGGGGGGAGAGATGGTCCACTGGGAACATTTCATCTGCATGTGTGGAGATGTTTTGGGCGCTGAAAGGTCTAGAGAGGGGATCTTGCTTGATCTGGGATGTCAATTCTAGAGGAATCTCTCAGCCTTGGGGTCTTCTATTTTACAAAAAAACGTGGGAGGTGTCCCCAAGGCCATCAACATCCCCAACATCCTCAACATCCTCAACGTCCGCAACGTCCTTGCCAGAATGACTGGACATGTCCTGGGAGGCAGAAGTGTTTCCGTTATGGATTCCTGGTTGAGTGCAAGAATCCCGCCTAGGGGAAGTTTGGTAGGTCCTGCACGTTGTCACTTGTGTAGTTTGCTTTGACCAAATGATCAGCTGTGTGGTGTCACCTTGGCCTAGACTTCATCTTGGTACATGCAGATCTCTGTGGGATCTTTCAGCCTGCTGCACCTCCAGGCTCTCCTCTCGTCCATCAAAGTTGGAGCTGAAGTAAGGTTCCCTGATGCTGAAGCAGATCTTGGTGTAGCGGGGGTCTTCTTCCTAATAGATAGCCACCCCCACACTCTGCAAGCCATGAGACTGACCCTCCCTCTCCCTCTCCCACTGTCTCCTGACGTCTTTTCCTCCTGAAGCACCATTGGGAGAATGCTCCAAACCCACCCCATTCCAGCTGCTGCTGGCCACTGTGTTGAGGAAGACGGTCCTCCTACCAGCCTGGTCAGGAAGCCAGAAGGCCCCAGGCAAGGAGGCCTTTTAGCAGGAGGAGAGGAGAGGACAGAACCCCTTGCCCACTTTGGTCCAGCTCATCCTCTGGACAGACCAGTACTGGTCCTTGCTCAGGTGACAGGAAGGTCCACAGCTTCATCTGGGGAGCCAAAGCCAAGCTGACATTTTTGACTGTAAGAAATGCCCCGTGTAAGCTAGAAAGAGCCTGTGAAGATGCCCAAGCTGTGGCCTTGAGGTCTCCTGGAAAGAGGGGATGGGGGAAAGGTCTTCTAGTCCACCCTCCTTGCAGGGCACAAATTCTCAGAGCATCCTGGACAGATCTTCTCCCACCTTTGCTTTGCTTTGTCATGGAGAAGAGCGGTCCACCTATTCTCCAGAGCCCCAGAGGGCAGGACAAGAAACGACGGGTGGATACTCATCAAGCAACCTGGAACAAATTTCCTGACAGGGAGAACAATTAATGAGTGGAACAGAAGTTGCCTCCAGATGTTCTGGGTGCTCCATCCCTGGAGGTTTTCAAGAAGAGACCGTTCACCCCCTTGTCTGAAATGGTGTAGGGTTTCCTACCTAACCAGGGGGTTGGACTAGAAGACCTCCAAGGTCCCTTCCAATTCCGTTATTCTATATTCTGTGTTCTGCTTGAAACCCCCAGGCACGGAGCCCCATAACTCCAGTGGGGCAGCTACCCCATTGCTTCCTGGCTCTCCCAATCAGACCATTCCTCCTGAATTCAATTCCGGTCTCTGTGGTTGTAAGATTAGCCAGGATGAAGCCCTGCTTGCACTTGTGGACAGAAATCTCACCTCTGAATATTTCTTTTTACAGCATCCCCAACGAGGAGACCCCCCTGAATTGGGTCTGATTCGCTAACTTCACTGAGAAGCTTTTCTTCCATCCTGGATTATTCTGGAGACCCTCCCCCAAATCCCACCCTGGCTCCATCCCTTCCATTCTGCAATAAAGCTTTGCTTCTCGCTGCCTTTTTGGTCTCCGGTGCCTTTTTCTGCCCCCTTAAGCAGTTTCCCTCCCCACCTGAGCCCCAGTGTGGCTTTCCAGAGGGAATCCGCAGGGGAAACATCTGTCTGAGCCAGAAAGGCTTCAAGTTGCCAAGTTTGAAGACCCCTGGATTAGGAAGACAAAGAACCTTAAAATCTACATACCCCACCCAAATTCTAAGGACAGGAGACATAATAGGATGAACCCACCAAGACCAAAAGGGCACACTCAGACTCAGGTCAAAGTACATGACCCAGGAAATACAAAGCCTCAAACAGGAACAGGAAACAACCCCAGAAGCCCCAGAAAGTATATAAAAATCTACCATTCTGCTGCATGTGGTCAGTTTTTTCCAGAGCCATCTTTCTATCTGGCTCTCCTCTTCAATAAGCTGCAACCTTCTTTCTAAAGCAGTCTCCATTTTGATTGTTCCCGGCTTGCTGGACCCTGATGGAGATTTTTCCTTCAACACTTGGTAACATCATCAGTGCAGGAAGATTGGTCCACGGATAGGAGGGGTTGGTACCCAGCAGCTTCTCATACCTGCTTGGGCTATTTTTTTATTCCTTGCTCCTTCATCTCGCCTTGCTCCTCCTTAACCAGGGTTGGTTAATAGATGGGTGGTGAGGGAGGGGCACCCTGGGCTGATCAGCATCCTCTAATGCCAGTCAGAAGACCCAATGGAAACTCCTTAAGTTTCACAAGGCCCTGGGAGATGGGTTTGGATGAGGCAAGGTTGGAGAATTCAGAAGTTCTTGCATTCACACCAAACAATGAAAGTCAACAGTCAAATAACAGTTGCTTGGATTTTGCAAGGTTGCCGTTCCTCTGGCAGGGCTGCTCAGTCGAGGTCCCAGTGTGGGGAACGGAGGCCAGGAGGCCCCACGGAGTAAATGGGGCAAAGGGGAAAGAGAGTATTTGTAGCCCATGGTTGAACTGTACAGTCCTGGCTGGTCCCCCAGCTTGGTGGTTTTCTTGCACACCTTTCATTACACAACTAGCTAAACTCATCAGCGCTAGAAGAAAGGGGGGTTCGAGGGAGAGGGGGAGGAGGAAGACTGTGGTGTCCTTGGTGCTCTTGCACATCTTTCATTACACAACTAGCTAAACTCATCAGCGCTAGAAGAAAGGGGGGTTGGAGGGGGAGGAGGAGGGGGAAGACTGTGGTATCTTTGGTGCTCTTGCACACCTTTCATTACACAACTGGCTAACCTCATCAGTGGTAGAAGGCAGTTGAGTTGCAGGGGGAGGGGGAGAAGAAGGAGAGGGGGGGAGGGGAGGATTGTGGGGTGCTCTCTGAGCTTGGTGGTTTTCTTGAATGCATTTTATTACTAGATAACTTCATCTGTTCTAGGATGGTGTGCAGTTTGGGGAGAGGACGAGGGGGGGGGGTTGAGGGGGAGGGGGAGGAGGAAGACTGTGGTGCCTTTGGTGCTCTTGCACACCTTTCATTACACAACTAGCTAACCTCATCAGTGGTAGAAGACAGTTGAGTTGGAGGGGGAGAAGGAGGAGGAGGAGGAGGAGGAGGAGAGGAGGAGGAGGAGGAGAGGAGGAGGAGGAGAGAAGGAGGATTGTGGGGTCCTTGGTGCTCTCTGAGCTTGGTAGTTTTCTTCCACCATTCATTACACAACTTGCAAACCTCATCAGTGCTAGAAGGCAGTTGAGTTGGAGGGAGAGAAGGAGGAGGAGAAGGAGGAGGAGGAGGTGGATTGTGGGGTCCTTGCTGCTCTTTGAGCTTGGTGGTTTTCTTGCACACCTTTCATTACACAACTAGCTGACCTCATCAGTGCTAGAAGGCAGTTGAATTGCAGGGGGAGGGGGAGGAGGAGGAGAAGGAGAGGAGGGGGAGGGGAGGATTGTGGGGTGCTCTCTGAGCTTGGTTGTTTTCTTGAACGCATTTTATTACTAGATAACTTCATCTGTTCTAGAATGGTGTGCGGTTTGGGGAGAGGAGGAGGAGGAGGAGGAGGAGAGGAGGAGGAGGAGGACTGTGGGGTCCCTTGTGCCCTCTGAGCCTGATGCTTTTCTTGCAGATGTTTCAGGACCCAGGTCAGTACTCTCCTCAGTACTAGAAGGGTGCGGGATTTGTGGAGAGGAGGAGGAAGAGGATGAAGAGCAACGTGATGTTGGAAGCAACTGCCCATTATCCCTCTCGTGGGTGTATCCCAACTCTGTGGCTTCTGTTTTCTTGACCTCTCCTTCGTTTGAGAGCATATGTGGACCCTGTAGTTCTTCATTGGGTTCTGGACTCACACCTTGGCGTGGCTTCCATCTGTGGACTTTGCAGTTTGTGTAGGTGGATCTGTGCACTTTGATCCTGGATTTGTGACCATGTGCCTAAGCTGAGCAGTACCAGACCCAACAGAACTTTCCTTTTGGTGAGGGTGGGGACCTGGGGAATACACTGGGAACCTGGAGTGTGTGAGGGGGGAGACCGGAAGCGGACAACAGGGACCTGCCTAGCTTTCCCCAACCGTCCAGCCAATGCAACTCTCAGGATTCCCAACCTCTTGTTCAACCAACTGATGAAAGAGGAAAGAATTGAAATTCTCACTCTGTTACTCCATCCTGCTTCCTGGATGTGAAATTCCCAGTGGGGAGAATAAATAGAGCGAGCAGCCCGGGGGTGGGGCAGAAAACTTCATCATGTCTTCTGGAGGTCTTCTTCTCCTGCTGGGACTCCTCAGCCTCTGGGCAGAGCTGACCCCCGTCTCCAGCCAGGACCGTCCACGTGAGTTTCCAGAATGACCTTGAAACCCTTTGCTGGGAGGGGCTGACATGGTCAGAGGGCAGAGTTCTCCCCCAGGAAGGGAAAACCAAGAGCCCCAGTCTAGAACCTCTGCCTTGGTGGGGCCTCTTCTGGGAAGGTTCTTGAGATGGTAGTTGGGTGTCAGCTGAAGAGGAGACAGAAAGAGAAATGCAATTTCAGGGGAAGGCTGACCTATCACTACTCAATGCAATAGCAGAATCAGGGCTTTAAGCCACAGGTTCCATCCTTCAGCCATCCTCTCCAAACCTCGGAGCAGGAAACCAAATTAAATCATCCCAGATGGCTCTTGGCCATGTGCAGACTAAGCATGCTAGGAGGGCTCCAGTTAGTGGAAGTGCCTTAAAGATGTTTCTGCTAGCTAATCAAATAACACACAAACACATACACACACACACACACACACACATCCCTTTCCATTTCCTGCAGAGCTTTGTTATCTTCCTGCTGATACTGGACCATGTAGACGCAACATTCCTCGTTTCTACTACAACTCGGCTTCAAACGGATGTAAAAGATTTATTTACGGTGGATGCCAAGGCAATGCCAACAATTTTAAGACCAGGGATGAATGTCGCTACACCTGTGTTGGTAAGTAGGGAAGGACCTATGGACTGGGCTCTTCACTGGAAAAGAAGTGGGTGGCTTAATGTAACATCCTGGTTCTCACAACAGGCTATGATTGGTTCAGTAGAAGGGAATTTTCAGAGTTGAACTGTGGAGTCCTTGATGCTCTCTGAGCTCAGGTGTTTTCTTGCAGCTGTTTCATGACCCAACTAGGGAACATCATCAGTGCTGGAAGGGAGGGGGGTTTGTAGAGAGGAGGCAGGGGAGGGGAAAGAGGAGGAGAAAGAATGCTGAGTGAGGAGAAGAAGGAGGAGGTAGTGGTCTTGGAGGAAGAGAAGCAAACATCTCTATTTAGATACTTCAGCTTGCCTAACAAGCCTTGTGTGGAGGGTTTTTCTTCTTGATATTTGCTTGATTGGGATATCATTTTCTTCCTGGGGAAGGGGGCTATCTTGCCCCCTCTGGTTTTGGGGAGGGGGCTGTGGGAATGTAGAGCCAACAGAGGAAAGGTCTGTCTCCCATTTCCTGGAATTCCTGCCTGATGGGAAGGCAGACCGAGATGGACCCACAAGGAGAACCACCTTCCTCTGTGGTAGAAACGGGGGGGACACATTTGCACCCCCAGCATCCTGAGTTCAGGCAGAGGAGCCCCGTTATAAAGTCCAGCCCAGAGTCCTGAGAGGTTGACCCCAGGAGGAAATGGCTGGGCTTGGTGGGGACATTGGGGGGGGGGGGGAGAGATGGTCCACTGGGAACATTTCATCTGCATGTGTGGAGATGTTTTGGGTGCTGAAAGGTCCAGAGAGGGGATCTTGCTTGATCTGGGATGTCAATTCTAGAGGAATCTCTCAGCCTTGGGGTCTTCTATTTTACAAAAAAATGTGGGAGGTGTCCCCAAGGCCATCAACATCCCCAACATCCCCAACACCCTCAACGTCCGCAACGTCCTTGCCAGAATGACTGGACATGTCCTGGGAGGCAGAAGTGTTGCCGTTATGGATTCCTGGTTGAGTGCAAGAATCCCGCCTAGGGGAAGTTTGGTAGGTCCTGCACGTTGTCACTTGTGTAGTTTGCTTCGACCAAATGATCAGCTGTGTGGTGTCACCTTGGCCTAGACTTCATCTTGGTACATGCAGATCTCTGTGGGATCTTTCAGCCTGCTGCACCTCCAGGCTCTCCTCTCGTCCATCAAAGTTGGAGCTGAAGTAAGGTTCCCTGATGCTGAAGCAGATCTTGGTGTAGCGGGGGTCTTCTTCCTAATAGATAGCCACCCCCACACTCTGCAAGCCATGAGACTGACCCTCCCTCTCCCTCTCCCACTGTCTCCTGACGTCTTTTCCTCCTGAAGCACCATTGGGAGAATGCTCCAAACCCACCCCATTCCAGCTGCTGCTGGCCACTGTGTTGAGGAAGACAGTCCTCCTACCAGCCTGGTCAGGAAGCCAGAAGGCCCCAGGCAAGGAGGCCTTTTAGCAGGAGGAGAGGAGAGGACAGAACCCCTTGCCCACTTTGGTCCAGCTCATCCTCTGGACAGACCAGTACTGGTCCTTGCTCAGGTGACAGGAAGGTCCACAGCTTCATCTGGGGAGCCAAAGCCAAGCTGACATTTTTGACTGTAAGAAATGCCCCGTGTAAGCTAGAAAGAGCCTGTGAAGATGCCCAAGCTGTGGCCTTGAGGTCTCCTGGAAAGAGGGGATGGGGGAAAGGTCTTCTAGTCCACCCTCCTTGCAGGGCACAAATTCTCAGAGCATCCTGGACAGATCTTCTCCCACCTTTGCTTTGCTTTGTCATGGAGAAGAGCGGTCCACCTATTCTCCAGAGCCCCAGAGGGCAGGACAAGAAACGACGGGTGGATACTCATCAAGCAACCTGGAACAAATTTCCTGACAGGGAGAACAATTAATGAGTGGAACAGAAGTTGCCTCCAGATGTTCTGGGTGCTCCATCCCTGGAGGTTTTCAAGGAGAGACCGTTCATCCCCTTGTCTGAAATGGTGTAGGGTTTCCTACCTAACCAGGGGGTTGGACTAGAAGACCTCCAAGGTCCCTTCCAATTCCGTTATTCTATATTCTGTGTTCTGCTTGAAACCCCCAGGCACGGAGCCCCATAACTCCAGTGGGGCAGCTACCCCATTGCTTCTGGCTCTCCCACTCAGACCATTCCTCCTGAATTCAATTCCAGTCTCTGTGGTTGTAAGATTAGCCAGGATGAAGCCCTGCTTGCACTTGTGGACAGAAATCTCACCTCTGAATATTTCTTTTTACAGCATCCCCAACGAGGAGACCCCCCTGAATTGGGTCTGATTCGCTAACTTCACTGAGAAGCTTTTCTTCCGTCCTGGATTATTCTGGAGACCCTCCCCCAAATCCCACCCTGGCTCCATCCCTTCCATTCTGCAATAAAGCTTTGCTTCTCGCTGCCTTTTTGGTCTCTGGTGCCTTTTTCTGCCCCCTTAAGCAGTTTCCCTCCCCACCTGAGCCCCAGTGTGGCTTTCCAGAGGGAATCCGCAGGGGAAACACCTGTCTGAGCCAGAAAGGCTTCAAGTTGCCAAGTTTGAAGACCCCTGGATTAGGAAGTCAAAGAACCTTAAAATCTACATACCCCACCCAAATTCTAAGGACAGGAGACATAATAGGATGAACCCACCAAGACCAAAAGGGCACAGTCAGACTCAGGTCAAAGTACATGACACAGGAAATACAAAGCCTCAAACAGGAACAGGAAACAACCCCAGAAGCCCCAGAAGGTATATAAAAATCTACCATTCTGCTGCATGTGGTCAGTTTTTTCCAGAGCCATCTTTCTGTCTGGCTCTCCTCTTCAATAAACTGCAACCTTCTTTCTAAAGCACTCTCCATTTTGATTGTTCCCGGCTTGGACTGGACCCTGATGGAGATTTTTCCTTCAAGACTTGGTAACGTCATCAGTGCAGGAAGATTGGTCCACGGATAGGAGGGGTGGGTACCCAGCAGCTTCTCCTACCTGCTTGCGGTATTTTTTTAATTCCTTGCTCCTTCATCTCTCCTTGCTCCTCCTTAACCAGAGTTGGTTAATAGATGGCGGTGAGGGAGGGGCACCCTGGGCTGATCAGCGTCCTCTAATGCCAATCAGAAGACCCAACGGAAACTCCTTAAGTTTCACAAGGCAGAACTTCAACTGCCCTGGGAGATGGGTTTGGATGAGGCAAGGTCGGAGAATTCAGAAGTTCTTGCACAGCAATAAGCCTCATCCACACCAAACAATTAAAGTTAGCAGTCAAATAACAGTTGCTTGGATTTTGCAAGGTTGCCGTTCCTCTGACAGGGCTGCTCAGTCGAGGTCCCAGTGTGGGGAACGGAGGCCAGGAGGCCCTACGGAGTAAATGGGGCAAAGGGGAAAGAGAGTATTTGTAGCCCATGGTTGAACTTTACAGTCCTGGCTGGTCCCCCAGCTTGGTGGTTTTCTTGCACACCTTTCATTACACAACTAGCTAACCTCATCAGCACTAGAAGAAAGGGGGGTTTGAGGGGGAGGGGGAGGAGGAAGACTGTGCTATCCTTGGTGCTCTTGCACACCTTTCATTACACAACTGGCTAACCTAATCAGTGGTAGAAGGCAGTTGAGTTGCAGGGGGAGGGGGAGAAGAAGGGGAGGAGGAGAGGGGAGGATTGTGGGGTCTTTGGTGCTCTCTGAGCTTGGTGGTTTTCTTGAATGCATTTTATTACTAGATAGCTGCATCTGTTCTAGAATTGTGTGCAGTTTGGGGAGAGGAGGAGGAGGAGGACTGTGGGGTCCCTTGTGCCCTCTGAGCCTGGTGCTTTTCCTGCAGATGTTTCAGGACCCAGGTCGGTACTCTCACAGTGCTAGAAGGGTGGAGGATTTGTGGAGAGGAGGAGGAAGAGGAGGAAGAGCAACGTGATGTTGGAAGCAACTGCCCATTATCCCTCTCGTGGGTGTATCCCAACTCTGTGGCTTCTGTTTTCTTTTTTTTTTTTTTATTAAAAAGTTTTATAAATTTTACAAAAAATAAAAGACAATACAAAAACAAAAAACAACATATACAAATAAAAAACAAACATTACCCAACAAAACCCCCCTTCCCCCACCCCTACCCAGACCCCCCCTTCCCCCCCCCAGGGCCTCCCAGAGCAGAATATAGGCTTAATTAAAAAAAAGTTAAAAAAATTTATATTTATAAAAAAAGAGAATATAAAATAGAAAATATATATAGAGAGAGAGTTAAAAATTATGAAAAAACTATATAGTATTTTTTATATCCATTTTAAATTGTATGAATTTTATCCATTTATCCCAAACAGCAAGAAATTTCTCTTGCGTTTGTCCCTTTAAGAAAGCCGAAATCTTTGCCATTTCCGCCAAATGAGACACTTTAAGAAACCATTCCTGCAAAGTAGGCAAAGATTCCTTCTTCCAATATTGTCCTACTAACAGCCTCGCAGCTGTAATCAAATTTAACATCAATATAACCTCCTTTGTATCACAATCAATAACTATATCTAACAAAAATAATTGTGGAGTAAATTTTACCCTCCTTTTAAAAATTCTCTGGATATTCCACCATATCTTAATCCAGAATGCTTTTATCTCTCTGCACGACCACCAGATATGATAATAAGTAGCGTCCATACAACCACATCTCCAACATTTAGGTTGTAAATCAGGGTACATAAAAGACATTTTTTGTGGATCAAGGTGCCATCTATAAAACATTTTATAAAAATTCTCCCTTAAGTTCTGTGCTTGTGTAAATTTGACATTTCTCACCCAAATAATTTCCCAGGTGTCCAATGGAACTGGCTCGCCAAAATTCTGCGCCCATCTAATCATACAATCTTTAATTAGTTCCGTTTCTGAATCCAATTCAACTAAAACCCCATAAATTCTCTTAATGTGGGTTTGTCTTTGATCCTTCACTTGCTTGATAAGATTTTCATCTTCTCTGAGAAAACCCACCTTACAGTCCATCTTCCATCTATCTGCTAATTGCCTATATTGGAACCCTGGGCTGATCAGCATCCTCTAATGCCAGTCAGAAGACCCAATGGAAACTCCTTAAGTTTCACAAGGCCCTGGGAGATGGGTTTGGATGAGGCAAGGTCGGAGAATTCAGAAGTTCTTGCATTCACACCAAACAATTAAAGTCAACAGTCAAATAACAGTTGCTTGGATTTTGCAAGGTTGCCGTTCCTCTGGCAGGGCTGCTCAGTCGAGGTCCCAGTGTGGGGAACGGAGGCCAGGAGGCCCCACGGAGTAAATGGGGCAAAGGGGAAAGAGAGTATTTGTAGCCCATTGAACCGTACAGTCCTGGCTGGTCCCCCAGCTTGGTGGTTTTCTTGCACACCTTTCATTACACAACTAGCTAAACTCATCAGCGCTAGAAGAAAGGGGGATTGGAGGGGGAGGGGGAGGGGGAAGACTGTGGTGTCTTTGGTGCTCTTGCACACCTTTCATTACACAACTGGCTAACCTCATCAGTGGTAGAAGGCAGTTGAGTTGCAGGGGGAGGAGGAGGAGAAGGAGATGAGGGGGAGGGGAGGATTGTGGGGTGCTCTCTGAGCTTGGTGGTTTTCTTGAATGCATTTTATTACTAGATAACTTCATCTGTTCTAGAATGGTGTGCAGTTTGGGGAGAGGAGGAGGAGGGGGGTTTGAGGGGGAGGGGGAGGAGGAAGACTGTGGTGCCTTTGGTGCTCTTGCACACCTTTCATTACACAACTAGCTAACCTCATCAGTGGTAGAAGGCAGTTGAGTTGGAGGGAGAGAAGGAGGAGGAGAAGAGGAGGAGGAGGAGGTGGATTGTGGGGTCCTTGCTGCTCTTTGAGCTTGGTGGTTTTCTTGCACACCTTTCATTACACAACTAGCTGACCTCATCAGTGCTAGAAGGCAGTTGAATTGCAGGGGGAGGGGGAGGAGGAGGAGAAGGAGAGGAGGGGGAGGGGAGGATTGTGGGGTGCTCTCTGAGCTTGGTTGTTTTCTTGAACGCATTTTATTACTAGATAACTTCATCTGTTCTAGAATGGTGTGCGGTTTGGGGAGAGGAGGAGGAGGAGGAGGAGGAGGAGGAGGAGGAGGAGGAGGAGAGGAGGAGGAGAGGAGGAGGAGGAGGACTGTGGGGTCCCTTGTGCCCTCTGAGCCTGGTGCTTTTCTTGCAGATGTTTCAGGACCCAGGTCAGTACTCTCCTCAGTACTAGAAGGGTGCGGGATTTGTGGAGAGGAGGAGGAAGAGGATGAAGAGCAACGTGATGTTGGAAGCAACTGCCCATTATCCCTCTCGTGGGTGTATCCCAACTCTGTGGCTTCTGTTTTCTTGACCTCTCCTTCGTTTGAGCGCATATGTGGACCCTGTAGTTCTTCATTGGGTTCTGGACTCACACCTTGGCGTGGCTTCCATCTGTGGACTTTGCAGTTTGTGTAGGTGGATCTGTGCACTTTGATCCTGGACTTGTGACCGTGTGCCTAAGCTGAGCAGTACCGGACCCAACAGAACTTTCCTTTTGGTGAGGGTGGGGACCTGGGGAATAGCACTGGGGACCTGGAGTGTGTGAGGGGGGAGACTGGAAGCGGACAACAGGGACCTGCCTAGCTTTCCCCAACCGTCCAGCCAATGCAACTCTCAGGATTCCCAACCTCTTGTTCAACCAACTGATGAAAGAAGAAAGAATTGAAATTCTCACTCTGTTACTCCATCCTGCTTCCTGGATGTGAAATTCCCAGTGGGGAGAATAAATAGAGCGAGCAGCCCGGGTGTGGGGCAAACAGCTGCATCATGTCTTCTGGAGGTCTTCTTCTTCTGCTGGGACTCCTCAGCCTCTGGGCAGAGCTGACCCCCGTCTCCAGCCAGGACCGTCCACGTGAGTTTCCAGAATGACCTTGAAACCCTTTGCTGGGAGGGGCTGACATGGTCAGAGGGCAGAGTTCTCCCCCGGGGGGGGGGGGGAAACCAAGAGCCCCAGTCTAGAACCTCTGCCTTGGTGGGGCCTCTTCTGGGAAGGTTCTTGAGATGGTAGTTGGGTGTCAGCTGAAGAGGAGACAGAAAGAGAAATGCAATTTCAGGGGAAGGCTGACCTATCTTTACTCAATGCAACAGCAGAATCAGGGCTTTAAGCCACAGGTTCCATCCTTCAGCCATCCTCTCCAAACCCCAGAGCAGGAAACCAAATTAAATCTTCCCAGATGACTCTTGACCATGTGCAGAGTGAGCATGCTAGGAGGGCTCCAGGTTGGGGTAGTGCCTTAAAGAAGTTTCTGCTGGCTAATCAAATAACACACCCACACAAACACACAACCCTTTCCATTTCCTGCAGAGCTTTGTTATCTTCCTCCTGTTCGTGGACCATGTAGAGCCACAATTCCTCGTTTCTACTACGACTCGGCTTCAAAAGGATGTAAAGGATTTATTTACGGTGGATGCGGTGGGAATGCCAACAATTTTAAGACCATGGATGAATGTCGCTACACCTGTGTTGGTAAGTAGGGAAGGAGCTACGGATTGGCTTCTTCATTGGAAAAGAAGTGGGTGGCTTAATGTAACATCCCAGTTCTCACAACAGGCTATGATTGGTTCAGTAAAAGGGAAGGGAATTTTCAGAGTTGAACTGTGGAGTCCTTGATGCTCTCTGAGCTCAGATGTTTTCTTGCAGATGTTTCATGACCCAACTAGGGAACATCATCAGTGCTGGAAGGGAGTGGGGTTTGTAGAGAGAAGGAGGAGGAGGAGGAGGAGGAGGAGGACTGTACGGTCCTTGGTGCTCTCTGAGCTGGGTGGTTTTCTTGCAGATGTTTCATGACCCAGCTAGGGAACATCATCAGTGCTAGAAGGGAGTGAGGTTGGCAGAGAGGAGGAGGGGGAGGGGGAAGAGGAGGAGAAAGAATGCTGAGTGAGGAGAAGAAGGAGGAGGTAGTGGTCTTGGAGGAAAAGAAGAAAACATCCCTATTTAGATACTTCAGCTTGCCTAACAAGCCTTGGCGTGGAGGGTTTTTCTTCTTGATATTTACTTGATTGGGATATCATTTTCTTCCTGGGGGAGGGGGCTATCTTGCCCCCTCTGGGTTTGGGGAGGGGGCTGTGGGAATGTAGAGCCAACAGAGGAAAGGTCTGTCTCTCATTTCCTGGAATTCCTGCCTGAGGAGAAAGCAGACCGAGATGGACCCACAAGGAGAACCTTCCTCTGTGGTAGAAATGGGGGGGACACATTTGCACTCCCAGCATCCTGAGTTCAGGCAGAGGAGCCCCGTTATAAAGTCCAGCCCAGAGTCCTGAGAGGTTGACCCAAGGAGGAAGTGGCTGGGCTTGGTGGGGACATTGAGGGGGGGAAGATGGTCCACTGGGAACATTTCATCTGGATATGTGGAGATGTTTTGGGTGCTGAAAGGTCCACAGATGGGATCTTGCTTGATCTGGGATGCCAATTCAAGAGGAATCTCTCAGCCTTGGGATCTTCTATTTTGCAGAAAAACGTGGGAGGTGTCCCCAAGACCATCAACATCCCCAACATCCTCAACATCCCCAACATCCTCAACATCCCCAACATCCTCAACGTCCTCAACATCCTCAACATCCTTGCCAGAATGACTGGATGTGTCCTGGGAGGCAGAAGTGTTGCCATTATAGATTCCTGGCTGAGTGCAAGAATCCCGCCTAAGGGAAGTTTGGTAGGTCCCGCACGTTGTCACTTGTGTAGTTTGCTTCGACCAAATGGTCAGCTGTGTGGTGTCACCTTGGCCTAGACTTCATCTTGGTACATGCAGATCTCTGTGGGATCTTTCAGGCTGCTGCATCTCCAGGCTCTCCTCTCGTCCATCAAAGCTGGAGCTGAAGTAAGGTTCCCTGATGCTGAAGCAGATCTTGGTGTAGCGGGGGTCTTCTTCCTGATAGATATCCACCCCCACTCTTTGGAAGCCATGAGACTGACCCTCCCTCTCCCCCTCCCACTGTCTCCTGACTTCTTCTCCTCCTGAAGCACCATTGGGAGAATGCCCCAAACCCACCCCATTCCAGCTGCTGCTGGCCACTGTGTTGAGGAAGATGGTCCTCCTACCAGCCTGGTCAGGAAGCCAGAAGGCCCCGGGCAAGGAGGCCTTTTAGGAAGAGAAGACAGACCCCTTGCCCACTTTGGTCCAGCTCATCCTCTGGACAGACCAGAACTGGTCCTTGCTCAGGTGACAGGAAGGTCCACAGCTTCATCTGGGGAGCCAAAACCAAGCTGACATTTTTGACTGTAAGAAATGCCCCCTGTCTAAGCTAGAAAGATCCTGTGAAGATGCCCAAGCTGTGGCCTTGAGGTCTCCCGGAAAGAGGGGATGGGGGAAAGGTCTTCTAGTCCACCCTCCTTGCAGGGCACAAATTCTCAGAGCATCCTGGACAGATCTTCTCCCACCTTTGCTTTGCTTTGTCATGGAGAAGAGCGGTCCACCTATTCTCCAAAGCCCCAGAGGGCAGGACAAGAAACGACGGGTGGATACTCATCAAGCAACCTGGAACAAATTTCCTGACAGGGAGAACAATTAATGAGTGGAACAGAAGTTGCCTCCAGATGTTCTGGGTGCTTCATCCCTGGAGGTTTTCAAGAAGAGACCGTTCACCCCCTTGTCTGAAATGGTGTAGGGTTTCCTACTTAAGCAGGGGGTTGGACTAGAAGACCTCCAAGGTCCCTTCCAATTCCGTTATTCTATATTCTGTGTTCTGCTTGAAACCCCCAGTCACGGAGCCCCATAACTCCAGTGGGGCAGCTACCCCATTGCTTCCTGGCTCTCCCAATCAGACCATTCCTCCTGAATTCAATTCTGGTCTCTGTGGTTGTAAGATTAGCCAGGATGAAGCCCTGCTTGCACTTGTGGACAGAAATCTCACCTCTGAATATTTCTTTTTACAGCATCCCCAACGAGGAGACCCCCCTGAATTGGGTCTGATTCGCTAACTTCACTGAGAGGCTTTTCTTCCGTCCTGGATTATTCTGGAGACCCTCCCCCAAAACCCACCCTGGCTCCATCCCTTCCGTTCTGCAATAAAGCTTTGCTTCTCGCTGCCTTTTTGGTCTCTGGTGCCTTTTTCTGCCCCCTTAAGCAGTTTCCCTCCCCACCTGAGCCCCAGTGTGGCTTTCCAGAGGGAATCCGCAGGGGAAACACCTGTCTGAGCCAGAAAGGCTTCAAGTTGCCAAGTTTGAAGACCCCTGGATTAGGAAGACAAAGAACCTTAAAATCTACATACCCCACCCAAATTCTAAGGACAGGAGACATAATAGGATGAACCCACCAATACCAAAAGGGCACACTCAGAATCAGGTCAAAGTACATGACACAGGAAATAAAAAGCCTCAAACAGGAACAGCAAACAACCTTAAGAGCCCCAGAAGGTATATAAAAGTCCACCACTCTGGTCCATGTGGTCAGTTTTTTTCCAGAGCCATCTTTCTGTCTGGCTCTCCTCTTCAATAAACTGCAACCTTCTTTCTAAAGCAGTCTCCATTTTGATTATTCCCAGCTTGGACTGGACCCTGATGGACATTTTTCCTTCAAGACTTGGTAATGTCATGAGTGGAGGAAGATTGGTCCACGGATAGGAGGGGTGGGTACCCAGCAGCTTCTCCTACCTGCTTGCGGTATTTTTTTTAATCCTTGCTCCTTCATCTCTCCTTGCTCCTCCTTAACGAGAGTTGGTTAATAGATGGCGGTGAGGGAGGGGCACCCTGGGCTGATCAGCATCCTCTAATGCCAATCAGAAGACCCAATGGAAACTCCTTAAATTTCACAAGGCAGAACTTCAACTGCCCTGGGAGATGGGTTTGGATGAGGCAAGGTCGGAGAATTCAGAAGTTCTTGCATTCACACGAAACAATTAAAGTCAGCAGTCAAATAACAGTTGCTTGGATTTTGCAAGGTTGCAGTTCCTCTGACAGGGCTGCTCAGTCGAGGTCCCAATGTGGGGAACGGAGGCCAGGAGGCCCCACGGAGTAAATGGGGCAAAGGGGAAAGAGAGCATTTGTAGCCCATGGTTGAACCGTACAGTCCTGGCTGGTCCCCCAGCTTGGTGGTTTTCTTGCACACCTTTCATTACACAACTAGCTAACCTCATCAGCACTAGAGGAAAGGGGGGTTGGAGGGGGAGGGGGAGGAGGAAGACTGTGGTGTCCTTGGTGCTCTTGCACACCTTTCATTACACAACTAGCTAACCTAATCAGTGGTAGAAGGCAGTTGAGTTGGAGGGGGAGGAGAAGGAGGAGGAGGAGAGGAGGAGGATTGTGGGGTCCTTGGTGCTCTCTGAGCTTAGTGGTTTTCTTGCACCTTTCATTACACAACTGGCTAACCTCATCAGTGGTAGAAGGCAGTTGAGTTGCAGGGGGAGGGGGAGGAGGAGAAGAAGGAGAGGAGGGGAGGGGAGGATTGTGGGGTCCTTGGTGCTGTCTGAGCATGGTGGTTTTCTTGAACGCATTTTATTACTAGATAACTTCATCTGTTCTAGAATGGTGTGCAGTTTCGGGAGAGGAGTAGGAGGAGGAGGAGAGGAGGAGGACTGTGGGGTCCCTTGTGCCCTCTGAGCCTGGTGTTTTTCTTGCAGATGTTTCAGGACCCAGGTCGGTACTCTCATCAGTGCTAGAAGGGTGCGGGATTTGTGGAGAGGAGGAGGAAGAGCAACGTGATGTTGGAAGCAACTGCCCATTATCCCTCTCGTGGCTGTATCCCAAATCTGTGGCTTCTGTTTTCTTGACCTCTGCTTCGTTTGAGCGCATATTTGGACCCTTTAGCTCTTCATTGGGTTCTGGACTCACACCTTGGCGTGGCTTCCATCCGTGAACTTTGGACCTGGATTCTGCAGTTTGTGTAGGTGGATCTGTGCACTTTGATCCTGGACTTGTGACGGTGTGCCTAAGCTGAGCAGTACCGGACACAACAGAACTTTCCTTTTGGTGAGGGTGGGGACCAGGGGAATACACTGGGAACCTGGAGTGTGTGAGGGGGGGAGACCGGAAGCGGACAACAGGGACCTGCCTAGCTTTCCCCAACCGTCCAGCCAATGCAACTCTCAGGATTCCCAACCTCTTGTTCAACCAACTGATGAAAGAGGAAAGACTTGAAATTCTCACTCTGTTACTCCATCCTGCTTCCTGGATGTGAAATTCCCAGTGGGGAGAATAAATAGAGCGAGCAGCCCAGGTGTGGGGCAGACAGCTTCAACATGTCTTCTGGAGGTCTTCTTCTCCTGCTGGGATTCCTCACCCTCTGGGCAGAGCTGACCCCCGTCTCCAGCCAGGACCGTCCAAGTGAGATCTTTCAGGATGATCTTCAAACCCTTTGCAGGGAGGGGCTAATGTGATCAGAGGGCAGAGTTCTCCCCCAGAGAGGGAAAACCAAGAGCCCCAGTTTAGAATCTCTGGCTTATGAAGCTACTTTTGGGAAGGTTCTTGAGATGGTAATTGGGTGTCAGCTGAAGAGGAGACAGAAATGGGAGGGGGGGAGAAAGAGAATGCAATTTTAGGGGAAGGCTGACCTATCTCGATTCAATGCAACAGGAAAATCAGGATTTAAGTAACAGGATCCATCATTCAGCCATCTAGTCCAACCCAGGAAACAAAATTAAATCATCCCAGATGGCTCTTGACCATGTGCAGACTGAGTATGCTAGGAGGGCAACAGGTTGGGGAAATGACTTCAAGATGTTTCTGCTAGCTAATCAAATAACACACACACACACACACACACACACACACACACACACACATACCTTTCTATTTCCTGCAGAGCTTTGTTATCTTCCTTCTGAAACTGGAATGTGTTTGGCGTATATGCCTCGTTTCTACTATGACTCGACTTCAAACGAATGTAAAGGATTTATTTACGGTGGATGCCAAGGCAACGCCAACAATTTTAAGACCAGGGATGAATGTCATTACACCTGTGTTGGTAAGTAGGGAAGGAGTTACAGACAGAGCTCTTCATTGGAAAAGAAGTGGGTGGCTTAATGTAATATCCTGGTTCTCACAAGAGGCGATGATTGGTTCAGTAGAAGGGAAGGGAAATGTGGATTCCTTTGTGCTTTCTGAGCTCAGATGTTTTCTTGCAGATGTTTCATTACCCAACTAGGGAACATCATCAGTGCTAGAAGGGGTTTGCAGACAGGAGGAGGAGGAGGATGGTGGAGTCCTTGGTGCTGGCTGTGCTCGGAGGTTTTCTTAGAGCTTTTACTGTACATTACCCAACTAGTGAACATCATCAGTGCTGGAAGGGAGTGGGGCTTGCAGAGAGGAGGAGGAAGAAGAGGAGGAGGAGTAACAGGAGGAGGAGGAGGAGGAGGAGGAGGAGGAGAAAGAATGCTGAGGAGGAGGAGGTAGTGGTTTTGGAGGAGGAGGAGGAGGAGAAGGAGGAAGCATCCCTGTTTAGATACTTCAGCTTGCCTAACAAGCCTTGGTGTGGAGGGTTTTTCTTTTTGATATTTACTTGATTGGGATATCATTTTCTTCCTGGGGGAGGGGGCTATCTTGCCCCCTCTGGGTTTGGGGAAGGGGCTGTGGGAATGTAGAGCCAACAGAGGAAAGGTCTGTCTCTCATTTCCTGGAATTCCTGCCTGAGGGGAAGGCAGACCGAGATGGACCCACAAGGAGAACCTTCCTCTGTGGTAGAAACGGGGGGACACATTTGCACCCCCAGCAGAGGAGCCCCGTTATAAAGTCCAGCCCAGAGTCCTGAGAGGTTGACCCCAGGAGGAAATGGCTGGGCTTGGTGGGGACATGGGGGGGAAGAGATGGTGTTTTGGGTGCTGAAAGGTCCAGAGAGGAGATCTTGCTTGATCTTGGATGTCAATTCTAGAGGAATCTCTCAGCCTTGGGATCTTCTATTTTGCAGAAAAACGTGGGAGGTGTCCCCAAGGCCATCAACATCCCCAACATCCTCAACATCCTCAATATCCCCAACATCCTCAACATCCTCAACGTCCGCAACATGCTTGCCAGAATGACTGGAACTGTCCTGGGAGGCAGAAGTGTTGCCGTTATGGATTCCTGGCTGAGTGCAAGAATCCCGCTTAGGGGAGGTTTGGTAGGTCCCGCACGTTGTCACTTGTGTAGTTTGCTTTGACCAAATGGTCAGCTGTGTGGTGTCACCTTGGCCTAGACTTCATCTTGGTACATGCAGATCTCTGTGGGATCTTTCAGGCTGCTGCATCTCCAGGCTCTCCTCTCGTCCATCAAAGTTGGAGCTGAAGTAAGGTTCCCTGATGCTGAAGCAGATCTTGGTGTAGCGGGGGTCTTCTTCCTAATAGATAGCCACCCCCACTCTCTGCAAGCCATGAGACTGACCCTCCCTCTCCCCCTCCCACTGTCTCTTGACTTCTTCTCCTCCTGAAGCACCATTTTGAGAATGCCCCAAACCCACCCCATTCCAGCTGCTGCTGGCCACTGTGTTGAGGAAGACGGTCCTCCTGCCAGCCTGGTCAGGAAGCCAGAAGGCCCCAGGCAAGGAGGCCTTTTAGCAGGAGTAGAGGAGAGGACAGAACCCCTTGCCCACTTTGGTCCAGCTCATCCTCTGGACAGACCAGAACTGGTCCTTGCTCAGGTGACAGGAAGGTCCACAGCTTCATCTGGGGAGCCAAAGCCAAGCTGACATTTTTGACTGTAAGAAATGCCCCATGTAAGCTAGAAAGAGTCTGTGAAGATGCCCAAGCTGTGGCCTTGAGGTCTCCTGGAAAGAGGGGATGGGGGAAAGGTCTTCTAGTCCACCCTCCTTGCAGGGCACAAATCCTCAGAGCATCCTGGAGAGATCTTCTCCCACCTTTGCTTTGCTTTGTCCTGGAGAAGAGCGGTCCACCTATTCTCCAAAGCCCCAGAGGGCAGGACAAGAAGCGACGGGTGGAAACTCATCAAGCAACCTGGAACAAATTTCCTGACAGGGAGAACAATTAATGAGTGGAATAGAAGTTGCCTCCAGATGTTCTGGGTGCTCCATCACTGGAAGTTTTCAAGAAGAGACAGTTCACCCCCTTGTCTGAAAAGGTGTAGGGTTTCCTGCCTGAGCAGGGGGTTGGACTAGAAGACCTCCAAGGCCCCTTCCAATTCCGTTATTCTATATTCTGTGTTCTGCTTGAAACCCCCAGTCACGGAGCCCCATAACTCCAGTGGGGCAGCTACCCCATTGCTTCCTGGCTCTCCCAATCAGACCATTCCTCCTGAATTCAATTCCGGTCTCTGTGGTTCTAAGATTAGCCAGGATGAAGCCCTGCTTGCACTCGTGGGCAGAAATCTCACATCTGAATATTTCTTTTTACAGCATCCCCAACGAGGAGACCCCCCCCCTGAATTGGGTCTGATTCGCCAACTTCACTGAGAGGCTTTTCTTCTTTCCTGGATTATTCTGGAGACCCTCCCCCAAATCCCACCCTAGCTCCATCCCTTCCGTTCTGCAATAAAGCTTTGCTTCTAGTTGCCTTTTTGGTCTCCGGTTCCTTTTTCTGCCCCCTTAAGCAGTTTCCCTCCCCACCTGAGCCCCAGTGTGGTCTTCCAGAGGGAATCTGCAGGGGAAACACCTATCTGAGCCAGAAAGCCTTAAAGTTGCCACGTTTGAAGACCCCTGGATTAGGAAGTCAAAGAACCTTAAAATCTACATACCCCACCCAAATTCTAAGGACAGGAGACATAATAGGATGAACCCACCAAGACCAAAAGGGCACACTCAGACTCAGGTCAAAGTACATGACCCAGGAAATACAAAGCCTCAAACAGGAACAGCAAACAACCTCAAAAGCCCCAGAAGGTATATAAAAGGACACCACTCTGCTCCATGTGGTCAGGTTTTTTCCAGAGCCATCTTTCTGTCTGGCTCTCCTCTTCAATAAACTGCAACCTTCTTTCTAAAGCACTCTCCATTTTGATTATTCCCGGCTTGGACTGGACCCTGATGGAGATTTTTCCTTCAAGACTTGGTAATGTCATCAGTGCAGGAAGATTGGTCCACGGATAGGAGGGGTGGGTATCCAGCAGCTTCTCCTACCTACTTGGGCTATTTTTTTATTCCTTGCTCCTTCATCTCTCCTTGCTCCTCCTTAACCAGGGTTGGTTAATAGATGGGCAGTGGGGGAGGGGCACCCTGGGCTGATCAGCGTCCTCTAATGCCAATCAGAAGACCCAACGGAAACTCCTTAAGTTTCACAAGGCAGAACTTCAACTGCCCTGGGAGATGGGTTTGGATGAGGCAAGGTCGGAGAATTCAGAAGTTCTTGCACAGCAATAAGCCTCATCCACACCAAACAATTAAAGTTAGCAGTCAAATAACAGTTGCTTGGATTTTGCAAGGTTGCCATTCCTCTGGCAGGGCTGCTCAGTCGAGGTCCCAGTGTGGGGAACGGAGGCCAGGAGGCCCCGCGGAGTAAATGGGGCAAAGGGGAAAGAGAGCATTTGTAGCCCATGGTTGAACCGTACAGTCCTGGCTGGTCCCCCAGCTTGGTGGTTTTCTTGCACACATTTCATTACACAACTAGTTAACCTCATCAGCGCTAGAAGAGTTTGAGGGGGAGGGGGAGGAGGAAGACTGTGGTGTCCTTGGTGCTCTTGCACACCTTTCATTACACAACTAGCTAACCTAATCAGTGGTAGAATGCAGTTGAGTTGGAGGGGGAGGAGAAGAGGAGGAGGAGGAGGAGGAGAGGAGGGGAGGATTGTGGGGTCTTTGGTGCTTTCTGAGCTTGGTGGTTTTCTTGCAACTTTCATTACACAACTGGCTAACCTCATCAGTGGTAGAAGGCAGTTGAGTTGCAGGGGAAGGGGGAGGAGGAGAAGAAGGAGAGGAGGGGAGGGGAGGATTGTGGGGTCCCTGATGCTCTCTGAGCTTGGTGGTTTTCTTGAACGCATTTTATTACTAGATAACTTCATCTGCTCTAGAATGGTGTGCAGTTTGGGGAGAGGAGGAGGACTGTGGGGTCCCTTGTGCCCTCTGAGCCTGGTACTTTTCTTGCAGATGTTTCAGGACCCAGGTCGGTACTCTCACAGTGCTAGAAAGGTGCAGGATTTGTGGAGAGGAGGAGGAAGAGGAGGAAGAGCAACGTGATGTTGGAAGCAACTGCCCATTATCCCTCTCGTGGCTGTATCCCAAATCTGTAGCTTCTGTTTTCTTGACCTCTGCTTCATTTGAACGCATATTTGGACCCTGTAGTTCTTCATTGGGTTCTGGACTCACACCTTGGCGTGACTTCCATCTGTGGACTTTGGACCTGGATTCTGCAGTTTGTGTAGGTGGATCTGTGCACTTTGATCCTGGACTTGTGACCGTGTGCCTAAGCTGAGCAGTACCGGACACAACAGAACTTTCCTTTTGGTGAGGGTGGGGACCTGGGGAATAGCACTGGGGACCTGGAGTGTGTGAGGGGCGAGACCGGAAGCGGACAACAGGGACCTGCCTAGCTTTCCCCAACCGTCCAGCCAATGCAACTCTCAGGATTCCCAACCTCTTATTCAACCAACTGATGAAAGAGGAAAGAATTGAAATTCTCACTCTGTTACTCCATCCTGCTTCCTGGATATGAAATTCCCAGTGGGGAGAATAAATAGAGCGAGCAGCCCGGGGGTGGGGCAGACGGCTTCATCATGTCTTCTGGAGGTCTTCTTCTCCTGCTGGGACTCCTCAGCCTCTGGGCAGAGCTGACCCCCGTCTCCAGCCAGGACCGTCCACGTGAGTTTCCAGAATGACCTTGAAACCCTTTGCTGGGAGGGGCTGACATGGTCAGAGGGCAGAGTTCTCCCCCAGGGAGGGAAAACCAAGAGCCCCAGTCTAGAACCTCTGCCTTGGTGGAGCCTCTTCTGGGAAGGTTCTTGAGATGGTAGTTGGGTGTCAGCTGAAGAGGAGACAGAAAGAGAAATGCAATTTCAGGGGAAGGCTGACCTATCTTTACTCAATGCAACAGCAGAATCAAGGCTTTAAGCCACAGGGTCCATCATTCAGCCATCCTCTCCAAACCCCGGAGCAGGAAAACAAATTAAAAAATCTCAGATGGCTCTTGGCCATGTGCAGACTGAGCATGCTAGGAGGGCTCCAGTTTGGGGAAGTGCCTTAAAGATGTTTCTGCTAGCTAATCAAATAACACACACACACAAACACACAACCCTTTCCATTTCCTGCAGAACTTTGTTATCTTCCTCCTGTTCATGGACCATGTAAAGGCTATTTCCATCGCTTCTTTTACCACTCGGCTTCAAACGGATGTAGAGAATTTATTTACGGTGGATGCCAAGGCAATGCCAACAATTTTAGGACCATGGATGAATGTCTCTACACCTGTGTTGGTAAGTAGGGAAGGAGCTACGGATTGGCTTCTTCATTGGAAAAGAAGTGGGTGGTTTAATGTAACATCCCGGTTCTCACGACAGGCTATTATTGGTTCAGTAGAAGGGAAGGGAATTTTCAGAGCTGAACTATGGATTCCTTTCTTGCTCTCTGAGCTCAGGTGTTTTCTTGAAGATGTTTCATGACCCAACAAGGGAACATCATCAGTGCTGGAAGGGAGTGGGGTTTGTAGAGAGAAGGAGGAGGAGGAGGAGGAGGAGGAGGAGGAGGAGGATCGTGCGGTCCTTGGTGCTCTCTGAAGTTGGATGTTTTCTTGCAGATGTTTCATGACCCAACTAGGGAACATCATCAGTGCTAGAAGGGAGTGAGGTTGGCAGAGAGGAGGAGGGGGAGGGGGAAGAGGAGGAGAAAGAATGCTGAGTGAGGAGAAGAAGGAGGAGGTAGTGGTCTTGGAGGAGAAGGAGGAAGCATCCCTGTTTAGATACTTCACCTTGGCTAACAAGCCTTGGTGTGGAGGGTTTTTCTTCTTGATATTTACTTGATTGGGATATTATTTTCTTCCTGGGGGAGGGGGCTATCTTGCCCCCTCTGGGTTTGGGGAGGGGGCTGTGGGAATGTAGAGCCAACAGAGGAAAGGTCTGTCTCTCATTTCCTGGAATTCCTGCCTGAGGGGAAAGCAGACCGAGATGGACCCACAAGGAGAACTGCTTTCCTCTGTGGTAGAAATGGGGGGACACATTTGCACCCCCAGCATCCTGAGTTCAGGCAGAGAAGCCCCGTTATAGAGTCCAGCCCAGAGTCCTGAGAGGTTGACCCTAGGAGGAAATGGCTGGGCTTGGTGGGGACATTGGGGGGGGAAGAGATGGTCCACTGGGAACATTTCATCTGCATGTGTGGAGATGTTTTGGGTACTGAAAGGTCCAGAGAGGGGATCTTGCTTGATCTGGGATGCCAATTCTAGAGGAATCTCTCAGCCTTGGGGTCTTCTATTTTGCAGAAAAACGTGGGAGGTCCCAAGGCCATCAACATCCCCAACATCCTCAACATCCCCAACATCCTCAACGTCCTCAACATCCTCAACGTCCTCAACATCCTTGCCAGAATGACTGGAACTGTCCTGGGAGGCAGAAGTGTTTCCGTTATGGATTCCTGGCTGAGTGCAAGAATCCCGCCTAGGGGAAGTTTGGTAAGTCCCGCATGTTGTCACTTGTGTAGTTTGCTTCAACCAAATGGTCAGCTGTGTGGTGTCACCTTGGCCTAGACTTCATCTTGCTACATGCAGATCTCTGTGGGATCTTTCAGGCTGCTGCATCTCCAGGCTCTCCTCTCGTCCATCAAAGTTGGAGCTGAAGTAAGGTTCCCTGATGCTAAAGCAGATCTTGGTGTAGCGGGAGTCTTCTTCCTAATAGATAGCCACCCCCACTCTCTGCAAGCTATGAGACTGACCCTCCCTCTCCCCCTCCCACTGTCTCCTGACGTCTTCTTCTCCTGAAGCACCATTGGGAGAATGCTCCAAACCCAACCCATTCCAGCTGCTGTTGGCCACTGTGTGGAGGAAGATGGTCCTCCTGCCAGCCTGGTCAGGAAGCCAGAAAGCCCCGGGCAAGGAGGCCTTTTAGGAGGAGGAGAGGAGAGGACAGGACCCTTGCCCACTTTGGTCCAGCTCATCCTCTGGACAGACCAGAACTGGTCCTTGCTCAGGTGACAGGAAGGTCCACAGCTTCATCTGGGGAGCCAAAGCCAAGCTGACATTTTTGACTGTAAGAAATGCCCCCTGTCTAAGCTAGAAAGATCCTGTGAAGATGCCCAAGCTGTGGCCTTGAGGTCTCCCGGAAAGAGGGGATGGGGGAAAGGTCTTCTAGTCCACCCTCCTTGCAGGGCACAAATCCTCAGAGCATCCTGGAGAGATCTTCTCCCACCTTTGCTTTGCTTTGCCCTGGAGAAGAGCGGTCTGCCTATTCTCCAAAGCCCCAGAGGGCAGGACAAGAAACTCATCAAGCAACCTGGAACTAGGAACCAATTTTTCTGACAGGGAGAACAATTAATGAGTGGAACAGAAGTTGCCTTCAGACGTTCTGGGTGCTCCATCCTTGGAGGTTTTCAAGAAGAGACAGTTCACCCCCTTGTCTGAAAAGGTGTAGGGTTTCTTACGTAACCAGGGGGTTGGACTAGAAGACCTCCAAGGTCCCTTCCAATTCCGTTATTCTACATTCTGTGTTCTGCTTGAAACCCCCAGTGACGGAGCCCCATAACTCCAGTGGGGATACTACCCCATTGCTTCCTGGCTCTCCCAATCAGACCATTCCTCCTGATTTCAGTTCCGGTCTCTGTGGTTCTAAGATTAGCCAGGATGCAGCCCTGCTTGCACTCGTGGGCAGAAATCTCACGTCTGAATATTTCTTTTTACAGCATCCCCAACGAGGAGACCCCCCTGAATTGGGTCTGATTCGCCAACTTCACTGAGAGGCTTTTCTTCCATCCTGGATTATTCTGGAGACCCTCCCCCAAAACCCACCCTGGCTCCATCCCTTCTGTTCTGCAATAAAGCTTTGCTTCTCGCTGCCTTTTTGGTCTCTGGTGCCTTTTTCTGCCCCCTTAAGCAGTTTCCCTCCCCACCTGAACCCCAGTGTGGTCTTCCAGAGGGAATCTGCAGGGGAAACACCTGTCTGAGCCAGAAAGCCTTAAAGTTGCCACGTTTGAAGACCCCTGGATTAGGAAGTCAAAGAACCTTAAAATCTACATACCCCACCCAAATTCTAAGGACAGGAGACATAATAGGATGAACCCACCAATGCCAAAAGGGCACACTCAGAATCAGGTCAAAGTACATGACCCAGGAAATACAAAGCCTCAAACAGGAACAGCAAACAACCTTAAGAGCCCCAGAAAGTATATAAAAGTCCACCACTCTGCTCCATGTGGTCAGTTTTTTCCAGAGCCATCTTTCTGTCTGGCTCTCCTCTTCAATAAACTGCAACCTTCTTTCTAAAGCACTCTCCATTTTGATTGTTCCCGGCTTGGACTGGACCCTGATGGAGATTTTTCCTTCAAGACTTGGTAACGTCATCAGTGCAGGAAGATTGGTCCACGGATAGGAGGGGTGAGTACCCAGCAGCTTCTCCTACCTACTTGGGCTATTTTTTTATTCCTTGCTCCTTCATCTCTCCTTGCTCCTCCTTAACCAGGGTTGGTTAATAGATGGGCAGTGGGGGAGGGGCACCCTGGGCTGATCAGCGTCCTCTAATGCCAATCAGAAGGCCCAACGGAAACTCCTTAAGTTTCACAAGGCAGAACTTCAACTGCCCTGGGAGATGGGTTTGGATGAGGCAAGGTCGGAGAATTCAGAAGTTCTTGCACAGCAATAAGCCTCATCCACACCAAACAATTAAAGTCAGCAGTCAAATAACAGTTGCTTGGATTTTGCAAGGTTGCCGTTCCTCTGGCAGGGCTGCTCAGTCGAGGTCCCAGTGTGGGGAACGGAGGCCAGGAGGCCCCGCGGAGTAAATGGGGCAAAGGGGAAAGAGAGCATTTGTAGCCCATGGTTGAACCGTACAGTCCTGGCTGGTCCCCCAGCTTGGTGGTTTTCTTGCACACCTTTCATTACACAACTACTTAACCTCATCAGCGCTAGAAGAGTTTGAGGGGGAGGGGGAGGAGGAAGACTGTGGTGTCCTTGGTGCTCTTGCACCCCTTTCATTACACAACTAGCTAACCTAATGAGTGGTAGAATGCAGTTGAGTTGGAGGGGGAGGAGAAGAAGAGGAGGAGGAGGAGGAGGAGGAGAGGGGAGGATTGTGGGGTCTTTGGTGCTTTCTGAGCTTGGTGGTTTTCTTGCAACTTTCATTACACAACTGGCTAACCTCATCAGTGGTAGAAGGCAGTTGAGTTGCAGGGGGAGGGGGAGGAGGAGAAGAAGGAGAGGAGGGGAGGGGAGGATTGTGGGGTCCTTGATGCTCTCTAAGCTTGGTGGTTTTCTTGAACGCATTTTATTACTAGATAACTTCATCTGCTCTAGAATGGTGTGCAGTTTGGGGAGAGGAGGAGGAGGAGGAGGAGAGGAGGAGGACTGTGGGGTGCCTTGTGCCTTCTGAGCCTGGTACTTTTCTTGCAGATGTTTCAGGACCCAGGTCGGTACTCTCACAGTGCTAGAAAGGTGCAGGATTTGTGGAGAGGAGGAGGAAGAGGAGGAAGAGCAACGTGATGTTGGAAGCAACTGCCCATTATCCCTCTCGTGGCTGTAGCTTCTGTTTTCTTGACCTCTGCTTCATTTGAACGCATATTTGGACCCTGTAGTTCTTCATTGGGTTCTGGACTCACACCTTGGCATGGCTTCCATCTGTGGACTTTGGACCTGGATTTTGCAGTTTGTGTAGGTGGATCTGTGGACTTTGATCCTGGACTTCTGACCATGTGCCTAAGCTGAGCAGTACTGGACACAACAGAACTTTCCTTTTGGTGAAGGTGGGGACCTGGGGAATAGCACTGGGGACCTGGAGTGTGTGAGGGGGGGGAGACCGGAAGCGGACAACAGGGACCTGCCTAGCTTTCCCCAACCGTCCAGCCAATGCAACTCTCAGGATTCCCAACCTCTTGTTCAACCAACTGATGAAAGAAGAAAGAATTGAAATTCTCACTCTGTTACTCCATCCTGCTTCCTGGATGTGAAATTCCCAGTGGGGAGAATAAATAGAGCGAGCAGCCCGGGGGTGGGGCAGACGGCTTCATCATGTCTTCTGGAGGTCTTCTTCTCCTGCTGGGACTCCTCAGCCTCTGGGCAGAGCTGACCCCCGTCTCCAGCCAGGGCCGTCCACGTGAATTTCCAGAATGACCTTGAAACCCTTTTCTGGGAGGGGATGACATGGTCAGAGGGCAGAGTTCTCCCCCGGGGGGGGGAACCAAGAGCCCCAGTCTAGAACCTCTGCCTTGGTGGGGCCTCTTCTGGGAAGGTTCTTGAGATGGTAGTTGGGTGTCAGCTGAAGAGGAGACAGAAAGAGAAATGCAATTTCAGGGGAAGGCTCTCCTATCACTACTCAATTCAACAGCAGAATCAGGGCTTTAAGCCACAGGGTCCATCCTTCAGCCATCCTCTCCAAACCCCGGAGCAGGAAACCAAATTAAAAAATCTCAGATGGCTCTTGGCCATATGCAGACTGAGCATGCTAGGAGGGCTCCTGTTTGGGGAAGTGCCTTAAAGATGTTTCTGCTAGCTAATCAAATAACACACACACACAAAAACACACAACCCTTTCCATTTCCTGCAGAACTTTGTTATCTTCCTCCTGTTCGTGGACCATGTAGAGCCACAATTCCTCTTTTCTACTACGTCTCTGCTTCAAACGGATGTAAAAGATTTATTTACGGTGGATGCCAAGGCAATGCCAACAATTTTCAGACCATGGATGAATGTCGCTACACCTGTGTTGGTAAGTAGGGAAGGAGTTCTTCATTGGAAAAGAAGTGGGTGGCTTAATGTAACATCCTGGTTCTCACAACAGGCTATGATTGGTTCAGTAGAAGGGAAGGGAATTTTCAGAGCTGAACTGTGGAGTCCTTGATGCTCTCTGAGCTCAGGTGTTTTCTTGAAGATGTTTCATGACCCAACTAGGGAACATCATCAGTGCTGGAAGGGAGTGGGGTTTGTAGAGAGAAGGAGGAGGAGGAGGAGGAGGATCGTGCGGTCCTTGATGCTCTCTGAAGTTGGATGTTTTCTTGCAGATGTTTCATGACCCAACTAGGGAACATCATCAGTGCTAGAAGGGAGTGAGGTTGGCAGAGAGGAGGAGGGGGAGGGGGAAGAGGAGAAGAAAGAATGCTGAGTGAGGAGAAGAAGGAGGAGGTAGTGGTCTTGGAGGAGAAGGAGGAAGCATCCCTGTTTAGATACTTCACCTTGGCTAACAAGCCTTGGTGTGGAGGGTTTTTCTTCTTGATATTTACTTGATTGGGATATTATTTTCTTCCTGGGGGAGGGGGCTATCTTGCCCCCTCTGGGTTTGGGGAGGGGGCTGTGGGAATGTAGAGCCAACAGAGGAAAGGTCTCTCTCTCATTTCCTGGAATTCCTGCCTGAGGGGAAAGCAGACCAAGATGGACCCACAAGGAGAACTGCTTTTCTCTCTGGTAGAAATGGGGGGACACATTTGCACCCCCAGCATCCTGAGTTCAGGCAGAGGAGCCCCGTTATAAAGTCCAGCCCAGAGCCCTGAGAGGTTGACCCCAGGAGGAAATGGCTGGGCTTGGTGGGGACATTGGGGGGGGGGAGAAATGGTCCACTGGGAACATTTCATCTGGATATGTGGAGATGTTTTGGGTGCTGAAAGATCCAGAGATGGGATCTTGCTTGATCTGGGATGCCAGTTCTAGAGGAATCTCTCAGCCTTGGGGTCTTCTATTTTGCAGAAAAACATGGGAGGTCCCAAGGCCATTTTGCAAGGTTGCAGTTCTTCTGGCAGGGCTGCTCAGTCGAGGTCCCAGTGTGGGGAACGGAGGCCAGGAGGCCCCACGGAGTAAATGGGGCAAAGGGGAAAGAGAGCATTTGTAGCCCATGGTTGAACCGTAGAGTCCTGGCTGGTCCCCCAGCTTGGTGGTTTTCTTGCACACCTTTCATTACACAACTAGCTAACCTCATCAGCGCTAGAAGAAAGGGGGGTTGGAGGGGGAGGGGGAGGAGGAAGACTGTGGTGTCCTTGGTGCTCTTGCACATCTTTCATTACACAACTAGCTAACCTCATCAGTGGTAGAAGGCAGTTGAGTTGGAGGAGGAGGAGAAGAAGAGGAGGAGGAGGATTGTGGGGGTCCTTGGTGCTCTCTGAGATTGGTGGTTTTCTTGCACACCTTTCATTACACAACTAGCTAACCTCATCAGTGCTAGAAGGGAGCGGGGTTGGAGGGGGAGGAGAAGGAAGAGGAGGGGGAGGACTGCGGGTTCCTTGATACTTTCCAAGCTTCATGGTTTTCTGGGAGACGTTCATGATCCAACTGGGTAACATCACCAGTGCCAGCATGGAGTGGGGAGGGAGGGAGAAGGAGAAACAGGAGAAGGTCTCAGGTGCCTTTTTCTGCCCCCTAATGCAGTTTCCCTCCCCACCTTAGCCTCAGTGTGACCTTCCAGAGGGAATCTGCAGGAGAAACACCTCTCAGAGCCAGAAATACCTGCCAAATGGAAAGAAACTCAGTCCCCAAGAAGGGCTTACTCCAGAGTAAGTCTGGAGTGGACACGGAGACTCAGCTGTCCTGCGATGGCTCCACACGGATGGTCTGGCTGGAGGCCATGAGGCCAATCAGGGAAAGTTTTCTGCCTTCATTTAATTAAGCAGAACAAAAATAACAGGGAAGCAGGAAAAAAAACAGGGAAAGAAAACAGAATGGCATGGAAAATATTGGATACGTGAGGGCTTCTCATGCATGTAGATACATGTCTGCTTACACATATGTCATCATAGCTGTCCACACAAAATCTCCTTTTTGTGCCCCCTGTTCATAAGTCACCAGCGACTTCATCTCCTCAGCCTGGAGAACCAAGAGCCTCTGCAGGAGAAGAGCTCCTGGCCAACTTCCCTTGGGCTCCTTCTGATGTACCCAGATGCTCCTCAAAGGTCTTAGCCTAGTTGTCTTCTCTCCAGAATGGCCACTCCAGGCTCTTCAGAAGCCTATCCCCAAAAGCCGACTCTGTGTTGTCTGGCAGAGTCGCCCAAAGGCCAGAATGTGTCCTGGTGTAGGTTGAGGAGGAGACCCCTGTCATCTACTGCTACTTTCCCCACCTCAGATACACCAATAGTAGCCACTATAAAAAAGAGGTTGAGACTCTAGAAAGAGTTCAGAGAAGAGCAACAAAGATTTTTAAGGGACTGGAGGCTAAAACATACAAGGAACAGTTGCTGGAATTGGGTATGTCTAGTTTAATGAAGAGAAGGACGAGGGGGGACAGGATAGCAGCCTTCCAGTATCTCAGGGGCTGCCCCAAAGAAGAGGGAGTCAAGCTATTTTCTAAGGTGCCTGAAGGCAGGACAAGAAGCAACAGATGCAAAATAATCAAGGAGAGAAGCAACCTGGAATTAAGGAGAAATTTCCTGACAGTGAGAACAATCCACCAATGGAACTGAAGTTGCCTTCAGATGTTGTGGGAGCTTTATCACTGGAAGCTTTCAAGAAGAGATTGGACTGCCACTGTCAGAAATGGTCTAGAGCATGGGTGTCAAACTTGCCACATCATGTGACATGTTGTGACATATTGTGACTTTTTGCGCATTGCCAGAGTTGGGGTGGGCATGACCTCCGCATGATGCAACCAGCCCGCGGGCCGGCAGTTTGACACCCCTGGTATAGAGTCTCCTGCTTGGGTGGGGGGGGGTTGGACTAGATGACCTCCAAGGTCCCTTCCAACTCTATTATTCTAATCAAATTGCCTACACCTACCTCTATCCCTCTGCCCCTCCCCCACTTCTTATGATCCTAGAAAAAGATGTGTGACATCTATTTCATAGACAAAAGATCAGAAACAAGGAGGGCATATTCTAAGCCAAAAGAAGAAAATATACAATAATTCCCTTGCCCCCACCCACTAGATCAGTGGTTCTCAACCTGTGGGTTGGGACCCCATTTGGGGTCGAACGACCATTTCACGGAGGTCACCAAACAATGCACTCCGCCATTTTTTTACCCTTTTTCCTTAGCTATGCTACTCCCTTTTATTCTATTGGCTTTTGAAAGCCAGTAGAATAAACTCTCTTGAATAGAGTCTAATTCTATTGGCTTTCAAAAGCCAATAGGAATTGTCCAGGCTGTCTCTGCCCTGCTGAGCCCGCCCAAAGTCCCATTCTGCAAACGGTGCTGCACCAGTTGAGTAGTCCTCGACTTACGACCAGTTGAGTAGTCCTCGACTTACAACCGGTTGGGCTCACGGCATTAAAAAGGTTGAGAACCACTGCACTAGATGTTCACATTGTCCAATAATAAAACTTCTTTTTGTTATGGGAACAGTTCACTTCTCCACTGAGCACCTGCAGTGGTGACCTTGGCGTTTTGCAGGCTCTCACAGTCCACGCTTCCTGGCATTCCGTTTCCTCATTTCACTAGCTACCCCTCCCCCATTTCAATGGCAAGTTGGTTAGTGACGGAAGCTAGCAGGCATTCAATCTTGACAGTGCCTGGTGTGAATTCTCTAACTGTCAGGAAATTTCTCCTTAGTTCTAGGTTGCTTCTCTCCTTGATTAGTTTCCATCCATACTTAAAATTTTAGTATTGACACGTACCTTTTCCCAATTCTCATATTCTGAAAGATTTGCAGAACGTGAGATAATAACATTTTTTGACCCTCTGTAATCCTATATGCCTTTGATCCTGACTGATAACTATAAATTTCAATTTCCTTGCCTTTGGCTGTCCTTTCCTTCTAATTATTTTGGGAATGTGCACCTGTGCACTCCTACCAAGGATTCTTAAATGTGACAGAGATGCTTGTCTTCCATATAACATGTAATATGGAGTTTAATTAATTGCTGAACTCCATAGTCTATTGACCAATAATTGGCAGTTAAAATTGCCCCACCCCAATACAGCTTACTCATTCCTGCCACTGCCGGTAATGCATCTTTCATATTTCGTAACACACCATTCTTGCGTTCAGCAACTCCATTCTCTGCTGGAGTGATAGGATTGGGTTTTCTATGTCTTATGCCTTTCTTTCTCAGCCACTGTTGAAGCATATTAGATTAGAACTCTGCACCTCTGTCTGTTTGTAGCAGACATACACTTAGAACCATGGTGGTGCAGTGGTTAGAATGCAATGTTACAGGCTAACTCACTGCCCACTGCCAGGAGTTCGATTCTGACTGGCTCAAGATTGACTCAGCCTTCCATCCTTCCAAAGTCAATAAAATGAGGACCCAGATTGTTGGGGGCAAAATGCTGCCTCTATAAACTGTTTAGAGAGTTTAGAAGCTTTTTATAACAACAACAACAACAACAAAATACAAAGACCTACAAATAGAAATAGAAAGACTGTGGCAAAAGCAAGGGTAGTACCAATAGTCATAGGCGCCTTGGGTGCAATCCCAAAGCAACTGGAGCACCACTTGAATACCATTGGCATTGACAAATTCACTATTAGTCAATTGCAAAAGGCGGCCTTACTAGGAACTGCTTCCATCCTGCGATGATATCTGTAATACCATCAAACATCCACATCTGCCTATCCCAGGTTCTTGGTGAGGACTCGATAGGCAGATAAAAATGCCAAATCCAGTCTGAACATCTGGCTGATTGTGGATGATCCATAATAATAATAATAATAATAATAATAATAATAACAACAACAACAACAACAACAATAATAATAATAAAGTTGGAAGGACCTTGGAGGTCATCTAGTCCAACCCCCTGCTCAGGCAGGAAACCCTATACCATTTCAGACAAATGACTGTCCAGTCTCTTCTTGACAATCTCCAGTGTTGGAGCATTCACCGCTTCTGGAGGCATGTTGTTCCACTGGTTAATTGTCCTCACTGTCAGGAAGTTTCTCCTTAGTTCTTGGTTGCTTCTTGTCCTGCTATTGCTATTTTGATTATACCTCCTCTCTGCAAACATGACCCATGGTTTAAATTATTGAAACACTTCAGTTTTGCTTTTTAGTAAGTAACAAAATCTATATCTAGAGTAATAGTTAACAATTACCAAAGCAAATTTGGCCCCTCCCATGGATGGAAATAGAGGGCCAGTTAAAACAGCATGCACTAACTGAAAAATTCTTTCAGATTTTCTATCACTTCTTTTGCTGAAGTGAAGAGGTGGCCTCTTAGCAAATAGCAATCATTCGATTTGGCCTCTTTGCAAATAGCACAAGCCAAATATTTGTCACGATCTTTCACATTCAAGCCTACAGCCAGGGCAGGCACTTTCCGCAGTGCTTTGAGGCTTGCCCAACCCAGCTTTCTGTGCAATAAATGCGCACACCCATGATGTTTTGGTTCATTGGAAAAGGTTGTCTGCACACACAGTTTTCCATATAAATTGTTTCATTTCAATTTGGTGCACACACCCTGTTACCCTTTGCAAAAATTACCTTATATCTTTCATTGTCTAATGACGGATGCAAGGTAATGGTGATCTAAATCTAGTACACGTAAAACCTTATCAAACCTCGCCACTGTACAAAAGAATGATTACCATTTGCCAGGCTTGTTGACCCGGAATTAGGGGACAGCATAGGAAGTATTTGAAGAAGGAGTCAACACTGGAAGTTTTTAAGAAGAGACTGGACAGCCATTTGTCTGAAATAGTATAGGGTTTCCTGCCTGAGCAGAGGGTTGGACTAGATGACCTCCAAGGTCCCTTCCAACTTTATTATTATTATTAGTAGTAGTAGTAGTAGTAGTAGTAGTAGTAGTAGTAGTAGTAGTAGTAGTAGTAGTAGTAGTATCAATTGTGAATAGGTGCAGATGGCCCTGCTGTCCTTGGGCACTTGCAGAGTCCTGGATGCAGGTCATGAAAAGACAGCAAGGAAAACACCCAATATCCTAACCCACCCAGGAACATACGGTGTCTTTAGGGAAACACCCAAAAGGGCACGCTTTTAGTTACTTCTGCTTTCCTTATCTACAGTGTGCCAGCCTTAAAGGGCAAAGTCTTGATCTTCTGCATGTCAGCTTTGCTGGGTGAATTGCTTATGTAATCAAAGAAGGTATAAAAATAAGGCTTTTCTAATATTTGGGCTTTTTTCTCTCTTTTAGAGGAGCCCGTCTTTGTTCAGCTGAATAAAAACGTAAAGCTTGAAGGCAACTTCTGATTTCCTGTATTATTATTATTATTATTATTTTAATCAAGCAACACCTCAGGGCCTGCACAGCAGGCTTACATACTCCTGAGCTGCTGGTCCCAAACTGGAAAAAGGTTTTGGGTTATTTACAATGTGCTCCCTAGCCTCACTGTCCAACAGTGTTGTTTGCCTTCACTAGAGAAATGTGTGTGTCTTTTTTCTTTTGTCTCTGTGCTTTCTCTCTCCTGCCTCAATCTTTTAATCTTCTTACGGGACAATTTCTCTGGTGATGCTGAGTGGATCCAAGGGCAAAGCAGCATTTCACTACACAGACTGTATCTTTCCCCTTGTTATCTCGCTGGAAAACAGCCCCTTTCTGACCGAGGCTGCAAATTATTACTTTTTCTTTCTAGTCTTTTCTTTTCTTCTTCCAAAAATCTCCCAGTCGGTTAACTCACGGTTAAATCACGTCTGTTCATGTCGTTACTAACACGTCCCAAGCATCATCCTGCAAGAACCCTCTTGGCCTTTAGGACCTGCTTCCCATGGAATCATCTTCAATCTCATTTGGCTAAAATTGGCCTTTTATGTTTGGGATTTTATGGAGGAATCTGAACTTTCGGAGAAACAGCATCTGGGAACTCCCTGAAGTGGACAAATTCACTGTGTTGCCTTATGTGCACAACATGGAAACTCCATGGAAGAGGACTACAGGTCACTGCTGGAAGCTCGGAGTGTCTCAGGCTAAAACAGATGAAGAACTGGGAATATCCAGTCCGAGGAATAACAGGGTAACAGAGTTGGAAGGGACCTTGGAGATCTTCTAGTCCAACCCTCTGCTCAGGCAAGAGACCCTGGGCCAGGGATACGCAACCTCGGCTCTTTTATGACTGGTGGACTTCAACTCCCAGAATTCCTCAGCCACCCATGCTGAGGGGAAAGGGAGAGGTTTCCAAGCTGAGCCAGGCTGGCTCAGGAATTCTGGAAGTTGAAGTCCCCGAGTCATGAGGGGACCGTAGTTCCCCCATGCTGGCTCAGGAATTCTGGGAGTTGAAGTCTGCAAGTCATGATGGGGTCATAGTTCCCCCGTGCTGGCTCAGGAATTCTGGGAGTTGAAGTCCACCAGTCATAAAAGAGCCAAGGTTGCCTACCTCTGCCCTGGACCATTCCTGGCAAATGGCTGTCCAATCTCTTCTTAAAAACTTCCAGTGTTGGAGCATTCACAGCTTCTGGAGGCAGGTTGTTCCACTGGTTAATTGTTCTAACTGTCAGGAAGTTTCTTCTTAATTCTAGGTTGCTTCTCTCCTTGATGAGTTTCCATCCGTTGCTTCTTGCAATGAAGTAATTTTGGAATTTCTTTCTTTCTTCCAGAGAGTTAACTGGCCCATGCAATCAACATGCATTTCCTCCCTCTCTCCCTCCAGGGATTCAGAGCTAAACTGAAGAGCAGAGGACGCAGGAGAAACCCTTCTGGCCTCACCCTTGATACCTCCTGTTGGATCCTGGGTGTTCTGAAAACCTGGTTTGCATATTGCTCACCTTTCTCTGCCATTCTTGGTAATGTCATCAGTGCAACAAGATTGGTCCATAGATAGGAAGGATTGGTAGACAACAGCTTCTCCTACCTGCTTGGGGTATTTTTTTTTTTTTGGTTGTTGTTGTTATTGTTCCTTGTTCCTTTATCTGTCCTTGTTCCTCCTTAACCAGGATTGATTATAGGATTGGGAGGTGAGGGAGGGGCACCCTGGCTGATTAGGACAGCCAGAAGACCCAACTGAAATTCCTAAATTACACAAGAGAGAGAGAACTTCAACTGCAGTGAGAGACGGAACATGTTTGGATTAAGCTTGAGAATGCAGAATTCCTGGACGTTATTGCATAGCAATAGGCCTCATTAATACCAAAGATGAAAAACAATAGACAAATAACAACTGCTTTGATTTTACTAGATTGCAATTGGTGTGGCAGAGCTGCTCAGCTGAAGTTCAGAGGCTGGATTGACCCTATTGAGTAAATCCTGCAAAGAGGGAACAATTGAATCTTACAAAAATGATCAATATAAAAGGAAAATTTAAAGAGGGGAAAATGACATTGCTGTAGGACAGGGGTTCTCAACCTTGGCAACTTTAAGACTTGTGGACTTCAACTCTCAGAATTCCTCAGCCAGCAAAGTTGAAGTCCACAAGTCTTAAAGTTGCCAAGGTTGAGAACCCCTGTTGTAGGATATACTACAAACCACCTAACCAAGCAGAAGAAATAGATGAACTCTTTGCTAATCAATTAACAAATATATGTAGGAAACATATCACAGTAGTAATGGGAGACTTTCACTACCCTGATATTAACTGGGAGACAAATTCTGCAGCAAGTGGGAGATCGAACAGATTCCTAAGAGACTTAGCTGACAACTTTGTCATCCAAAAGGTAGAGGGGGGAACTAGAGGAAAAAGTACATTGGACTAATTCTTACTAATAGAGAAAAAGTGATAGAGGGAGTTGAAATTGCCGGGACTTTGGGCCAGGGTGACTACGTCATGTTGGAATTCAATTCAATACAAACACAAGTGATAGAGTATAATCCAACCACTGTCCTAAACTTTAAAAGAGCTGATTTTAACAAACTCAGAGAGAACCTAGGAAAGACTCCAGGGATAAAAGTCCTACAGGGGAAAACAACTTAAGAAACCTGGGGAAACTCTGAAAAATATGATCATAAAAGCCCAGTCCAGCACAATACCACTGAAAAAGAAATTCAAGAGGAAACCAACATGGCTGCCCAAAATCTCTCTGATCAACTAAAACACAAAAAAGGATACGTACCAAAAATGGAAAGAGGGACACATAACTAAGGCAGAATATCAGCAGACCGCCAAAACATGCAAACATGAAGTCAGGAAAGCAAAGGCTCAGAATGAACAAAGACTGGCAACAAAAGTCAAGATAATAATAAAAAAAGTTTCTTTCAACATATAAATAACAAAAAAAAAGTCAAGGAAACTGTAGGTCCACAAAGAAGTAACAGGCAGCAACGAGAAAGCAGAGTTGCTTAATTCATTCCACTAGTCTACAAGGAAATGAAAATAGCTACATTTTACCAGAATTGGGTAACTAATAAAGGAAAATTAAGTCCTGAGTATTAATTGGCTCCAGTTTCCAAGATACAGCTTCAGGTCAACATTGCATCAAAATAATTCCAAATTACGAGGGGGATGTGCTATTACGCCCCATAACATTTCTGCAAAACGTGATATAGCAATGAGAATGGTGTCATAATGATGCAATTTATAATGGTGCAATCATTATAAATTTATCTTTTTATTGATACCAATAGCATAACTTTCCATTCATTTATTGGTTTTTCATGTAACATTTTCATGCTTTTTGCATGAAAAACTGACAAGCTCTAACATCAGATTAAATGACAAGGTTCTGGAGGCAACAGCCAGTATGCCCACAGTAACAAAAAATGACAATAGAAATTGTCTGTCTGTCTGTCTGTCTCCTATTTATCTGTCTGTCTGTCTGTCTGTCTGTTTGTCTATCTATCTATCTATCTACTATATCTATCTATCTAAGTATCTATCTATCTATCATCTATCTATCTATCATCGTCTGTCAGTCTATATCTCCTATCTGTCTGTCTGTCTGCCTGTCTATCTATTATCTATCTATCAAGCTGTCTCTCTGTCTCTCTCTGTCTCTCTCTGTCTCTATCTATCTCTATCTATCTATCTATCTATCTATCTATCTATCTATCTATATCTATCTATCATCTGTGTCAGAATCCAATTATATTTCATCTTTAATTATCAAACATAGAAAACCCCAATTCTGCCTTCTCTGGATTCTGCCATAAGAGGGAGAGAAGGGGGAGAACAAAGGGGCTTTATAGCCCTCACTTTCTTATACTTCTAAGGAACTGAATGTGTTTATTGCAACCTCAAAGAGTTTGAATGTAGTTAGCACCAAAGAACCTTACCATAACAAAGGGGGCTATTTACCTTTCATGTAGTTTATCTGAAGTCTCCATCCAGACGGAAGAAAGGAATAAAGGGGTGGAATTGTGATGCCTGAAACTATCACTGGAAGGGGGGGTGATTGGGTGGGACTACTGGGAACCCCTTAAAACCTTGAATGGGAGAGCTTGGACCCCAAGTCCTGTCTAGCATGCCTGCAACCACTTCTTCTTAATAAAGGATTCCTGTTGGAAGAATTATTCCAAGAGTTCTGTCTTCTTAAGATGCAAAGTGGGGTGGGTCCTTACATTTGTCTGTCTGTCTATCTATCTCCTGTCTGTCTGTCTGTCTGTCTGTCTATTTATTATCTATCTATCTAGCTCTGTCTGTCTGTCTGTCTGTCTGTCTGTCTCTCTCTCTCTCTCTCTCTCTATCTATCTATCTATCTATCTATCTATCTATCTATCTATCTATCTATCTATCTATCTACCTATCTATCATCTGAGTCTAGAGAACAGGATTCTGCTGGATCTGGAATTGGCAAGTCCTCCCCATGGGAAACAGGACACAGTGTGGATGGAATGCTTAGATATTTCTGGGTCCACCTCTTCTTTCCTGAGATCCCTTTTGCAATTGAGGGAATCATGCAAAAATAGCAGTTGCTGCCCTGATTGGTGGGTTCCCTCCACACCCTTGGGATTGGGAAAGGCATGGACTTTTTCTTCTTGATTAGCCCCTGACACAGATAAGTTGCACATGTAATGCAACAATAATGAGGGGGCCAACTCTTGTCCTGATCCCCTATTTTGCATCCAAAATATCGGTGGTGTGCCTTCATGCTGCATACTGCACTTTTGAGATGCAAATGTAACCTCAACACAACTGTAGCAGAAGATATTTGCATTGTTTACACAATGTCAAGGCATCTTGGCTCCTGAGGGAAAATATCACGCAACTGTTCCTTGAAAATGTTAGGCAACAGACACTTTCACAAGCCACCAGATGTAACTGTATAATGCATAGATCTGACCAGGACAAATGTATCTTGCAATAAAAGAACAGTAAATTACAGTTAGGTAATAATCTTTAGTCTCAAAGTGAAGATAAATTTATACACTTCCATGTGGTACCATTTTCATTGTTCTACCTTACCTTGTCGAGAAGTTACGAGACATCATGATCACTATACATCCCCCTCCCTTGCAGGCAAATATACTCACCTGTGTATAAATCTTTATTGTGAAATATCTCAAAATCTTTAGCCAACCAGCACTTTTATCACCTGTCTTCTAATATAGAGTGGAGTGGAGTGGAGTAGAGTAGAGTAGAACAGAACAGAACAGAACAGAATAGAATAGAATTAGAGTAGAATAGAATTATAGAATAGAATTAGAGTAATAGAATTAGAGTAGAATAGAATAGAATAGAATAGAATAGAATAGAATAGAATAGAATAGAATAGAATAGAATAGAATAGAATAGAATAGAATAGAATAGAATAGAATAGGAATAGGAATAGGAATAGGAATAGGAATAGGAATAGGAGTAAAATATAGAACAGAACAGAATAGAATAGAATAAGGAATAGAATAGAATAGAATTAGAGTAATAGAATTAGAGTAGAGTAGAGTAGAGTAGAGTAGAGTAGAGTAGAGTAGAGTAGAGTAGAGTAGAGTAGAGTAGAATAGAATAGAATAGAATAGAATAGAATAGAATAGAATAGAATAGAATAGAATAGAATAGAATAGAATAGAATAGAATAGAATAGAACAGAACTGGAAAGGACCTTGGAGATCTTCTAGTCCAGCTCCTTGCTCAAGCTGGAGAACCTATACCATCTCATGATTGTCCAGTCTCTTCTTAATTCATCTAATCAAAATATGTAAGAATAACACATTTTATCTCAGAGGTCAATAATTTCCCCAAATTGCACAATCCTCATGATAAACCATAACGCAACCTACTAAAAACATAACTGTAGAAGACAGACTAGAAATAAAAATTACAATAAGCAAGAAAATGGTTAGAGGAGCGCCTATCTGATCTTGACAAATATAAATCACAGAGACCTGAAGGATTTCATCCCAGAGATCTGAAGGAGCTGGCAGATGTTCTCTCAGAACCATTGCATCATATCTTTCCAAAATCCTGGAGCATCAGGGAGGATTGGAAAAGGGCTGATATGGTTCCCATCTTCAAAAAAGGGGAGAGAAAAAAACAGACCCAGGAAACTACAGACCAATCAACCTAACACCAATATCTGGAAAAGATCCTAGAAAAGATAATCAAAAACCAGATCTGTGAACATCTAGAAACAAATAATGTTATAACTAGAAGCCAGCATGGGTTTGTTAAAAACCGATCGTGCCAAACCAATCTTATTTCATTCTTTGACAAACTGATGTTGTAGGTGCTCCATCAGTGGAGATTTTTATGAAGAGACTGGACAGCCATTTGTCTGAAATGGTATAGGGCAGAGGTGTCAAACTGCCGGCCCGTGGGCTAGATGCATCAGAGCGAAATTGCGCCCACCCATCGCCAGCAATGGAAAAAAAGTTGTGATATATCATGACACGTCACGCGACGTGGCGAGATTGACTCCCCTGTTGTATAGGTTCTCCTGCTTGAGTGGTGGGTTGGACTAGAAGACCTCCAAGGTCCCTTCCAGTTCTATTCTGATGGACTGATCTCCAGGGTCCCTTCCAATGGATCCCATTTCATTTTTATAGAAAGAGAGCGTCAAAACAATCATTTTCAGGTTGGTGTAATAACAAGGAACATCTCAACAGGGCCCTGCCTAGCTTTCTCTCAAAGTAGCCAGCCAATCCAACTTTTGGGATTCCCCACCTCCTCTTCAACCATCTTGTGAAAGAGAAAGGAACTCAGATTTTCACTGCATTAGATCATCCTGATTCCTAGATCTGTAGGTGTGAAATTGCCAGTGGGGAGAATAAATAGAGCGAGCACCCCGAGGTTGGGACAGACAGCTTCATCATGTCTTCTGGAGGTCTTCTGCTGCTTCTGGGATTCCTCGCCCTCTGGGCACAGCTGACCCCTGTCGCCGGCCAGGACCGTCCAAGTGAGTTTCCAGAATGTTCTTGAAACCCTCTGCAGGAAGGGGCTGAAATGACCGGAGTCCTTCACCCAGGAAATGAAAACCAGTTTAGAACCTCTGGCTTGGTGTTGTCTCTCCTGGGATGGTAGTTGGCTGTAACAGAGGTGCTTTTCAAGAGGCATTTAGACTTTGTTTTTCTTGAAGATGTTTCACTTCTCATCCAAGAAGCTTCTTCCCGTTCTTTAGTTCCTGGATGAGGAGGGAAATATTTTCAAGTCACAAAGTAAAAAAGTCCAGTTGGCTTTTGGAAAAGCACCTTGGGACACACCTTGACTTGGATGATGGAGAATCTCCATAAACATTCTGAGTAGGAAACCAAATAACCAAATTAAAACATCCCAGGTAGCTCTCAACTGTTTGCAATCTGAGCATACTAAGAGGGCACCAGGTTGGGGAAGTGCCTTAAAGATGCTACTTAATCAAATAACCTCTCCCTCTCCCTATTTCAAAGGGTTTTGTTCTCTTCCTGCTGAAACCGGACCGTGTAAAGGCAGAATTCCTCGTTTCTACTACAACTCGGCTTCGAAACAATGTCAACAGTTTATTTACGGTGGATGCGGTGGGAATGCCAACAATTTTGAGACCAAAGATCAATGTCACTACACCTGTGTTGGTAAGTCGGGAAGGAACTTCAGACTGACCTCTTCATCATAAAAGAACTGCTCTCTCCTAAAATTAAGCCTAGGGTGGCTTAATGTAGTATCCTGGTTCTCACAACAGGCTAGGATTGATTCCGTAGAAGGGAATCTTTGTCACCAGGGTTGAACTGTGGAGTTTCTCTGAGCTTGGTGATTTTCTTGGAGATGTTTCATGACCCAGCTAGGGAAGATCTTCAGTGCTAGGAAGGAGGAGGAGGAGGAGGAGGAGGAGGAGGAGGAGGAGGAGGAGGAGGAGGAGGAGGAGGAGAAGAAGAGGAGGAGGAGGAGGAGAACTATGCATTTCTTGGTGGTTTTCTTGCAGACGTTTCACGACCCAACTAGGTAACATCATCAGTGCTAGAAGGGAGTGGGGTTTGCAGAGAGGAGGAGGAGGAGCAGGAGGAGGAGGAGGAGAGCGATAACAACGACCTAGGGGTCCTGAGTGCTCTCTGAGCTTCATTATTTTCTTGCAGACGTTTCATGACCCAACTAGGTAACATCATCAGTGCTAGAAGGGAGTGGGGTTTGCAGAGAGAAGGAGGAGGAGAAGGAGGAAAAAGGAGAAGGAGAAAGAGGAGGAGGTGGTGGAGGACTGGAGGGGTCCTTGATGCTCTCTGAGCTTGCTGTTTTCTTGCAGACATTTCATGACCCAACTAGGGAACATCCTCAGTGCTAGAAGGAAGGGGTCTTGTGAAGAGGAGCAGGAGGAGGAGGAGGAGAGCGACAACAATGACCTAGGGGTCCTGGGTGCTCTCTGAGCTTCATTATTTTCTTGCAGACGTTTCATGACCCAACTAGGTAACATCCTCAGTGCTAGAAGGGAGTGGGGTTTGCAGAGAGAAGGAGGAGGAGGAGGAGCAGGAGGAGCAGGATGATGAGGATGACGACTTAGGGGCCTAGGTGCTCTCTGAGCTTGCTGTTTTCTTGCAGACATTTCATGACCCAACTAGGGAACATCCTCAGAAAGAAGGGGTCTTGTGAAGAGGAGGAGGAGGAGGACTGTGGGGTCCTTAGTGCTCTTTGAGCTTGGTGTTTTCTTGCAGACATTTCAGGGCCCAGCTAGGTAATATCACCACTGCAGTGTGGGCTTTGCTCCCTGTTTAGATATTTCAACTTGTCCTACAAGTCTTGATGGGAGTGTGGTTTCCTTCTTGATAGTTCCTGGATTGGGGAATTATTATCTGCTGGGCTGTGTGTCCCTGATGATGTGGATATTGGTGTGATGCCTCCATCCTGCCTGGTCCATGAACCACCAAGGGCCCAATTCTGAGTGGGGCCAGTTGCGTGTGCTGAGGGAGCCAGCTCAGAACTTCAACCTCCCCATTTAGCCTAAGAACTTCAGGCAACGTCTAGGAGGTCCAAGGAAAGAAGAACTCTCTGGTTGTCCATCCCCAGCTTGGGGGAGGGCGCTATCTTGCCCCCTCTCTATTTGGGGAGGGGGCTGTGGGAGTGTGCAGGACCAGCGTAGACAGCCTCTGCCTCCCATTCCCTGGAATTCCACCTTCCTCTTTGGTGGAAACTGGGTTGTCCATGTCCACCCCCAGGATCTGTGGCTAAAGGGAGGGGAGCCCAGTTATAGGGACCCTCCCCCAGGTCCTGAGAGGTCGACCCCCAGCAGGAAACAGCTCTGCTTTGTGGGGAAGGAGGTGGGCAGGTGGGATCTGGCAGCGTCTCACCTGGATGTATGGAGATGTTTCAGTTCCTGAAAGGCCAGAGATGGGATCTTGCTTGTTCTGGGATTCCAATTCCAGAGAATCTCTCATCCTTGGGATCTTCTATTTTGCAGAAAAACGTGGAGTGTGTCCCCAGGGCCCTCAACAACAGGGCCAGCAAGACAAGATTCCTTGTCGCGAGAATTGTAAAAATGACTGGAAATGTCCTGGGCAGCAGAAGTGTTGCCGTTACGGATGCATGACTGTGTGCAAGGATGCCGTCCTTTGGAAGTTTGGTAGGTGCCACACATTGTCACTTGTGTAGTTTGCTCAGTCCAAAGGAACAGCTGTGTAATGTCACCTTGGCCTAGACGTGGTCTGGGCACCTGCAGGTTTCTTTGGGGTCTCTTCGTGTCCATCATAGGTGGAGTTGATGTAAACAAGGAAGGTGTGGTGATGCAGAATTTGGCGTTCTACGTCCCTTCTTCCTAAGAGATCTCCTTCCCCATTCTGTGGAAGCCATGAGACTGATCCCACTGTCTCTTGACCTCCTCTCCTCCTGAACCTCCATTGTGTTGGAGAAGATGTCCTCCTGCCAGCCTGGTCAGGAAGCCAGAAGGTCCCAGGCAAGGAGGACTTCCAGGAGGAGGAGAGGCCGGGACAGAACCCCTTGCCCACTTTGGTCCAGCTCATCCTCTGGGCAGACCAGAACTGATCCAACCTCAGATAACAGGAAGGTCCACCATGGCTTCACCAGGGGCACCAAAGATAACCTCACATTTCCAACAAATGCTCCTCGTCTGAATTAGAAATCTTCCGTGAAGATGTTCTTGCCCAAGCTCTAAATGGCCGTCTTGAGGTCTCCTGGAAAGACAGGATGAGGAAAAGATCCTGGAGGTCTTCTAGTCCAGAGTTTCCCAACCTTTTGGGCACCAGGGACCAGTTCTGTGGAGAGAGTTTTTCCACAGAATGGAGAGTATGTGTGTTTGTGTGCTGCCTGCATCCCATGGATGGGGCTTTGCTTGTTTGTGCGGATCGGTTGCTGGCATGCTGCAGCCCAGTACCAGTCCATGCATCGGGGGTTGGGGACCCCTCTTCTAGTCCACCTTCCTTCCAGAAATGTTCCATGTCCGAGTTAGGAAGCTCCTATGAACCTGCCCTTACCTGTGCTCCAAGCAGTGGCCTTGAAGTCCCCTAGAAAGAGAGATTTGGGGGGGGGATGCCAGAGGTCTTCTAGGCCACCTTTCTTCCACTGTAGATCATCCTGGACAAATGAATGTCCCACTTTTGCTTCGATTTGCCATGGAGAAGAGCTGGTCAACTTATTCTCCAAAGCAGCTAAAGAAGAGGACAAGAAGCAACGGATGGAAACCAATCAAGGAGAAATCCAATCTAGAACTAAGGGGAAGCTTCCTGACAATGAGAACAATTAATCCAGGGCTCTTCAAACTAGGCCCTTTTATGACTGGGCTGAGGAATTCTGGGAGTTGAAGACCACAAGTCATCAAAGGGCCAAGTTTGAGGACCCCTGGATTAACCAGTGGAACAACCTGCCTCCAGAAGTTGTGGGAGCTCCATCACTGGAGGTTTTCAAGAAGAGACTGGACAGCCATCTGCCTGAAATGGCACAAGGTCTCTTGCTTGAGCAAGGAGTTGTACGAGAAGACCCCTGAGGTTCCTTCCCACGTTGTTAGTCTGTATTCTGCTTGAAACCCTCAGCTATGGAGCCCCATAAACTCCAGGGTTCCTGGCTCTCCTGATCAGGCCATTCCTCCAGATTTTAGGTTCCAGTCTCCCTGGTTGTAACAATGAGTAGGGTGAAGCACCGGAGGCAGTTCTGGGCAGAAACCTGACATCTGAATTTTGTTTTTACAGCACCAGCAACAAGGAGACCCTGAACTGGGCATAATTGACAAACTTCACAGAGAGGACCTTCTTCTGTCCTGGACCACCCTGGAGACCCTCCCCCCAAAGGCACCCTGGGTTCATTCCTTCTTTCCTGGAATAAAGCATTGGTTCTAGTTGCCCTCTCTGTCTCAGGTGTCTTCTTCTGCCCCATTGGGGTTTTCCCCACCCCACCTTGACCCATGTCCCCCCCCCATGTCAGAGGAAGAGGGGCTGAGCGGCATCACAAGTTCTACATTTAGGCAAGAAAAACCAAATGCACAGGTACAGTATAGGGGGCACCTTGCTCAATAGTAGTAACTGTGAGAGGGATCTCGGAGTCCTAGTGGACCATCCCTTAAATAGGAGCCAGCCGTGTGCTGCAGCTGCCAAAAAGGCCAACTCAGTGCTAGGCTGCATTAACAGAGGGAGAGAATCAAGCTCACGTGAAGAGTTAATACCATTTTACAAGGCCTTGGTAAGGCCCCACTTGGAATCCTGCATCCAGTTTTGGTCACCACGATGTAAAAAAGATGTTGAGACTCTAGAAAGTGTGCAGAGAAGAGCAACAAAGATGATCAGGGGACTGGAGGCTAAAGCATATAAGGAACGGCTGCTGGAATTGGGTCTGTCTAGTTTAATGAAGAGAAGGACGAGGGGGGACATGATAGCTGTGTTCCAGTATCTCAGGGGCTGCACCAAAGAAGAGGGAGTCAAGCTATTTTCCAAAGCGCCCGGAGGCAGGACAAGAAGCAACGGATGGAAACTAGCCAAAGAGAGAAGCAACCTGGAACTATGGAGAAACTTCCTGTCAGTTAGAACAATTAACCAATGGAACCACCTGCCTTCAGAAGTGGTGAATGCTCCAACACTGGAAGTCTTCAAGAAGAGACTGGACAGCCATTTGTCCAAAATGGTATAGGATTTCCTGCCTGGGCAGGGGGTTGGACTAGATGATCTCCAAGATCCTTTCCAACATTATTATGGATCATCGCACAGTCAGCCAGATGTTCAGACTGGATTTGGCATTTTGTCTACCTATCGAGTCCTTACCCAGGACCTGGGCAAGTCATCAAAGGGCCAAGTTGGAAGACCCCCTATCCTGTACAACTTCAGACAAGTCACTTTCCAATCTCATCTTGAAAACCTCCAGTGATCGAGCACCCACAACGTCTGAACTCATTCCACCAATTAATTTTTCTCAACTGTGAGACAAAGTTGGAGGTTGGATCACTAATGATCTTCTACCCATTATTTCTTGTAACGAGGTCATTTTGGATTTCATTTCTTTCTTCCAGAGGGTTAATTCTCTTGTGCAATCAACATGCATTTCCTCCCTCTCTCCCTCCAGGGATTCATAGCTAAACTGAAGAGTAGAGGACGCAGGAGAAACCCTTCTGGCCTCACCCTCGATACCTCCTGTTGGATCCTGGGTGTTCTGAAAACCTGGTTTGCATATTGCTCACCTTTCTCTGCCATTCTTGGTAATGTCATCAGTGCAACAAGATTGGTCCATGGATAGGAAGGGTTGGTACACAACAGCTTCTCCTACCTGCTTGGGGTATATTTTTTTTTGTTCCTTGTTTCTTTATAATAATAATAATAAAGTTGGAAGGGACCTTGGAGGTCATCTAGTCTAACCCCCTGCTCAGGCAGGAAACCCTATACCATTTCGGACAAATGGCTGTCCAGTCTCTTCTTAAAAACTTCCAGTGTTGGAGCATTTACCGCTTCTGGAGGCAGGTTGTTCCACTGGTTAATTGTTCTGACTGTCAGGAAGTTTCTCCTTAGTTCCAGGTTGCTTCTCTCCTTGATGAGTTTCCATCTGTTGCTTCTTGTCCTGCCTTTAGGTGCTTTGGAGAAGAGCTTGACTCCCTCTTCTTTGTGACAGCCTCTGTGATACTGGAACACTACTATCATGTCCCCCCTCGTCCTTTTCTTCGTTAAACTAGACATACCCAATTCCAGCAACTGTTCCTTGTATGTTTCAGCCTCCAGACCCCTAATCATGTTTGTTAATAGATGGGTAGTGAGGGATGGACACCCTGGGCTGATCAATGTTCTCAGCTGGCACTCAGAAGACCTGATGGAAATTCCTAAATTTCACAACATGAAGAGAACTTGCACTGCACTGTGAGAGATGGATTTGGATTAGGCAAGATTTGGGAATGCAGAATTCCTGGAAATTATTGCATAGCAATAAGCCTCACCGATACCGAATTTTAAAAATAGCAGCCAAATAATAATAGCTGCTTAGATCTTAGGAGATTGCAATTGGCGTGGCTGGGCTGCTCAGCTGCAGTTCAGATGTGAGGATGGAGGCTGGGTTGGCCCTGTTTTGTAAATCCTGCAAAGAGGTATGGGGAGTCAGCCCCCCCCCAGAGAAGGAACTATTAAAAGGGCAGAAAAATATATTTCCTTAAGGATCTTAAAGAGGCAGAAAAGCACGCCCAGTTTTCTTAATAGCCCCAAGTCTCCCTCCCCCAAGCAGAAACCAGCTCTGTAGAAATGCAGATGTAAATAATCCAGGAAGGTTGGAGGCCCCCAGCTAGAAGATTAAGAGGACAAAGACCCTTAAAATCTACATACCCCACTCAAACTCTAAGACAGGGCATAACTTTACAAGTAGCTGAAAATGCAGCAGGGTTAACTGCAATTTTGGAATATAACCTGGACACTAACTTTTATTATGATGGTGCTAGAATGGAGTAAATTGGAGAGGAGGAGGGGGGGATGGTAACTATGGGGTCTTTTCTGGATCCATGAACTGAGATGCTTTATAATTCTGGTCCAGACAGCATAAACTCAACGAAAATAATTTTAAAACAAATATTTATTGTCCAGGAGTTCTAAGCAGAAACTTACTTTGCAATAGATTCGTCCAGTCATTTGCATATCTGTCCATTTTCATAGGTAAAAAGAGATGACTCCTCCATCTCAGCTAGGTGTAGATAGGGATGCCAAATGATGCCTACATGATGCTTTGCTAGACAAAGGATTTTTACAACCCTCACAGGTAGCCTGGACATCCTGTGATAAACTTTGAAGCCCCTCCCACTGACTAGATAGAATATAAGACTGACTAGCAACTAGACTACATTTCCCAGAGGCCATCTCTTAAGGAGACAGCATTAACCCTTTAAATGCTAAATGTTCTAACACAGTTCTTAATTCCTAAGCTAACTACAATCTGCTCCAGCACAGGGTCCCCTGGTGTTCCCTGAGCTGGGTGGTTTTCTTGCAGATGTTTCATGACCCAATTAGGTAACATCATCAGTGCTAGAAGGAGGAAGAGGAGGAGGAGGAGGAGGAGGAGGAGGAGGAGAAGAAGGAAAAAAAGAGAAGGAGAAGGAGGAGGAAGAGGAGGAGGAGGAGGAGGAGAAGGAGGAGGAGAAAAAAAGGAGAAGGGGAAAGAGGAGGAGGAGAATGATGATGAGGAGGAGGAGGAGGAGGAGAAGAAGAAGAAGGAAGAGGAGGAGGAGAAGGAGAAGAAGAAGGAAGAGGAGGAGAAGGAGGAGGAGAAGAAGGAGGAGGAGGAGGAAGAAGAAGAAGGAAGGAGAAGGAGAAGGAGGAGGAGGAGGAAGAGGAGGAGAAGGAGGAGGAGGAAAAAAGGAGAAGGGGAAGGAGGAGGAGGAGGAGGAGGAGGAGGAGGAGGAAGAGGAGAAAAAAGAAGGGGAAGGAGGAGGAGAAGGAGAAAAAAGGAGAAGGGGAAGGAGGAGGAGGAGGAAGAGGAGAAAAAAGAAGGGGAAGGAGGAGGAGAAGGAGAAAAAAGGAGAAGGGGAAGGAGGAGGAGGAGGAGGAGGAGGAGGAGGGTGACTGAGGGGTCCTTGGTGCTCCCTGAGCTTGGTGGTTTCCTTGCAGACGTTTCATGACCCAAGTAGGGAACACCATCAGTGCTAGAAGGGGTGGGGGTGGAAGAGGAAGAGTGGAGGGGAAGGGGGAGAGAAGAAGATAGCTCCTCCTGTGACAGTGATGCCTACTGGTGTAAGGGCAGCTTCCTGGCTGCCGCCTGAGGCTTTTTGGGCAGCTGCCATACATGACCGGCTGATTCTCTTTGGAAAACCGCATTGTGGAAGAGACGGAGACTGAGAGGGAAGCAAGGAGCCAAAGCTTTATTGAAGAAGAGAAGGAAGGAGCCCGGGGCTTCTTTGGGGGGATGGTCTCCAGGGTGGCCCAAGACAGTAGAAAGGACTCTAGGTCTGGTTGGGGCCCTGGGCCCAATTCAGCTGGGTCTCCTCCTCAGTGATGCTCTGAAAACAAACATCCAGATGTCAGATTTCTGTCCATAACTGCCTCCAAGGCTTCGCCCCGCCTAATCTCACAACTACGAAGACCCAATGCTGAAATCAGAGGAATGCCCGGATCGGGAGAGGGGGAAAGCTAGGGGACAGCCCCCCCCTTGGGGTTATGGGGTTCCATCACTGAGGGTCTTCATGCAAAGGTGGGAGACAATCCCTCCAGGATCCTCTGAGGGTTTCTGCCCTGGAAGGAGGGTAGACTAGAGATGACCTCCAGCATTCCCCCCCCCCCCATCCTCTCTTTCTAGGAGACCTCAAGGCCACTGCTTGGAGCCCAGACAAGGGAAGGTCCACAGGAGCTTCCTAACTTAAGGAGGGAGCATTTCTTACAGTCAGAAATGTGAGCTTCTCTTTGGCACCCCTGGCGAAGCTATGGTAGACCTTCCCATCACCCCCAGCATGGACCAGTTCTGGTCTGTCCAGAGGATGAACTGGACCAAAGGAATTCTGGGAGTTGAAGTCCACAAATCATCAAGGGAGCCATAGTTCCCCCATGCTGGCTCAGGAAGTCTGGGAGTTGAAGTCCACGAGTCATGAAGGGGCCATAGTTCCCCCATGCTGGCTCAGGAAGTCTGGGAGTTGAAGTCCACGAGTCATGAAGGGGCCATAGTTCCCCCATGCTGGCTCAGGAATTCTGGGAGTTGAAGTCCACGAGTCATAAAAGGGCCAAGGTTGCCTAGCCCTGACCTAGACCTTAGGAGAGGCCTGCTTTCAATGGCCTTCCTTTCCAATCCTGGCCAGGTAGGGTTGGGGGCGCCAGAGGGCATGTGAAAACACTGAGAATTCACCTTTCTTCAGGTGTGCTAGATGCCACTGCTTTATCCATGGAAGCCAGAAGGAATCAACTCTTGTCAGTGACCACAGGATGAGCAGAAACTAGAGAAGACAGAACGTGTCTCAAATAATTTCGGCCTGGGCCATATTTATTTATTTATTTAGGAAATTGGGTGCCCATCTCATATCCAATGGCTCCAGGCAGCTGACAGCATACAGGCCTTCTTAGGTGATGGGTGGGACCCAGAAGCCGAGGGTAGCCACGGTAACATGAAGCAAGGATGTTTTGTGGATGTGATATGGTTTGCACATCATCGCTTGAGCTACCGTATGCTGACCATCTCTGAAGGATCTTCAAGTGCAGCTCCATGAAGTACACCTTGCAGTAGTCCATCCATGATAGAATAGAATAGAATAGAATAGAATAGAATAGAATAGAATAGAATAGAATAGAATAGAAGCTGGAAGGGACCTTGGAGGTCTTCTAGTCCAGCCCCTTGCTCAAATTATTCTCCAAAGCACCAGAGGGCAGGAGAAGAAACAATGGTTGGACTTGGCTTGAATGATGATTACAATGCACCCCATCCTCCAGGCCAGGGAAGGATGCAATGGCTTACAAGATGAATGTGTGTGAAAACCGTCCTGGTCACAGCTGTCACCTACTCTCCAAGCAAGAGCTGCATCTCCAGGAAGGCCCCCAGACGATGGATCAGCCCCCAAGGAGATATTAAATTCTTTTCAGGCACCAATATGGAAAAGCCACAGCACCAGGGACTAGAACAGCTCAGCCACTCAGTCTTCCTACGGTTGAGTCTGAGCTGGTTCCATCCAACGAAACCCTCCAGGCATTTGGGCCAAGCATTGACCGCATTGCTTGGCTGGCCAAGGGTCATGATGTATAGCTGAGTATCCCTCAGCATGGGATGATACTTGATCCTGAGCTAATGGATGACTTGACCTAGAAGCCACCTGCAGATGATAAAGAGAATGGGTGAGAGCTTCAAAGCCTGAGGCATCCCAAAGATTTCAAGGTTGACCTCTCTCCTCCTATTTAATACTTACTGGAACCAGTCATGGAGAAAGGAGAATGACCACCAGATCCTCTGCCTCCCACTCCCCCACCCAGAACGATAGAATGACTGGTGGCCATGAGAACCATCCAGAGACCAAGATGAACCAGGATGGTTTCACCTCCCCCATCATGGTCCCACCACAGGTCATCCACAAATGTGATCAATGTTGTGTCCATACTGTGTCCCAGCCTGAAACCCAATTAACAGGGGTCTAAATAATTTATTTCTTCTTCTTCTGTAACTCAATCACCTTCTCAAGAATCTTCTTGAAAAGGAAAAACCCCTTGAGACCACCACCATCACCTCCTTCAAGTCTGGTGGAACTGTCATAACTCTCAAAGTGACCACCTGCACGGTGGTGGGATTCAAATAGGTGAACAATTGGTTCTGTGCGTGGATGCCGCTTCTGGAAGTCCATTCTGGGCCCTGGGCAACAAAAAAAATTAGCTACCAGTTTTGCCAAAGTGGAGCGAAGCGGCTGAATTCCACCACTGCACCCGCAGGGTTCAAAAGACCGGGTCCGCGTGTGAAGGTTCAATTAAGCTGCTAAATTATTCAATTATTTATCAATTATTTGGTTGAATTATTGCTAAAAGGCTGTACACAGGAATCCTCTCAATTAACAATCAATATCTGGTTAGAATTAGATAAGGGCCAATGACACTGTAAGAAGGTTGAACGTAATTTGCTTGTGGCAATGTAGGGATTCTAGGCTAAACCTTCTTTTCATTCTGCCTCCTGGACCTTCCAGTCCTTCTCCACCACCACTTATGGAACTAGGTGTCATGATATAAAAAAGATGTTGAGACTCTGGAAAGAGTGCAGAGAAGAGCAACAAAGATGATCAAGGGACTGGAGGCTAAAACATAAAGAACAGTTGCTGGAATTGGGTATGTCTGGTTTGAGGAGGATGAGGGGGGACATCATAGCAGTGTTCCAATATCTCAGGGGCTGCCCCAAAGAAGAGGGAGTCAAGCTATTCTCCAAAGCACCTGAAGGCAGGACAAGAAGCAACAGATGGAAACTAACCAAGGAGAGAAGCAACCTGGAATTAAAGAGAAACTTCCTAGACAGTTACTGTAGAATTAATCAGTGGAACAACCTGCCTCCCGAAGTTGTGGGTGCTCCACCACTGGAGATTTTTTAAGAAAAGACTGGACAACCATTTGTCTGAAATGGTATAGGCCAGGGGTAGGCAACCTGGGCTCTTTTATGACTCGTGGACTTCAACCCCCAGAATTCCTGAGCCAGCCATGCTGAGGGGAAAGGGAGCGGTTTCCAAGCTGAGCCAGGCTGGCTCAGGAATTCTGGGAGTTGAAGTCCACGAGTCATGAGGGGGGCCATAGTTCCCCCCTGCTGGCTCAGGAATTCTGGGGGTTGAAGTCCACCAGTCATGAGGGGGCCATAGTTCTCCCATGCTGGCTCAGGAATTCTGGGAATTGAAGTCTACGAGTCATGAGGGGGCCATAGTTCCTCCATGCTGGCTCAGGAATTCTGGGAGTTGAAGTCCACGAGTCATAAAGGGGCCATAGTTCCCCCCTGCTGGCTCAGGAATTCTGGGGGTTGAAGTCCACCAGTCATGAGGGGGCCATAGTTCTCCCATGCTGGCTCAGGAATTCTGGGAATTGAAGTCTACGAGTCATGAGGGGGCCATAGTTCCCCCAGGCTGGCTCAGGAATTCTGGGAGTTGAAGTCCACCAGTCATGAGGGGGCCATAGTTCCTCCATGCTGGCTCAGGAATTCTGGGAGTTGAAGTCCACGAGTCATGAGGGGGCCATAGTTCCCCCCTGCTGGCTCAGGAATTCTGGGAGTTGAATAAAAGAGCCAAGGTTGTCTACCCCTGGCACAGGGTCTCCTGCTTGAGCAGAGGGTTGGACTAGAAGACCTCCAAGGTCCCTTCCAACTCTGTTATTCTGTTATTCTGCCTGTCAGCTTCTGGATGGTCTTACTTTATCCACCAAATGCCCAGAATATTCCTCACAGCTGCAAAAGAAGGAACCAGCCAACTGCAGATGCAATAAGGTTGGAGAAATGATTGCATGTCATATATTGCCACATTGCCACCCCGGAAATGCTCAAGAGTGGGACTTGTGCAGAAAACTCAGTGGGAAAAGAGACAGCTCTGAGAAGAAAAAGGCAAGTATTATTGAGTCTCAGGTTCCCAAGACTAGAAAAACAAAGATTTTATATATATATATAAAAGTGGGAAGCTGCGATGTGAGGAATCCTGAGAGTTGGATTGTCTGGCCACTTTTGGGGGGGAAGCTAGACAGGTCCATCTCAATGTCTAGGAATCATTTCAGTGGTCAAGCAAAACTCCAGACTGGAAGCAGAGCCAGGAAAATCCCATTTGAAGGATATGTGGATTCAATAACAATAATAATAGAGTTGGAAGGGACCTTTGAGGTCATCTAGTCCAAACCCCTGCTCAGGCAGGAAACCCTATACCAGTGGTTCTCAACCTTTCTAATGCCGCGACCCCATAATACAGTTCCCCATGTTGTGGTGACCCCCAACCACTTATACATCACCGGGTACCAGGGGCGTGGCCAAAGAAAAGGGGAAAAAAATGGTGGACAGCCTTGTTTGGCGACCCCCATGAAATGGTCGTTTGACCCCAATGGGGTCCCGACCCACAGGTTGAGAACCACTGCCCTATACCATTTTGGACAAATGGCTGTCCAGTCTCTTCTTAAAAACCTCCAGTGTTGGAGCATTCACTGCTTCTGGAGGCAGGTGGTTCCACTGCTTAATTGTTCTCACTGTCAGGAAGTTTCTCCTTAGTTCTAGGTTGCTTCTCTCCTTGATGAGTTTCCATCCGTTGCTTCTTGTCCTGCCTTCAGGCACTTTGGAGAAGAGCTTGACTCCCTCTTCTTTGGGGCAGCCCCTGAGATATTGGAACCCTGCTATCTTGTCCCCCCTCATCCTTCTCTTCCTTAAACTAGACATCCCCAATTCCAGCAACCGTTCCTTATATGCTTTAGCCTCCAGTCCCCTAATCGTCTTTGTTGCTCTTCTCTGCACTCTTTCTAGAGTCTCAACATTTTTCAAGCAGTTCAAGCAATTGGATAATTGGATTAAAGTTTCCTGGGTGGATGATTTTGCAGTCTCTGCTTGAACCCCCACCCCCCAGTGAAAAGAAGCCCATTGTATTGACTTTGTTGTCCAACTCTTCTAGCAATGAGGATTTCCCCCCCTCAGTCCATTGATTTTGCTTCCTGTAACTTGCACCCCCTTTTCGCTCTCTGGAATGAGAGAGAACAGGTCTTCACAGATTTTAAGTGTTTGAGGAAGGAAGAAATACAACTTTGGGGAATTTTAGCTGAAAACAGTCATAATCTTTAAAGCTATCTGAACTCTGACAGGAAACCTACCCCCAAATTAAAAAGAAAAAAGAAAATTACTACTGTGTGGAAAGCAGAACAAGTGTCAGAGAAACTGTGAAAAACCAGAGCAGTAACCAAAGGGTCAGGTAAAAATGGAAGTTTTAAGTTTCGGTAGCAGGATTTGCAACAAGGTGCTTCAGCTCTAAGCCAAACCAAACAGAATAAGAGAATTGGAAGAAACCTTCTAAAAAAGGCAATACAATCCTAGGCCACATTAACAAAGGAATAGAATGAAGATTACGTGAAGAGTTAACGCCAGTTTAGAAGGCCTTGGTGAGGCCACACTTGGAATACTGTGTCCTGGTTTGGTCACCACGATGTAAAAAAGATGTTGAGACTCTAGAAAGAGTACAGAGAAGAGCAACAAAGATGATGAGGGGACTGGAGGCTAAAACATATAAGGGAAGTTTAATGGAATTGGGTATGTCTACTTTAACGAAGAGAAGGACGAGGGGGGGGACATGATAGCAGCCTTCCAGTGTCTCAGGGGCTGCCCCAAAGAAGAGGGAGTCAAGTTATTCTCCAAAAGCCCCTGAAGGCAGGACAAGAAGCAATAGATAGAAACTCATCAAGGAGAGTATCAGAACGTCCTAGCTGCGCTTCACAAAAGCCAAGAGACAGGAACGTTGCAGCATCCAACAAGTTTAATGCACTATGTTGAAACGAAGTTAGCACTGGAAGGGACCTCCTTCCAGTGCCCTAAATACATCACACCACCACGCCCAGAGCACACACCCCAATTACCGGTCATAATTAGATTCCACCCAAACCGCGCCCAATAATCTCCCGTGATTAAACCCCACCCGCACCACGCCCCATCCCAGCTAACACCCATACCTCATCAATACATTGATTCCAAGTGTTGCGTTCACACTGTTCCCATCCCAAACGTAACAGTAACCCCAACAGACTTAACCTCATTCCGCTCTACCACCCATCTCCCTGTCCCAGCATCCAAGCTTGTCAGACCCAGCGACCCTAGCCATGTCAGTAACGAAACCATGTCTCTTCAATTCGGCCCCTCTCGCTCCCTATCGTGGCGTAGCAGCTGTCCGGGTGTTTTCTGTCGACGTCAGATGGTCACATGACCTGCTCGGTTGCCGCTCCGGAAATCCCAGTGCCAACTCCGTAGCTGTGATGGCGGTGCAGCCCCCTTACAGTGATCTGGCAGCCGTCTTTAGCGAACAAGAATGCAATAGTTTACCACCCCACCGGCCAACGGATTGTGCGATCGAGATCATCCCTGGAGCCAAGTTACCGAAGCCCAGGATGTATCCAATGACCTTCTCGGAACTGCAAGGGTTGAGAAAATGCATAGATAAAAATCTGACAAGGGGTTTCATAGAGCCGAGCAGGTCATTGGATACATCCTGGGCTTCGGTAACTTGGCTCCAGGGACGATCTCGATCGCACAATCTGTTGGCCGGTGGGGTGGTAAACTATTGCATTCTTGTTCGCTAAAGACGGCTGCCAGATCACTGTACACCGCCGGATATCCAGGTTCACTCCCAGCCTGCAACGTTTTTGAGCCCTCCACCGTTCTATCCTCACTATGCTCGTGCGGGTGGGGTGGCTGGGGACCCACTGCAAGCCTCAAATGATGGGATCCATCCGCCCACCACATGGTCGGGGTCCATTTATCTAGCCACGCTAAACCAAGGATGATAGGTTTGGACATAGAAGGCACCACTATAAATTGTATAAATCTCCCAATGGACACCTATTTCCATCCTTACAGGTTCTGTCACCAAGGTGGCCGGGACTCCCCCCAACAGGGACCCATCTACTTGCTCAAAGCGAATTGGAGACTTTAACCGGGTCACCCTAATGCGCATCCGCCGTGCCACCTCCATACTAATTAAACAGCGGGTGCACCCGGTGTCAATCAATGCCTGGAATAGCCCTGACCCACCTGTAACCGGGCTTGTTAACATTATTGGGATTGTAAATGGGACTATGGGGTCACTCACCCTCAGATCTTCCACCGGGCTTTCTTCTTCATATTCCTCCAATGCCGGGGAAGCATCCCCTAGGACTTGTTGGGCAGGCGTCTGTCCTATTTGATGAGCAACTCGTGATTTCTCTGTCACCTTCTTTGGTGTAGCACCGGGCCTGCCAACTGCTGTTGGTGTGCTAGTCGGCTCGGGAACTGTACACTCCGCTGCGCGGTGACCCAGCCGGTTGCAACGGAAACACCGGAATATGGGTTTAGGGCGCACATTGCTCGCTGGTGCCTGATTGGTGCTGTCCCTGGGCTGTTCCTGGTTCTGGCGGGGCTGTGGCCGTTCCTCACGTGTTCCGGGAAATTCCCTCAACCCGACGTCTAACTCCACAGCTGCCTTAAACCATTCAGAAAGGCGCCCTACGATCCCTCTGACCACACATGCCCGGCGTAAGTCAATATCTAGCCCAGCTCGAAAGTGATGGACCAACAGACGATCTGGCCACGACCTAAGCCTCCCTGCTACTTTTTGGGATTCGCATATATAATCTTGCACTGGTCTGCCCCGTTGTCGCAGGCCCAACAGCTGTGCCTCTGCCCGTTGTATGCGGGTTGAATCCTCAAACCTGGTTTTCAGGGCATCTAGAAATAGACCTATATCAGCCAATTCTCTGGCATGATCACTATATAGGTCAGCAGCCCAGGCGGCAGCTTCTCCCTGCAAGCTAGCTGTCAGTGCAACCACCATTGCCCAATTAGACGGATATAGGGTGGTGAAACGATCCAAATGGCTGAGCACATGACTCAAAAACACAGCCAGTCGGTCTGGATCACCATCAAAGGTGAGTGCAATGGGAGGTGGATTCCACATCACAGCTTGGGGCCAAGGGGCTGGCACCTGACCTTCCTATGGGATGTTTTCTGGAGGCAACATGGATCGACCTCCTGAGCCTGCTGGTCCCGCCCCTTGCCTGACCGGAGCCGTCGGCGGGACTCCGGCCCCTCGTGCCTCCTGCCTGTACTGGGAGCGTTCAGCTGTGCCCTGTCTCGCCAAGGGGTCCTGTAGGGAAAAGCGGCTACTTGGCTGTAATTTGAGCTTTGGACTCGCCAATTGAAAACGAGAGGACTCAGATGTTCTGCGCGCCCCTGGGGCAACTCTAGATTGGGGAAGAAGACTAGCGGGAGCTGAATAACCCTGTTCTCCATATTGATCTCTAAGAACATCCAATGTGTCTTGCCCCGGAGCCGTGGAATAGCTCCATTCCTCTTCATCGTCCCCAGTCACCCGGCGTTCTCTCCAACCACTCAAATTTGGTGCCAACCCTCGTTCCCCACTTTCCTCGGGATGCCGCAGTGCAGGACTTAGCCACCATTCTCCATCTGAAGCTGTGGTTCCTCGTTGTTTCGCCCCAGCCTCCGCGATCCCAGGAACTTGTGGCTTCTCCTTTGGCCGAACGACCTGCTGAGGTTCTCCTGCTTCAACGACTGCCGGGACCTTCAACTGCTCGGTGGGTTCTACCGACTCCTCCTCCAACGGAGCCACCCCCTGTGTCCCCTCCGCCATTACGCCGAATAGTCGATTGGCTTCGGGGTGAGTGCTAACTTACTATCAGAACGTCCTAGCTGCACTTCGTAAAAGCCAAGAGACAGGAACGTTGCAGCATCCAACAAGTTTAATGCACTATGTTGAAACGAAGTGCCCTAAATACATCACACCACCACGCCCAGAGCACACACCCCAATTACCGGTCATAATTAGATTCCACCCGTGCCGCACCCAATAACCTCCCATGATTAAACCCCACCCGCACCACGCCCCATCCCAGCTAACACCCATACCCCATCAATACATTGATTCCAAGTGTTGCGTTCACACTGTTCCCATCCCAAATGTAACAGTAACCCCAACAGACTTAACCTCATTCCGCTCTACCACCCATCTCCCTGTCCCAGCGTCCAAGCTTGTCAGACCCAGCGACCCTAGCCATGTCAGTAACGAAACCATGTCTCTTCAATTCGGCCCCTCTAGTTCCCTATCGTGGCGTAGCAGCTGTCCGGGTATTTTCTGTCGACATCAGATGGTCACATGACCTGCTCGGTTGCCGCTCCAGAAATCCCAGCGCCAACTCCGTAGCTGTGATGGCGGTGCAGCCCACGGAGCCACCGGACCTGGCTGGGAGCGCGTGGAACATCCGCTAGAACATTCCGAACTGGTAACGGGGCTATCGGAAGGTGGGTAGCACGCTGGGTCTGACAGAGAGAAGCAACCTAGAACTAAGGACAGTTAATCAGTGGAACAACCTGCCTCCAGAAACAGTGAATGCTCCAACACTGGAAGTTCTAAGAAGAGACCGGACAACCATTTGTCTGAAATGGTATAGAGTCACTATCTTGTGAAAGAGAAAGGAATGTGTATTGTTATTGCATTGGGTCATCCTACTTCCTGGATCTGCAGGGGTGAAATTCCCACTGGGGAGAATAAATAGAGTGAGCAGCCCAGGTGTGGGGCAGACGGCATCACCATGTCTTCTGGAAGTCTTCTTCTCCTGCTGGGACTCCTCACCCTCTGGGCAGAGCTGACCCCCGTCTCCGGCCAGGACCGTCCAAGTGAGTTTCCAGAATGATCTTGAAACCTTTTTCTGGGAGGGGTTGAAGTGATCAGAGGGCAGAGTTCTCTCCCAGGGAGGGAAAACCAAGACCCCCAGTCTAGAACCTCTGGCTTGGTGAAGCTACTTTTTGGAAGGTTCTTGAGATGGTAGTTGGGTGTCAGCTGAAGAGGAGACAGAAAGAGAAATGCAGTTTTAGGGGAAGACTCTCTATCCTCACTCAAGGCAGATTAATACAGGATAATATTTGCAGCTCAGGGTTGACATGAGGGATCCTTAGTGCTCTCTGAGCTTGGTTCTTTTCTTGTGGACTTCTCATGATCCCAACTAGGTAACATCATCAGGGCTCAGGTGGATGTTCCCTTTTTTCAGTGATGAAATGTCTTCAAAACACTACCCAACATCCAAGCTTAGAAAGCACCAAAGACCCAAACAGGATCCATCATTCAGCCATCTAGTCTGACCCTCCCCCAGAGCAGGAAACCAAATTAATACATCTTAGGTGTTCGCAGACTGAGCATGCTAAGAGGGCACCAGGTTGGGAAAGTGAGTTGAAGACTTCTGGGCTAGCCAATCGAATAACGTCCCTCCTTCGATTTGTCACAGAGTTTTGTTATCTTCCTGCTGAAACTGGACCATGTAAAGCCAAAATGCCTCGCTTCTACTACAACCAGGCTTCAAACCAATGTCAACCGTTTATTTACGGTGGATGCAAGGGGAACGACAACAATTTTAAGACCCTGGATCAATGTCGCTACACCTGTGTTGGTAAGTGGAGAAGGAGCTGCAGACGGACTGTTTGAATACAAGAGAATATTTGTGATTCGGAATTGAACTGTGGGGTCCTGGGCGCTTTCTAAGCTCGGCTGTTTCACAGAATCGCAGAATCACAATTGGAAGAGACCTTGAAGGTCATCCACTCTAACCCTCTACTGTCTTGTAAACATTTCATGACCCAGATAGGTAACAACTTCAGGACTAGGAGGGAATAAGATTTGCTCGCTATTTATATCTAAAAGAGCCGTAGTGGCGCAATGGTTCGAATGCAATATTGCAGCCAGGAGTTCAAGTCTGCCCAGCTCAAGGTGGACTCAGCCTTCCATTCTTCCAAGGTTGGTAAAATGAGGACCCAGATTGTTGGGGGCAAGATACAAAATATTGTAAACTGCCCAGAGAGGGCTGTAAAGCACAATGGAGCAGTATACCAGTCTTAAGTGCTATGGTTATTGCTGTATCTAGTGGTTTCCTTTGCCAGTGTTGATGGGCTGCGTTTTCTCCTTGGTAGGTCCTTGATTAGGATATAGTTTTCTGCTTGGCTCTTTGTCTCTGCTTATTTGGGGGTGGTATAACTTGTCCCCTCTGCTGTATGCAGTCCCAGGACTACCAAGGACCCAGCCCAGAATTAGCCTGTGTGTGTGTGTGTGTGTGTGCTGAGTGGCCCACCTACTCTACCCTACCCTACTCTACTCTACTCTACTCTACTCTACTCTACTCTACTCTACTCTACTCTACTCTACTCTATTCCATTCCATTCCATTCCATTCCATTCTAATTCTAATTCTATTCTATTCTTTCCCTGGAATCCCTTCCGGATGGGGAAGGAATAAAGCCCACAAGGGCTTCCCATTTGCTAGAAACGGGAGGTGTACTTTCCCGTTCCTAAGTCAAGAGAGAGGAGCCCAGGTATAAAGTCCAGCTCAGGGTCCTGAGAGGTTGATCCCAGAAGGAAATGGCTGGGCTGTGGTGGGAAGGTCTCGGAGGTAGGATCCTGCTCCAGCTAGTTGCTTTCAAATATATCTCTAATAGTTCCTTCTGCATCTGGACTCCCTCTTTGGTCAAAGAAGGGCTCTTTTTAAAGCCGCTTAGGAATTGCTAGCAGTTCAGAAATTATAAAAATCAGAAAGTTTCAGCCACCCACAACAAAGCAGACCAACTACAAGTTACTACACTAATAAACTAAAACCAGAGCATTCAGTTTTTCTGCTTCCCCATCAGCTTTTTTCTTTTCTTTTCTTTTCTTTTTTGATCCACGCTTGTTTATTTTGGCTTGTCTTACCAACTTTCTTCTTTCTTGTTATTTAACACTGAAGAGTCCCCCAAAAGGCTGGACTTGAAGATTTCCAAGGTCCCTTCCAACAATGTTATTTTAATTCTAATTCTTCTAAAAAACCCAACACAATCCTAGGCTGCATCAACAGAGGGACAGAAGTATTAGTATCACTCTACAATGCCCTGATAAGGCCACACCTGGAATCCTGCATCCAGTTTTGACCACCACGATATAAAAAAGATGTTGAGACTCTAGAACAGGGTGTCAAACTGCCGGCCTACGGGCCAGATGCGTCATGCCGAAACCACACCCACCCCCGCTCCGGCAATGGGGGAAAAAGTTGCAATACATTGCGACACATCACATGACGTGGTGAGTTTGATACCCCTGCTCTAGAAAAAGAGCAGAGAAGAGCAACAAAGATGATCAGGGGACTGGAGGCTAAAACATAGGAGGAACGGTTGCTGGAATTGGGGATGTCTAGTTTTTTTTTTTATTGAAAAGTTTTACAAAAGTTTACAACAAAACAACCCCCCCTCCCCCTCCCACACTTCCCAGAGCTGAATACAGGGTTACAAATATGACAATCATAATCTAAATAACATTAACCAACTATATAAAAACCAAATCCATAATACACTTTAACTCCCTTTTAACATAAAATAAACAAATTCTAAATAAGCATAATACATAAACTAATATCCTAATTCTTAAACAATACGATATAATAAAAATTCCACTATAATAAACTAATAATAATAATAATACTCATTATTCAAAAAGTAAATGAAACTTTTTATTCCCATATTTATTTTGAATATAGTCTATCCATCTTCTCCAAACCGAAATATATCTTTCTTGTGAATAGTCCTTCAAATAAGCAGAAATTTTCACCATTTCTGCTAAATTAGACACCTTAAGAATCCATTCTTCCATAATGGGCAAAGAATCTTTCTTCCAATATTGCCCGACCAATAATCTTGCAGTTGTTATAAGATTCAACACCAAATTAATTTCTTTAACATCACAATCTTCAATAATGCCTAACAGAAATAATTGTGGCGTAAACTTTATCTTTCTCTTAAAAATCTTTTGAATGTTCCACCAAATCTTAATCCAAAAGGCTTTTATATTTCTACAAGTCCACCAGATATGAAAATAAGTTGCATCTAAACTACCGCATCTCCAACATTTGGGCTGTAGATTAGGATACATATAGGACAACTTTTGTGGGTCCAGATGCCACCTATAAAACATTTTATAAAAATTTTCTCTTAAATTTTGAGCTTGAGTAAATTTTACATTTCTAACCCAAATTGTCTCCCATGTATCTAATAGAATTGGTTCTTGAATATTTTGAGCCCACTTGGGATGTCTAGTTTAATGAAGAGAAGGATAAGGGGGGACATGATAGCAGTGTTCCAATCTCTCGGGGGCTGCCCCAAAGAATAGGGAGTCAAGCTATTCTCCAAAGCACCTGAAGGCAGGACAAGAAGCAATGGATGAAAACTAAATCAGGGAGAGAAGCAACCTGGAACTAAGGAGAAATTTCCTGACAGTCAGAGCAATTAACCAGTGGAACAACCTGCCTCCAGAAGCTGAGGGTGCTTCACACTGAAGGTTTTTAAGAAGAGATTTTACTCTAGAGTTAGTTAGAGTTAGAGTTAAAGTTAGAGTTAGAGTTAGATGATGGGGGGGAGGAATGTGCATGAGAGTTTAGCTAGACATAACAATACTGGACCTAGTGTGAGAACCAAGGTTATTGAAATAGGAGATGATAAGAATTGGCAGGCTGGGGAACTGGAGGGAAAACCTGCATTTTAAGCTAATTGGGGAATGTGATTTATGACTGTTAATTGGAGGAAGGAATTGTGCTTTGATACTATGTGCTCAAGGGAGGGAAATCCAGTTTTTGGCTTCGACTGTGTTAGTGCTGATACTATCCTTCTCCAGTAAAGATTCTTTAAGGTAAACAATGCTTCAAAGTTCTTTGAAGAGTTTCATCTGTCGGAACCATGGCACTAGAATTCTATTCTGTTCTATTCTATACCAGACAAATTATCAAACAGAAAATAAGGCCCTAACCAAGGATCCACCAACCCCGCTTGCTGGAGAGTTAGGTTCCCAGCTGAGTCTGGGTGCTGCTCGTTTCCTGTTAGTATCCTGAACATCCTGGTTTTCTGGATGCCTCCCTACTTCCTCACCTGCTAATCACTTTCACCCCTGGCCTTCATGTTGCAAAACAGATGGAACTGGCTAAGCCCCAGCTATGACCGTAACATGCAATGGCTTTAGTCAAGGTACACTTTGTAATTCCAATGTGCAAACATGTGGATCCGGGAAGGAGCAGCAGCCTCAGGCTCACCCACTCTGCCCTGCACAAAGTCTGGTTGCAAAAACGATGGGCTTCCGTTGATAAAGATCTGGGTTATCTGCCCCACCTATTTGTCCCATCCAGGG
>CM077920.1:207622442-207687442 GCA_039797435.1 Crotalus adamanteus | reverse complement strand
GCTGGGCCTTTCTGCATGGGACCTTCGGCCTTTTCGAATGGCGGCCAGTGTTCCAACTTGACCCAAAGACCCTACTTCTATCCTGGGCCATCCTGGAGACCCTCCCCTCAAAAACACTCCTGGGTTTATTTCCTCTGCAATAAAGCATTGAATTCTGGCTTTCTTCTCGGTCTCTTATGGGGGTCTTCTTATATTCCCCACACACACACTCCCATCCCTCTGGGAGAGCAAGAGGGCCTGAGCCCAGAGCGTCTTTCCAAGGCAGAGTGAAGAAGGAAAGATCTTGAGCAGGGGGTTGGACTAGAAGACCTCCAAGGTCCCTTCCAATTCTATTCTTCTGTTACTCATTTATAGTACCAGTTTATAGAATAGAATAGAGCTGGAAGGGACCTTGGAGGTCTTCTAGTCCAGCCCCCCACTCAAGCAGGAGAACCTATACCATCTCAGACAAGTGACTGTCCAGTCTCTTCTTAAAAACCTCCAGTGATGGAGCGCCCACGATTTCTGGAGGCAGGCTGTTCCACTGGTTAATTGTCCTCCCTGTCAGGAAGTTTCTCCTTAGTTCCAGGTTGCTTCTCTCCTTGATCAGTTTCCAACTATTGTTTCTTGTCCTGCCTTCAGGTGCTTTGGAGAATAATTTGACCCCCTATTCTTTGTGGCAGCCCCTCAAATACTGGAACGCTGCTATCATGTTTCCCCTATTTCTTCTTTTCTTTAGACTAGCTAAACCCAAGTTCCGCAGCCGTTCTTTGTATGTTTTAGTCTCCAGGCCTTTGGTTATCTTAGTTGCTCTTCTCTGAACTTTTTTCCAAACTCTCAACATCTGTTTATACAACCCAGGATTGTATTAGCTGTTTTGGCTGCTACTGCACACTGCTAGCTCATAGTCAAGATATATGTCACTGGTGGGACCACACTTGTAATTGTGTGTCTGATTCTGGTCACCACAATATAAAAAAAAGGAAGTCTGAGACTCTAGAAAGAGTGCAGAAAAGACCAATCATGATAGATAGATAGATAGATAGATAGATAGATAGATAGATAGATAGATAGATAGATAACCTTTATTGTCATTGTTTTACTGTGGGCACACTGGCACACATTAAAAATGAAATTCTGTTGCTTGCTCTCAAAAGTGTACAAATAACATGCATATAAACATGTGATATACAACATATGTATATACCTACACCCTTGCATATAAATACATGTAAATAATCTGTCCATCCTGAATACATAACGGAAAGAGGAAGTTTGAGAGTTCACAAGATTGAAGCTATATGGAAAAAAATTGTGACTGAATCTGGATGTTCTGCTTTGGATACCACAAAGCCCCCTCCCAGAAGGTAATAAGGAAAACAGGTCATGAAGAGGATGTGTAGTGTCCCAAACCATCTTGCGGACCCTGCTCAAGCAACACTTATGTGCCATGGATGGAAGGGAGGGAACTGCCAATAATATTTTCTGCTGTCCTCACCACTCTCTGCACCGCCTTCCTGTCTGAAGCAGGGATGCTTCCAAACCAGACTGTGATGCTGCATGACAGGATGCTCTCGATCGTCCCTCTGTAGAAAGTGGTCAGGACAGGGGAAGGAATATGTGCTATTCTCACACGACGCAGAAAATGCAGGCGCTACTGTGCCCGCTTCACCAGTGTCTCGCTGTTGAGCGACCAAGAGGGCTCAGTTGTACGCTGAACAATTAAAAGAGGCAGATATATTTAGCCTAATAGGAATAGGAATATTCTGTAGTGGCCAGGTATGATTGGACACACAAGGAATTTGTCTCTGGTGCAAATTCCTTGTGTGCAAATAATGAAGAGAAAGCTCAGGGGAAACCTGACTTCCATTCCTTGAAGGGGTGTCATGGGGAAGAGGGGGTTGATTGATCATTTCCCCAAGAACCTGGGGGTGGGACAAGAAGCAATGGGTGGAAGCTCCTCAGACAAAGACCCAACATGGCAGAAGGGGACAACTTGATGCAGCTGATTTGCCCTAGCCAACTCCTGGTGGGACAACTCACTGCAGAAACAATTCAACTCAAGAGAAGGACAAGTGAATTGCAGTGGGCCTTGTCTTGCTTTAGGTTTGAACCCTCTCAAATATGCCAGTATCTGAAGGACAGCCCCAAAGAGGAGGCGGTCAGCTTATCTTCCAAAGCATCAGCGGGCAGGACAAGAAACAATGGATGGAAACTAAACAAGGAGAGACCCCAAAGCTGCTGCTGCTGCCGTTTCTTCTTCTTCTTCTTCTTCTTCTTCTTCTTCTTCTTCTTCTTCTTCTTCTTCTTCTTCTTCTTCTTCTTCTTCTTCTTCTTCTTCTTCTTCTTCTTCTTCTTCTTCTTCTTCTCCTTCTCCTTCTCCTTCTCCTCTTTCTCCTTCTCCTTCTCCTCCTCCTTCTTCTTCCTCCTCCTCCTCCTCCTCCTCCTTCTTCTTCATTCTGATATTAGAAGTCCTTGAGGCTGGAGTGAGACAGAGCATGGACTCCCAGCAGTCCAGCGGTAATCAGCATTGAATTGTCCATGGCAGATCTTAACTTCAAAGTGCATCATGCATAAAAGAAAGAAAAATCAGCCATGAACGGATACATGAACCACATTGACACACCTTTCCAAAGAGGCAATAGAAAACCTAAGAAGGAAACAAAAAGACCAGAATGCATCCTTTCTAGCAGCTGACACCGAGATAAGCAGGAAACACCAGGTGGAAGCTGGTCAGAGGGAGAAGCAACCTGGAACTGAGGAAGAATTTGCTCACAGTGAGAACAATTAACAGCTTTGCGTTTAGAAGTTCTGGGTGCTTCATCAATGAAGGTTTTTGAGAAGAGACTGGACAGCCATTTGTCTGGAATGGTAGAGGGTCTCCTGCTGGAGCAAGGGGCTGGACTATAAGGCCTCCAAGGTCCCTTCTTATGGATTCTGTTCTGTTCTATTCTTATTCTTCTATTCTATTTTCTATTCTACTCTACTCTACTCTACTCTACTCTACTCTACTCTACTCTACTCTACTCTACTCCACTCCACTCCACTCCACTCCACTCCACTCCACTCCACTCTATTCCAGCTTCTATTCTATTCTATTCTATTCTATTCTATTCTATTCTATTCTATATTCTATTCTATTCTATTCTATTCTATTCTATTCTATTCTATTCTATTCTATTCTATTCTATTCTATTCCATTCCATTCCATTCTATTGTTATTTTACTGTTCTGTTCTATTTCATATTCTATTCTATTCTATTTTCTGTTCTATTCTATTTTATTTTATTTCAGACAAATTATCAAACAGAAAATAAGGCCCTAACCAAGGATCCACCAACTCCGCTTGCTGGAGAGTTAGGTTCCCAGCTGAGTCTGGGTGCTGCTCGTTTCCTGTTAGTATCCTGAACATCCTGGTTTTCTGGATGCCTCCCTATTTCCTCACCTGCTAATCACTTTCACCCCTGGCCTTCATGTTGCAAAACAGATGGAACTGGCTAAGCCCCAGCTATGACTGTGACACCCAATGGCTTTAGTCAAGGTACACTTTGTAATTCCAATGTGCAAACATGTGGATCTGGGAAGGAGCAGCGGCCCCAGGCTCGCCTGCTCTGCCCTGCACAAAGTCCGGTTGCAAACACGATGGGCTTCCGTTGATAAAGATCTGGGTTATCTGCCCCACCTATTTGTCCCATCCAGGGAAAAACTAACAGTTGTGATGTGTTGAGAAAGGTATTTTGGCAGCTGTCCATTTCCCTTGCTTCTTCAATGGGCCTTCTCGCTTCCTGAAAACAGGACTTAAATACCCATCCCTCCAGCCCCAGTGCACATTCCCCCTGAACCAGCACCATGAAGGCTGCGCACGGCCTCCTCCTGCTTCTGGGCCTCCTCTTCCTCTTGACGGAGCTGCCCCCTTCGATGGGACAAGTGTTAGGTAAGGGGGGGCACCAACACCAATACAGCAAATTTTGGCAACCTCACAGCCGCTCTTATAACTTTATTCTTTCCAAGGGCTTCAGCCTGCTGATCCTGGAGGCTTCATTTGCTTTTCCTGACAGCTCTGCAGATTGCTCGGCCCATGAAGCAAGAGCCATCAGATACAGTAACAGAGTTGGAAGGGATCTTGGAGGTCTTCTAGTCCAACCCCCTGCTCAGGCAGGAAACCCTATACCATTTCTGACAAATGGCTGTCCAGTCTCTTCATAAAAACTTCCAGTGTTGGAGCCTTCACCACTTCTGGAGGCAGGTAGTTCCACTGGTTAATTGTTCTAACTGTCAGGAAATTTCTTCTTAGTTCTAGGCTGCTTCTCTCCTTGATGAGTTTCCATCCGTTGCTTCTTGTCCGGCCTCCGGGTGCCTTAGAGCAGGGGTCCTCAACCTTGACAACTTTAAGAATTCTGGGAGTTGAAGTCATCAAGTCTTAAAGTTGCCAAGGTTGAGGACCCCTGCCTTAGAAGGCAAGAAGCAACGGATGGAAGCTAATCAAGGAGAGAAACAACTTGGAATTAAGGAGGAATTTCCTGACAACAATCAGCGAATGAAATGAGAGAATTAATGGGTAGGGGCAGGGCAAGGGAAGTGCCAGGTGGAAGGAATCAGGACCATGGATTAGGTTGCACATAGATAATTGATTCAAGTCCGTCAACGAGAACCTGGTCAACTCAAGTTCAACACAGAAAAGCAGCAAAGATGATCAGGGACCTGGAGGCTAAAACATATAAGGAACGGTTGCTGGAATTGTGTATGTCTACTTTAAGGAAGAGGGGGGAACATGATAGAGATCTTCCAGTATCTCAGGGGCTGCCCCAAAGAAGAGGGAGTCAAGCTATTCTCCAAAGTGCCTGAAGGCAGGACATGAAGCAACGGATGGAAACTAATCAAGGAGAGAAGCAACCTGGAACTAAGTGGAAACTTCCTAACAGTGAGAACAATTAACCAGTGGAACCATCTGCCTTCAGAAGCGGTGAATGCTCCAACATTAGAAGTTTTTAAGAAGAGACTGGACAGCCATTTGTCTGAAATGCTATAGGGTTTCCTGCCTGAGCAGGGGGTTGGACTAGATGACCTCCAGGGTCCCTTCCAACTTTATTATTGTTGTTGTTGTTACTATCTAGGTGCCAGACCTATCTAGGTCAATGGAATTCAGGATGGGTTAGACTTAGAGCGCATGTGGGAAAACAGTGATTCTAAGTTAATAAGATGTTTATCTCCACCCACCCCCAGTGCTGCCTGCTCTTCTCTAACAGGAGGGGAGGGGTTTCTATTTTGCTTTGATTTATTTATCTATTTTATTTTCCTCTTGGGGCCTCAGGAGCTTCAGATTGGCAAGATCTAAGCTAATAAATAAGGAAGGCCTAACAGAAGGGTTCCCGCTCACCCCGTGCCCTAAAGTCTCTCCCTCAATGGAGTTCAGCCAGTGCCAACCAGGTGCCCATCCTTCTTCTCATCTCCATCCAGGGATTTGAGGTCTCCCATTTGTTTATGGCAACAATGCCACAATCTCATCATCACCCTGAGTTTGTGCCTGTCTTCCCAGGCTGAGTCAGCTGGGCTGGTCCTTCTACAGCCACCCCCCCACACACACACACCATCTCCACCACCTGCCCCTCTCTCCTCCCTTCCCTTCAGGGAGGCTGCCAGCCCTCTGACTCAGCCCAGGAGGCTTCGGGCGACCCCTTCCCCTACAGGGTTCAGGAGATCCTGGACGTGGGTCTCCTGCTTGAGCAAGGGGTTGGACTGGAAGACCTCCACGGTCCCTTCCAGCTCTTCTGTTATTCTGGTCTGAAGAGTAATGTTCCTGCATCTCTCTGTCCCTTCCACATGGTTCTCCTCCATCTTTGGAGGGAGGGTCTCCTGTTGTCCACTCTCAAGTCTTTGCCAGGCACCCGTTAAAGGTCGGCCATCTTCTCCTTCAGCATTCATTGCATTTGCTTTAGGTTTGGCTGGGAGGAAACGGCCCTTTCTGAACTCCTAGAGAGGTTTTGAGCTCCTCCATTATTCTTTGTAGCCCTGAAGCTCCTTCTACGTAGGTTGAATAAACTGAGGTTGATGATTTACATGATTTACATAAAGAATGTTCTGATGGGGTTTTATGAGCCCCGTTTATGAGATAGATAGATAGATAGATAGATAGATAGATAGATAGATAGATAGATAGATAGATACGTGGGTGGGTGGGTGGGTGTATGGGAGACAGAGACAGAGAGAGACAGATAGGTAGGTAGGTAGGTAGGTAGGTAGGTAGGTAGGTAGGTAGATAGATAGATAGATAGATAGATAATAGATAGATAGATAGATAGATAGATAGATAATAGATAGATAGATAGATAGATAGATAGATAGATAGATAGATAGATAGATAGATGATAGGTGGGTGGGTGGGTGGGTGGGTGGGTGGGAGAGAGACAGAGACAGAGAGAGACAGATAGGTAGGTAGTAGGTAGGTAGATACATAGATAATAGATAGATAGATAGATAGATAGATAGATAGATAGATAGATAGATAGATAGATAGATAGATGGGTGGGTGGGTGGGTGGGTGGGTGGGTGGGTGGGTGGGTGGGTGGGTGGGTGGGTGGGTGGGTGGGTGGGTGGATGGGAGACAGAGACAGAGAGAGACAGATAGGTAGGTAGGTAGGTAGGTAGGTAGGTAGGTAGATAATAGATAGATAGATAGATAGATAGATAGATAGATAGATAGATAGATAGATAGATAGATGATAGGTGGGTGGGTGGGTGGGTGGATGGGAGAGAGACAGAGATAGAGACAGATAGGTAGGTAGTAGGTAGGTAGATAGATAGATAGATAATAGATAGATAGATAGATAGATAGATAGATAGATGATAGATAGATAGATAGATAGATAGATAGATAGATAGATAGATAGATAGATAGATAGATAGGCAGAGAGAGAGAGAGAGAGAGAGAGAGAGAGACGGACAGACAGATGATGGATGGATGGATGGATGGATGGATGGATGGATGGATGGATGGGAGAGAGACAGAGACAGAGAGGGGTAGATAGATAGATAGATAGATAGATAGATAGATAGATAGATAGATAGATAGATAGATAGATAGATAGATAGATTATAGATGATTAATAGAGAGAGGGGGGCATTGAGAGACAGACAGACAGAGAGAGAGAGAGAGAGATGATAGATAGATAGATAGGCAGAGAGAGAGAGAGAGAGAGAAACAGACAGACAGACAGACAGACAGACAGATAGATAGATGATAGAGAGACAGTTAGATAGTACATACACATAGATAAATGAATATTTTCCCATGATCTGAAACTGAGGTTAATATAAAAGAATTATTACACAAAACAAAATGAGAAACATTCATAAATCGATCCTTGAAGACTTTTTTGTTTGACTAGTTCAGCGTAATCAGCTAACATAGAACAAAACCACAAACCACTGGAATATCTTCTATTTTTCAGGGAAGCCTGGCCGGTGTCCCAGCCCACCTCCAGGCACCGTCACCACTTGCGACGTGAGGTGTAGAAGTGACTGGGAGTGTGCTGGTAATCAGAAGTGTTGCCATTACGGTTGCAGCATTCGGTGCATGCCCCCTGTGATAGGTAAGAGCACTGAGCCTTAGGCCACTCTGCAGAGTTTGGTCGATCCCAGCATGGACTGGATCTGAGTGGATCTCTCTGGAATCCTTGAGGCTTCCACCCTTCTTGGATCTGTCTTTGGATGGCCCAAACCACAAATAGATAGATAGATGATAGATAGATAGATAGATAGATAGATAGATAGATAGATAGATAGATAGATAGATAGATAGATAGTTAGAGATATAGATAGATAGATAGATAGATAGATAGATAGATAGATAGATAGATAGATAGATAGATAGATAGATAGATAGATAGATAGATAGATAGATAGATAGATAGATAGATAGATAGATGATAGATAGATAGATAGATTATAGATGATAGATAGATAGATAGATAGATAGATAGATAGATAGATAGATAGATAGATAGATAGATAGATAGATAGATAGATAGATAGATATAGATAGCTAGTTAGAGATATAGCTAGTTAGAGATATAGATAGATAGAAATATAGACAGATAGAGAGAGAGAGAGAGAGAGAGAGAGAGAGCGCCATGAAAGGAGAACGATTGGGTCCTCTCCAGCCATTAGAGAGACCAGGCAGTGGAGGCCAGTCCCAGCTCAAAAGGCCAGATGGAGAGCGTGGAGGGAGGGGGAAGTTCTCTCTTAGCCCCAGGAAATGATCCGATTCTGGCTTAGGAAAATTAGGGGGCATCTTTGACAGCAGAGGACCCCGTCTTCTTTCACCTTTTCCCTCTTGCAGGAAAGAAGACCCCAATCCTGCCATTTAATTGATATTTCTCAAGAAGGCTTCTCAAAGGCCACAGTGGCTTCACGGGATCCCTCATGCCTGACTCTTTCTTTTCACAGGATCCTTTCCATGATGGCTGGGCCTTTCTGCATGGGACCTTCGGCCTTTCCGAATTGCGGTCAGTGTTCCAACTTGACCCAAAGACCCTACTTCTGTCCTGGGCCATCCTGGAGACCCTCCCCTCAAAAACACTCCTGGGTTTATTTCCTCTGCAATAAAGCATTGAATTCTGGCTTCCCTCTCGGTCTCTTATGGGGGTCTTCTTATGTTCCCCACACACACACTCCCATCCCCCTGGGAGAGCAAGAGGGGCTGAGCCCAGAGCATCTTTCCAAGGCAGAGTGAAGAAGGAAAGATCTTGAGCAGGGGGTTGGACTAGAAGACCTCCAAGGTCCCTTCCAATTCTATTATTCTGTTACTCGTTTATAGTACCAGTTTATAGAATAGAATAGAGCTGGAAGGGACCTTGGAGGTCTTCTAGTCCAGCCCCCCACTCAAGCAGGAGAACCTATACCATCTCAGACAGGTGACTGTCCAGTCTCTTCTTAACAACCTCCAGTGATGGAGCGCCCACGATTTCTGGAGGCAGGCTGTTCCACTGGTTAATTGTCCTCCCTGTCAGGAAGTTTCTCCTTAGTTCCAGGTTGCTTCTCTCCTTGATCAGTTTCCAACTATTGTTTCTTGTCCTGCCTTCAGGTGCTTTGGAGAATAATTTGACCCCCTATTCTTTGTGGCAGCCCCTCAAATACTGGAACGCTGCTATCATGTTTCCCCTATTTCTTCTTTTCTTTAGACTAGCTAAACCCAAGTTCCGCAGCCGTTCTTTGTATGTTTTAGTCTCCAGGCCTTTGGTTATCTTAGTTGCTCTTCTCTGAACTATTTTCCAAACTCTTAACATCTGTTTATACAACCCAGGATTGTATTAGCTGTTTTGGCTGCTACTGCACACTGCTAGCTCATAGTCAAGATATATGTCACTGGTGGGACCACACTTGTAATTGTGTGTCTGATTCTGGTCACCACAATATAAAAAAAAGGAAGTCTGAGACTCTAGAAAGAGTGCAGAAAAGACCAATCATGATAGATAGATAGATAGATAGATAGATAGATAGATAGATAGATAGATAGATAGATAGATAACCTTTATTGTCATTGTTTTACTGTGGGCACACTGGCACACATTAAAAATGAAATTCTGTTGCTTGCTCTCAAAAGTGTACAAATAACATGCATATAAACATGTGATATACAACATATGTATATACCTACACCCTTGCATATAAATACATGTAAATAATCTGTCCATCCTGAATACATAACGGAAAGAGGAAGTTTGAGAGTTCACAAGATTGAAGCTATATGGAAAAAAATTGTGACTGAATCTGGATGTTCTGCTTTGGATACCACAAAGCCCCCTCCCAGAAGGTAATAAGGAAAACAGGTCATGAAGAGGATGTGTAGTGTCCCAAACCATCTTGCGGACCCTGCTCAAGCAACACTTATGTGCCATGGATGGAAGGGAGGGAACTTCCAATAATATTTTCTGCTGTCCTCACCACTCTCTGCACCGCCTTCCTGTCTGAAGCAGGGATGCTTCCAAACCAGACTGTGATGCTGCATGACAGGATGCTCTCGATCGTCCCTCTGTAGAAAGTGGTCAGGACAGGGGAAGGAATATGTGCTATTCTCACACGACGCAGAAAATGCAGGCGCTACTGTGCCCGCTTCACCAGTGTCTCGCTGTTGAGCGACCAAGAGGGCTCAGTTGTACGCTGAACAATTAAAAGAGGTAGATATATTTAGCCTAATAGGAATAGGAATATTCTGTAGTGGCCAGGTATGATTGGACACACAAGGAATTTGTCTCTGGTGCAAATTCCTTGTGTGCAAATAATGAAGAGAAAGCTCAGGGGAAACCTGACTTCCATTCCTTGAAGGGGTGTCATGGGGAAGAGGGGGTTGATTGATCATTTCCCCAAGAACCTGGGGGTGGGACAAGAAGCAATGGGTGGAAGCTCCTCAGACAAAGACCCAACATGGCAGAAGGGGACAACTTGATGCAGCTGATTTGCCCTAGCCAACTCCTGGTGGGACAACTCACTGCAGAAACAATTCAACTCAAGAGAAGGACAAGTGAATTGCAGTGGGCCTTGTCTTGCTTTAGGTTTGAACCCTCTCAAATATGCCAGTATCTGAAGGACAGCCCCAAAGAGGAGGGGGTCAGCTTATCTTCCAAAGCATCAGCGGGCAGGACAAGAAACAATGGATGGAAACTAAACAAGGAGAGACCCCAAAGCTGCTGCTGCTGCCGTTTCTTCTTCTTCTTCTTCTTCTTCTTCTTCTTCTTCTTCTTCTTCTTCTTCTTCTTCTTCTTCTTCTTCTTCTTCTTCTTCTTCTTCTTCTTCTTCTTCTTCTTCTTCTTCTTCTCCTTCTCCTTCTCCTTCTCCTCCTTCTCCTTCTCCTCCTTCTTCTTCTTCCTCCTCCTCCTCCTCCTCCTTCTTCATTCTGATATTAGAAGTCCTTGAGGCTGGAGTGAGACAGAGCATGGACTCCCAGCAGTCCAGCGGTAATCAGCATTGAATTGTCCATGGCAGATCTTAACTTCAAAGTGCATCATGCATAAAAGAAAGAAAAATCAGCCATGAACGGATACATGAACCACATTGACACACCTTTCCAAAGAGGCAATAGAAAACCTAAGAAGGAAACAAAAAGACCAGAATGCATCCTTTCTAGCAGCTGACACCGAGATAAGCAGGAAACACCAGGTGGAAGTTGGTCAGAGGGAGAAGCAACCTGGAACTGAGGGTCTCCTGCTGGAGCAAGGGGCTGGACTATAAGGCCTCCAAGGTCCCTTCTTATGGATTCTGTTCTGTTCTATTCTTATTCTTCTATTCTATTTTCTATTCTACTCTACTCTACTCTACTCTACTCTACTCTACTCTACTCTACTCCACTCCACTCCACTCCACTCCACTCCACTCTATTCCAGCTTCTATTCTATTCTATTCTATTCTATTCTATTCTATTCTATTCTATTCTATTCTATTCTATATTCTATTCTATTCTATTCCATTCCATTCTATTGTTATTTTACTGTTCTGTTCTATTTCATATTCTATTCTATTCTATTTTCTGTTCTATTCTATTCTATTTTATTTCAGACAAATTATCAAACAGAAAATAAGGCCCTAACCAAGGATCCACCAACTCCGCTTGCTGGAGAGTTAGGTTCCCAGCTGAGTCTGGGTGCTGCTCGTTTCCTGTCAGTATCCTGAACATCCTGGTTTTCTGAATGCCTCCCTATTTCCTCACCTGCTAATCACTTTCACCCCTGGCCTTCATGTTGCAAAACAGATGGAACTGGCTAAGCCCCAGCTATGACTGTGACACCCAATGGCTTTAGTCAAGGTACACTTTGTAATTCCAATGTGCAAACATGTGGATCCGGGAAGGAGCAGCGGCCCCAGGCTCGCCCGCTCTGCCCTGCACAAAGTCTGGTTGCAAACACGATGGGCTTCCGTTGATAAAGATCTGGGTTATCTGCCCCACCTATTTGTCCCATCCAGGGAAAAACTAACAGTTGTGATGTGTTGAGAAAGGTATTTTGGCAGCTGTCCATTTCCCTTGCTTCTTCAATGGGCCTTCTCGCTTCCTGAAAACAGGACTTAAATACCCATCCCTCCAGCCCCAGCGCACATTCCCCCTGAACCAGCACCATGAAGGCTGCGCACGGCCTCCTCCTGCTTCTGGGCCTCCTCTTCCTCTTGACGGAGCTGCCCCCTTCGATGGGAGAATTAGGTAAGAGGGGTACCCCCACAGAAACCGGCTCTTATAACTTTACTCTTTCCAAGGGCTTCATCCTGCTGATCCCGGAGGCTTCATCGGCTTTTCCTGACAGCTCTGCCGATTGCCATGAAGCAACAGCCATCAGATACATCAGAACAGAATAACAGAGTTGGAAAGGACCTTGGAGGTCATCTAGTCCAACCCCCTGCTCAGGCAGGAAACCCTATACCATTTTGGACAAATGGCCGTCCAGTCTCTTCTTAAAAACCTCCAGTGTCAGAGCATTCATCGCTTCTGGAGGCAGGTAGTTCCACTGGCTGATTGTTCTCACTGTCAGGAAGTTCCAGGTTGCTTCTCTCCTTCCTTAGTTTCCACCCGTTGCTTCTTGTCCTGCCTTCAGGCGCTTTGGAGAATAGCTTGACTCCCTCTTCTTTGGGGCAGCCCTCCAAATACCTTAACCCTGCTATCCTGTCCCCCCTCGTCCTTCTCTAGCTCGCTGAGATGAAACGGCCTTTTCTGAACTTCCACAGAGGTTCAAGATCTGAAGCGCCTTCGAAGCAAATTGAGACAACCGAAGCCCGTGATTTACATGGGAATGTTACGGTGCTGCATTTTGACATTATTTTCCATGAACTTAAATTGGGAATTATTCTGTTTTTGCACACAACAGACGCCCCAGGGAAAGTTTCAGGGAGGGCTGATTAAGGTCCCCCTCCTTTGGGAGAGCTGGGACAAGCGCCGGTTGATTGTTCTGGTCTTTTTATTTCTTTCTACAACAACGTTGGGTATGTCTAGTTTAATGAAGAGAAGGACGAGAGGTGACATGATAGCAGTGTTCCAATATCTCAGGGGCTGGGAAGAGGGAATCAAGCTATTTTCCAAAGCCCCTGAAGGCAGGACAAGAAGCAACAGGTGGAAACTAATCAAGGAGAGAAGCAACCTAGAACTAAGGAGAAACTTCCTGACAGTGAGAACAATTAATCAACGGAACAACCGGCCTCCAGAAGCTCTGAATGCTCCAACACTGGATGTTCTTAAGAAGAGACTGGACAGCCATTTGTCCGAAATGGTGTAGGGTCTCCTGCTTGGGCAGGGGGTTGGACTAGATGACCTCTAAGGTCCCTTCCAACATTATTATTATTTTTTTTTCTTTTTTTTTTTTTTTTTATTAGAAGTTTTATAAATTTTACAAAAAAACAAAAACAATACAAAACAAAAAACAACATATACAAAAAGAAAACTAAACATTACATATAAAAAAAAAAACCCCCCATCCCCCACCCCCCACAAAAACCCCTCCCTTCCCCCCCCTGAGCTTCCCAGAGCAGAATATAGGCTTAATTAAAAATTAAAAAATTAAATTAAAAATTTTATATTTATATATAAAAAAGGAAAGAAAAAAAAATACCTATAAATATATATAGAATAAAACTTATGAAAAAGCTATATGATATTTTTGTATACCCAATCTAAATTGTGTAAATTTTATCCATTTGTCCCAAACAGCAATAAACTTCTCTTGGGTTTGTTGCTTTAAGAAAGCCGAAATCTTTGCCATTTCCGCCAAATAAGCTACTTTAAAAAACCATTCCTGCAATGTAGGCAAAGATTCCTTCTTCCAATATTGTCCTACTAACAGCCTAGCGGCTGTAATCAAATTTAACATCAATACAACCTCCTTTGCATCACAATCTGTAACAATACCTAACAAAAATAATTGCGGAGTAAATTTTACCCTCCTTCTAAAAATTCTCTGGATATTCCACCATATTTTGATCCAAAATACTTTTATCTCTCTACATGACCACCAAATATGATAATAGGAAGCATCCTTATAACCACATCTCCAACATTTAGGTTGCACGTCAGGGTACATAAGAGACATTTTTTGTGGATCAAGGTGCCATCTATAAAACATTTTATAGAAATTCTCCCTAAGGTTCTGTGCTTGTGTAAATTTGACATTTCTCACCCATATAGTTTCCCAGATGTCCAATGGAACTGGCTCGCCAAAATTCTGCGCCCATCTAATCATACAATCTTTAATTAATTCCGTTTCTGAGTCCATTTCAACTAATACCCCATAAATTCTCTTAATATGGGTTTGTCTTTGGTCCTTAACTTGTTTAATAAAATTTCCATCTTCTCTAAGAAAACCCAATTTACAATCCACCTTCCATTTATCTCCTAGTTGCCTATATTGGAACCAAGAATAAATAATATTTTCTTGCGCTAAATCTTCCCGTGATCTCAATTGCCATTTTTGCCCATCCCATCTGAGTAATTGACTATAAGACACCATATCCATTTTTACTCCTCTTTTTATTCCTTCTATCGCATGCCAAGGTATAGCCCATAATGGAACTTTAAAATCACTTTTGTAATATTTTCTCCAAATCCTAAGTAGAGAAATTCTTAAAATATGAGATTTAAAGACCCAATCCATTTTTTTATTAAATATTAAATAGGCATGCCACCCATAAAGTAAATCCCATCCCTCTAAATGAAGTATCTCAGGATTTGTCAAATTTACCCAATCACTAATTAGTGTTAAAACCACCGCATCATAATATAATTTCAAATTTGGTACCTTAAGTCCACCCCTCTCACGGAAGTCTTGCATAATTTTAAGCTTAACCCTTGGCTTTTTCCCTGCCCAAATAAATTTATTAAGACCCTTTTGCCACTCACTTAAATTAATCTCATTTTTCAAAATCGGTAGCATTTGAAACAAAAAAAGAAACTTGGGTAGAATATTCATTTTTATCACTGCAATTCTTCCCATGAGGGATAATTGCAACTTCTCCCAATTCTTCAAGTCCTTCTGTACCCTGACCCACAACCTTTCATAATTATTTTTAAATAATTTTACATTAGAAACAGACAACATCACCCCCAAATATTTTACCTTATTAACAATCTCAAAACCTGTCAAGTTAGCCAAAATCTGCTTCTCCTGACTAGACATATTTTTAGATAAAATTTTAGTCTTATTTACATTAATCTTAAAACCCGAAACCAAACCATAATGATGAATCAACTGTAATAAGTTTACTACAGAATGCTCAGGTTGCGACAAAGTAACAACCAAGTCGTCCGCAAAAGCTCTCAACTTATATTCTTTTTTGTTAACTTCTATTCCTTTAATTTCCTGAGACTCTCGAATTTTGATCAATAATATTTCCAGTGTTAAAACAAACAACAGTGGCGACAAAGGACACCCCTGTCTAGTACCTTTCTCTATTGTAAAAACCTCCGACAAACCTCCATTAACAATAAGTTGAGCCGTTTGTTTTTGATATATTACCGTAAAGGCTTGTAATATCTTTTCGCCAAAATTCATTTCTTCCATTACTCTTAACATAAAGTGCCAATTCAATTGATCAAATGCTTTTTCAGCGTCTAAAAATATGAGCCCTGCAGGAACTTGGTTGTTCTTGTCCAAATATTCTAATAAATTAATAATTTGTCTAACATTATTTTTCATATACCTTCCTGTTATAAACCCTGATTGATCTTTATGCACAAGATGATGCACCACCCTCATAAGCCTATTTACCAAAATTTTAACAAATATCTTATAATCCACATTTAAAAGAGATATAGGCCTATAATTTTTTGGTAAAGTAAGATCTTGATCCTCCTTTGGAATCAATGATATAAACGCACTACGCCATGAAGGAGGAATCTCTAAACCCTGTAAAATACCATTAAAAAGATCATTTAATGGTTGGATCATCTCCTCCATTAAAACTTTATAATAAACCGCTGTTAACCCATCCGTACCCGGTGCTTTCCCTAGTTTCAATTGTTGAATTGCTGAGGCAATTTCCTCCTTAGTAATTAGACCATTAATTTCATGTTTCTGATCCTCAGTCAGTTTAGGAAAACTTGCCTCAGCTAGATATTTATTTATATCTAGCAATTGCACATTAGTAGATTTGTATAACTTTTGGTAATAATCCAAAAAAGATTTTTTGATCAATTCCTTCTGAAAAACTAGTTTACCCTTATAATTTATTTTCTCTATTATTCTTTGTCTCTGTTTCTTTCTTAATTGATAAGCCAACCATCTCCCAGGCTTATTAGCATTACAAAATGTATTTTGTTTCATAAACAGTAAATTGGTTGCAACTTGATCTGCTATCAACATATTAAATTGTGACTTTAATAACTTTAAAGATTCTTTAACACTTTCATCAGAAGGATTTAAAATCAAAGCCCTTTCTTTTAATTTAATTTCATCTTCAAGATCTCTACGTTTCTGAATCTGCTTCCGCTTGTAACAATTATTCATTTTTATCAAAACACCACGCATAAATGCTTTACCTGCATCCCATACCATTGACATTGAAGTCCCCTTATACATATTCAAAGCAAAATAGTCCTTTAAACACTCTTTTAACTTTTGAACATTCTTCTCTTGTCTAAACAAATTTTCATTAACTCTCCAGGATCTCCTTTCCTCTTTCTCTTGGGTCAGCTCCATCCAAACTGGGCTATGATCCGTCAGTGATCTAGGAAAAATCTTTACATTCTTTACTTTATTATACAAATCAGTAGTAATCAAAAAAAAGTCAATTCTTGAAAAAGATTGGTGTCTATCAGAAAAAAAAGTGAAGTCTCTCTCCTCTTGATTACATTCCCGCCAATAATCCCTTAATTCCCAGTCTTCCTTCATATCAAAAAAGGCTTTAGGTAACCTTGCTTGTTTAAGAAAAGGAGAGGAACCTTTCTTGTCCCTTTGTATATCTAAGACACCATTCCAATCACCCATTAATACCACTGATCTATAGTCAAGCAATGTTATTTTTTGATGTAACTGCTTATAAAATTGTTCCTGTTGTTGATTTGGAGCATAAAGTCCCACTATAAGTACTTTCTTACCATATATACCAAGTTCAATCATCACATATCTCCCCTGGGGATCTGATTCAACCAGACAAGCTGGTAGATTTTGTTTAACATATATAACAACTCCCCCTTTCTTCCCAGGAGCAGAAGATATAAAATGAGATCCCAAACGAGCATTGACTAAATATTTCTGATCTTTAAGTAAAATATGAGTTTCCTGTAAACAAATAACATCATTGGTATGTTGCTTCAAATAATAAAAGATTTTTTTCCGTTTCTGAGGAGAATTCAATCCATTAACATTCCAGGTCAAAAACTTTGCCATCTCCCTTGGCACGCAGCCTGGAGAAGACACCATCAAAATCTGAAAGAGCTGCGTGTGTTGCATAACTCTTGGGTCTTGCTCCTCCCACCGGCGATGATGCACTTCCAGAAGAACTCTCTTTAGGCTCTTTTTTACGTTGCTCCTTCTCTTTACGCTTATAAGCTGCACGAGTCATCCTCTGCTCTTTAACCTCCGTCTGGCGTTGCCTTACATCTTCTTTCATCCCGGCGGAAACCAAATCTAATGCCTCAGATTGCTGCTCAACTTCCTTGCCACTCATCTGCTTCTGACCAGATGAAGTTGAGCCTGCACCCAGGACCGAAGTATAAAAGTCTCTAGCTTTGTCAACTGTATTCAATCTGTAGCGTGTCCCAGCATGGCTCAAAACAATACCCATCGGAATTTCCCATCTAAATGGCATCGATCTAGCTTTAAGCTCGTTAGTTAAGAAAGCAAAGTCTTTCCTACTTCTTAAAATTTTGGATGGGATTTCCTTTAGAATGATGACATCTTGGGCAGCAATCTGAAATCTTTTGTTGTAAAAAGCTTGTATAATCTCATTCCGCAGGGACTTCTTTGTAAAATAAATCACCACATCTCTAGGCAAATTCTTCTGCTTAGCAATCCAGGAGTTGAGTCTATAAATTTTTTCCATTTCTCTATGTAATTCTCCTTTATCCATATCCAAGGCCAACGCCAGATCAGTAAGGACCACCTCCACCAAGTCTTGATTCATATCTTCCTTGAGGCCTCTGATCCTCAGGGCATACTCCATCTGTCTGTACTGAAACATCAAAATATCTTCTTGTGAGGAGTCCACCTTCCTTTCCACATCTTGAATTTTGTCATCCAAGGAATCAACTTTGTCTTCCACTTCCTCAAGCCTTGCATCGAGCTTAACCACCACAGTAGCCAAACCTGAAACAGCTGCAAGTATATCTTGTCGCAAATCATTATTATTTTCTTGCAGTTTAGTCTTTATCCCCGTTATCTCTTCTTTAAGATCAGATTTAATTTCTGATTTAATCTGTGAGACAAATTGATTCATTTCCTCTCTCATTTGAACTACAATCTCTCCCATTATACCTCTAACCTCTTGTGCTGAAAGTCCAGGTAGAGGAGGGGAGGGTGGTGGCTGAGCCGGTGGTACATGTTTAGGTTGTTGTTGTAATTGTGCAGTGGAAGTTATAGGAGAAGAAATAACCTTAGGTATTGAGGAAGGCTGCTGCCTCTTTGAAGCCATTTTAAAAAGCACAGTTCACACTTCCCTTTCCCCTCCACACAAGAAAGGAGGAGGGAAAAAAAAAATTTTTTAAAAAGAGACAAACTATAGTCCTTGAAAGTCCAGAGTAAATCCAAAGAATAAAAAATAAAAAAGCAAACAATTCAAAAGAAAAAATTCTAAACCAAAAGCAAAAGCAAAAGCAAAAACCAGTCCTTAAAAAGGGAAAGTAAAACAAAAGAGAAAGGAAAAAAAAACTCCGACACTTTCAAAACGCCATCTTAAATCCTTTCACTAATATAACAAAGAAAAGGAGGAAAAATAATAAAAATCAAATAATAAAAAAAATAAACACCTAAATTATATAACAAAAATCCTTTAAACTGCTCCGTCCGTTTAAAAATTACTCACCAAAATACTATAAACACGGAGATAGAAGCGGCGGTTTCTTTTGCTTCCTAGGAAGCAAAAACAGCTGGGAGGCGGAGATCAACAGGGGCTCCGAGGGAACACTCCTTTCACCCCCTCTAGAAATAAATCCAGAGGGGGTTCGGGGGTTCTACCTCTATCCCTGTACTCTCTGTCCCTTCCCTTTGCCCGGGAAGGGAATTCCGAGCCGCGGGCCAGCTGATGCACGCTGCGCTCCGCGGCTCTAACACTTCCCCAGCTGGACGGCTAAAAGATAGCCGCCATCGCCGTCGCCTCGTCCCAACATTATTATTATTATCGATCATCACACAGTCAGCCAGATGTTCAGACTGGATTTGGCATTTTGTCTACCTATCGAGTCCTTACCCAGGACCTGGGATAGGCAGATGTGGATGTTTGATGGTATTACAGATATCGTCGCAGGATGGAAGCAGTTCCTAATAAGGCTGTCTTTTGCAATTGACTAATAGCGAATTTGTCAATGCCAATGGTGTTCAAGTGGTGCTCCAGTTGTTTTGGGATTGCACCCAAGGAGCCTATGACTATTGGTACTACCCTTGCTTGCTTTTGCCACAGTCTTTCTATTTCTATTTGTAGGTCTTTGTATTTTGTTATCTTCTCCAGTTCTTTCTTTTCTATTCTGCTGTCTCCAGGCACTGCCACGTCCACTATCCAGACTTTTTTGTTTTTCTTATCGACAATTGTTAAGTCTGGGGTGTTATATTGCAGGTGCTTGTCTGTTTGAATTCTGAAGTCCCAGAGCAGTTTAATTTTATCATTTTCTATGACTTTCTCTATTTTATGATCCCACCAGTTTTTGCTTACAGGCAAATGATATTTTTTGCAGATCTTCCAATGCACCATTGTTGCTACTTTGTCATGCCGCTGCTTGTAATCAGTTTGTGCAATCTTCTTGCAACAGCTTACCAGGTGGTCCACTGTTTCTTCAGCTTCTTTGCATAGGCGGCACTTACTGTCTGTTGCTGTCTTCTCAATTTTAACTTTGTATGCATTTGTCCTTAAGGCTTGGTCTTGTGCAGCCAGAATTAGTCCCTCGGTCTCTTTCTTCAATTTTCCTGCTCTTAGCCATTGCCAGGTTTTATTATTATCTGCTTTCCCAGCTATTTTTTTCATGTATTGGCCATGTAGTGCTTTGTCTTCCCATGCCTCTATTCTGTTCTTCATTTGGTCTTTCTTGTAGGCCAGTTTGGTCTCTCCAGTAGTCAGTAAGCCTTCCTGATATACTAATTTCAGTGCATCTTCATCATTGTTCTTCAGATATTCTTCCAAAGCCATTTTTTCTTCTTCAACCATCTGATGTACTTGTAGCATTCCACGCCCACCTATTTTGCCTTGGTAGATAAAGTCTATCAATGTCACTGCGTGGATGAAGGGCATGATTCATTGTCATTATTTTTCTGGTCTGCCTATCCATTGCTTTTAGTTCTGCTTGAGTCCAGTCCACTATTCCAGTTGTGTACCTAATGACTGGGATTGCCCAGGTGTTGATTGCCTTTATGGTATTTCCTCCATTGAGTTTGGACTTTAAGATCTTCTTCACTCTCTTGATGTATTCACCTCTAATCTTTTTCTTGACTTCAGTGTGCTTGATGTTGTCAGCTTGAAGGATACCCAAGTATTTGTAGTACTCTTCCTCATCCAGACTCTTAATGTTATTTTCATGGGGCATCTTGATTCCTTCAGTTTTCATTATTTTTCCTTGTTTGATAGTAAGTGTGGCACATTTGTCCAAGCCAAACTCCATTACAATATCTTGGCTATATATACGGACAGTGTTGAGCAGTGATTCTATTTCAGATGATTTTTTTCCATACAACTTCAGATCATCCATGTAAAGGAGGTGGGATAGTCTGGCAGATGTTTTTGATGTTTGATAGCCATGTCCTGAGTTATTCAGTATTGTTGACAGAGGAAACAGTGCAATAACAAATAGTAATGGTGATAATGAATCTCCTTGAAATATTCCTCTCTTGATATTAACCTCTCCCAGCCTCTCACCATTGATCTGCAACTGTGTCTTCCATTGTGCCATCGATCTTTGCACAAATTTTCTGATGTTTCTACTGACTCCTGTTATTTCTAGGCACTTGATTATCCAATCATGTGGCAGAGAGTCAAATGCCTTTTTGTAGTCAATCCATGCCACATTCAGGTTGGTCTTCCTTCTCTTGCAGTTTTCCAAGATCATTTTGTCTATTAGGAGTTGATCTTTTGTTCCTCTGCTATTGGGGCGGTTTCCTTTCTGCTCAGGTGGAAAGAGATTGTTTTCAACTAGATGCTGTTGTACTGCATCAGCTACTACACCAGTTAGTAATTTGAAAGTTGTTGGTAAGCAGGTAATTGGCCTGTAGTTACCTGGTGTTTCCCCTTTTGCTGGATTTTTCATTATTAGGTAGGTTTTCCCAGTTGTTAGCCACTTTTCAATTTCTCCTCCTTGTAGTATATTGTTGAACTGTTTGGCAATGAGTGGGTGTATAACAGTTAGATGTTTCAACCAAAACCCATGCAGTTCATCTTCACCTGGTGCTGACCAATTTTTGATTTTCTTTGCTCTTTTTTCTACCATTTTTGTTGTTATTACTAGTTCTTTCATTTCAACTTCTGTTTTATTTGCATCCACCTCTTTTAACCAAGCCGCATCCTTGTTGTATTTCTTTGGGTTATCCCATATCTGCTTCCAGAACTGCACTGTTTCTTCCTTGTCAGGTACTGACTGATTCCTTGCAGTTTCTCCATTGATGGATTGGTAGAAACGTTTCTGATTGGATTGAAATTGGAGGTTCTGCCTATAGTTTGCAATTCGAGCTTCATATCTACTGATTTTCCTGGCTATAGCTGTTATTTGTTGCTTTATTATTTCCAGTGCTTCCTTGATCTTCCTTGTTTCTAAGTGGTATTTCTTGATTAGGTATTCTTTGGTCTTCTTGTTCTTCAGCTTCTTTTCTTTCATCTGTTCTAGCTTGCTTGCATGTGATCTTAACTTGCTGATCTTATTTTCTAGTCTAACCTTCCATTTTTCTGGTGCACTGTTTGTTTGTTTTTCTTTTTTGTTGATTTTGCATCCCAGGTATTCTGTTATAACTGCAGCTGTGCTGTACATTAGTTGGTTTGTTTCTTGCAGTGAATTGGTGCTTATACTTGATATTGCAGTATTTGCATCTTTTAATGCTTGTGCTAGCTGTTTCTTTGAAACAAGCTTCAATGCAGGTAGCTTTATTCTGTTGTTTTTGTGCTGTTCTAGATGCTCAGTTATTCTTTGTTTCAATTCTTTTATTTCTTTAGTTAGAGGGTTTTGTTCTTCCTGAGGAAGAGGTGCCTGGTTTCCAAATGAGAACAGTTGTATATCTCTGCTGGATTCCTTCACTGCCAACTCCCCCTGGTTTGCCTCTACATTCTGAATTACTTCTGGTAAGGCTTTGATTTCTTTGCCCTGGGTAAACCTTTGCAGTTCGTCCAATTCTGTTTCTGTAAATACTTTATTTCGTATTATAAATCGGCGTTGATCTGCTAGTCTCTGTTCTGTTATTTCTGATTCTGGATGTTGTTCTTTCCAGAACTGGTGCATTCGTTTTAGATATCCTCTTCTTGTTGGACTTGATCTGTAGTAACAGATCATTATTTCTTTATTTTCAATCACTGTGTATCTGCGACGGGTAAACATCTTTTCTTCCAGTAGTTCTGCAGCTGCTGGCCCTGGTTGCTCAGCCAACAGTCCTGAGTCCTGTAACCCATTTTTCACCAGATATCCAGGAACTCCGATATCTAGCGCGGACCTTGTTAACCCAGGCGACGTCCGAGCCGGTATGGCATTCTGCAATTTACGTCTCACCATATTTTTTATGGGAGAGATACTCTTTGTCTGACTCCTCTGATGAGACCTGTCCAGTATGGTTGAACCTCTGGCATAGCTCTCATCTTCCTCAGAGTACACAAACCCCACAACCACGTCAAGGTAGTGCCTCACTGGGGGATTATTATTATTATTATTATTATTATTATTATTATTATTATTATTATTATTATTATTATTATTATATCTTACTGCTGTTGAAATGGGAAGCAACTTGTAGAGGACTGTTAATATGCCTCAGTTTCACTCACTGCCTGTTCAAGGGGCCTTCGTTGTCCAGACATGGATTGCTCAAAAGAATTATTACACAACGCCAAATGTTAAACATTCCTGTATTGATCCTTTCATATTTTTTGTTTGATTAGTTCAGCGTAACATGCTCATGTGGAAGAAAACCACAAATTGCTCTGAATGTTCTGCTTTACAGTGAAGCCTGGGCTGTGTCCCAGGGCGACAACAGGTGCCATTCTTCCTTGTAGCCAGAGGTGTGAAAGTGACGAGGATTGTCAGGGAAAGAAGAAATGTTGCCTTTTTGCTTGCAGCGTTGTGTGCAAGGATCCTGTCTAAGGTATGTTGAAGGAAAAGTCTTCATTAGGGTTCAGTCCAAGCTGGGAATAAACAACATGGCAACTGCTTTAGGAAGAACGTTGCAGTTTATTGAAGAGGAGATCCAGACAGGAAGATGGCTCTAAGAAAAGAGGAGAGCGAGCACATGTAGGGAGTGGGTTGTTATACCCTCTGGAACCTTTTGTTAGGAGTTGTTCCTGTGGCAGGAACTTTGACCTGAGTGTGCCTTTCTGGTATTCTGATGGTGGGGGGTTAATCCTATTATCTCCCAAGGGTCATATCCTGCTTCCCTGGGGCTGATGACTCTTAGATTTTTGGTGTGTTGATTCTAGGGATCTTTCTTCCTAATCCCGGTTTCCTGACTCCAGTCTTTCTGGAGATTATCACATCTGCAATTCTGCAGACTTGGTTCCTGTTTGGGACAGAGAGACTTGGGGGGGTGAATTGGTTTCTGCTTTTAAAATCCTTTAGGGAAACATATTCTGCTTTTTAAATAGTAACTGGGTTAATTCTTGCTTTTCTAAAAACTTGGTTACATAGTCACTACTGCAAATCATAATATTGAAATTTTCTGGGAATAATCTAATGTGAAGTCTTGTGTGGGAGCCTAGGTAAACACATTTAACTTTCCAATTGTTTCACTGTTGATCCTTAGCCAATGAAGTATTTTAAGGAACTGATTTTCATTCTTGTGCAATCAACTTTTTCTGCTGCTTCTAACAGATAACTGGGAATTTTAGAGGCCTTTGCCATGTCTTTTGTACGTTCCTGATCTAATCCACCAGTGTGTGATCAGTTAACTAAAACCTGCTTATTTTGATGCCAATTTTTAAATTTCTGTTTTTTAACTGTATGGAGTTTTGTGGGAATCATATATTTGATATTCCTAATTAATGTATTTTTCTTCTGTTTCTGAGCAGAATTCAGGGGTGTACAGATGTGCCACTGAAAAATTATATTGTTTACATGAAAAATAAAAGTTATGGTTTTGTAAAATAAAAAAAAATATATTTCCAAAAATATTTCTTTCTCTGAGGGGGGGGGGCTGACTTCCCACAAATAAGAGCACTGAGTCTTAGGCCACTCTGTAGAGTCTTGCAGATCCCAGTGTGGATTGGATCCAAGCAGGGATCCCTGAGGCTTCCGTCTTTCTTGGATCTGTGCTTGGGTGAGCCAAACCCCAAATCCGATTATGATAAAAGGAGAACGACCGGGTCTTCTCCAGCCATTAGAGACTAGAGATGGTCTGATTCTGGCAGAGGATCTGGTCTTCTGTGCTCCTGGCAAGGAAGGTCCCGATCCTGCACATTTATTGGATATTTGTCGAGAAAGCTTCTCAAAGGCCACTGTGGCTTCGGGGGATCCCTCATGCCCGACTCTCTTTCTTTTCACAGGATCCTCTCGGTGGTGGCGGGCCTTTCTGCATGGGATCTTCGGCCTTTCCAAATTGTGGCCAGTGCATCAATTTGACCCAAAGACCCTCCTTCTGTCCTGGGCCACTCTGCAGAGACCCTCTCCCCCCCAACTCACGCTGGATTTATTCCTTCTTTTCTGCAATAAAGCATTGGCTCCTCCTTCCCACTTGAACTCAGGTGTCTTCCTTTGCCCCTGGTTCCCTCCCCACACTGCCATTCCCCTGGGAAAACAAGAGAGGTGGAGATCCAAACATGCTTTTCCAAAAGGCAACTGGACTTTATTCCCTGAAAACATTTCACTTCTCATCCAAGAAGCTTCTTCAGTTCTGACGGAATGTTGGGACTGAATGTTGGGAAATGGAACGATTTTTACACACAGAGACACACACAGAGAGACACACACACATGTATATAATATACATAGGCCAGAGTAGACCCTAAAAACTAAAATCATACGTCCTAAAGAGCTGCTCCCCAACGGTGAGCAATCTTCTATAGTTTATAGCAGTGTTTCTCAACCTTGACCATTTTAAGGCATGTGGACTTCAACTCCCAGAATTCCACAGCCAGCAATGCTGGCTGTGGAATTCTGGGAGTTGAAGTCCACATGCCTTAAAATGGCCAAGGTTGAGAAACACTGATTTATAGAATCAACTGCAGGAACTGCCCCTGCAATTATGTTGGGGAAACAGCCAGAAGGCTCAGACTAGGGTCCACGAACGTGAACTGGCGATTAAAAGGCAGGAGCAGCGCTCACAAGTGTGGGCTCACATGGCCAATTTGAACCATACATTCGATCTGGAAAACGCACAGGCCATACCTCGTGAGACCACTAAGGGTGGCCGCCTTTTCAAAGAAGCCTGGCTTTCGGATGAAAACACCATCAACCGGCACATAGACCTCCTACCGGCATACCGGCATGGAATTGGGTAATGTTAGTCCCGAGCCTTGCAAACGGGCTCGGGGCGTTTGCAGGCAGTCCCGGGCAGGTGCAAGCTGCCCGGGACCAGACAGGTTGTCGCCAGCACCTGTGCGCATGCGCAGGTGCTGGCGCGGGAAAAGTAACACATTGACCCGGGAATTGCCTATATAAGAGGCTGGGAGCTTTTGGGCGCTGCTGAAGTCTTCACCTGTAAGCTGAACACAGAATAAAAGAAAACCTGAGAACTACAACTGCTTCTCGTGTCTGCTTTTCGCCAAGGACTCAACACTGGCGACGAAGGTGGGATGCCTTACATCGCCTGGAAAGGAAGAGGTGTAAGCTTACCCAAGTGAGTCCTGAGCGGCGGAACGGCGTTGACTCGGCAGCTACCCGCCAATCCAGTGCGCATTCGGGGGTAGGCTGGCTGATAGACCCGTCTCCTGAAAATGGCAAAAGTTGGAAGGCTTTCGGAATTCGACGTCTCACATCCAGAGCGGTGGGAGTCCTACGTAGCCAGGGTGGAAAATTACCTCAAGGTGAACCAAGTGAGGGAAGATAGCTTGAAGGCTGCCACCCTGCTTTGTGTCTGTGGTCAAGACGCCTTCGAAATCGCAGAGAACCTTGCAGCACCTGTCCCATTAGAGTCTGTCAGCTACGCAGATCTAAAGAAGCTATTGAAGGAGCACTTCCAGCCCAAGATGTCCGTCATCGCATGGCGCCACACCTTCGAGCAGAGGGATCAACGATCCGGAGAGTCGGCCAAAGAATACATCGCCGCATTGAGGAAGGCTGCCAAGCACTGTGAGTTCAAGGACCTCGAAGAACGACTGAGGGACCGATTTGTGTGCGGCTTAAGGCATCGAGATCTACAACAGAGGCTTTTCGCCAAAGAAGACTTGTCCTTCCAAGATGCCTTAAGAGAGGTCACCGCAGAAGAAGCAGCAGGCGGCGCCGTCAAAAACATGTGGCCGATCAGGAACAGTCCAGATGTTGCATCCGTGCACCAAGAGGACGCCCAAGGGAACTCCGAGGAGGATCCGGACGAGGAAGTCGACTGTCTCCACCCCACGAAGGAAGGGAATCAGAAAGGAAGCTCTGCAGCTCCCCTCAAGTGCATCGGCTGTGGAGGTCACCACAGGAGAACCGACTGCAAGTTCCGCTCCGCTATCTGCCGGGCGTGCGGGAAATAAGGACATATTGCAGCTGTGTGTCTGGGCCGACGAAAGGTACAACCTCAGGAAGAACTGCGCCTGAAAGGTACCAGGGTCCCCAGCCAGAATAGGGTAGGTTTTTGCGCTTCGCGAAGAAGCATCTTCAGGACAGGCACACACAAGCCCATCAAGAAAAAGCTGTCACTCAAGGTGAAGCTACAAGGGGTTCCATTAACTATGGAACTAGACACGGGGTCTGCCCTTTCAATCATATCCTTACATACATTTAGGAAGATTTGTTCCGGCAGTGGAACTCAGGCTAAATTAAGGCCTTCTGACATTGTGTTAACAGACTTTCAAAATTCGAGAGTGTGTGTTAAGGGGGAGGCCACCCTTAACGTACAGTATAAGAATTTTGAAGGTCCACTAGACCTATTAGTAGTAGGGGGTGAACGAACGAGTCTCATAGGACTCGATTGGTTTGAAGCCTTGGGGATACACGTCACGGGGCTCAACAGCTTACAAACACTCGACCTACAGGAAGTCTGCAAAGAATTTGCAGATGTCTTCAGCCCCCAGCTGGGCACATTCAAGGGACCCCCTGTGTCCTTAAAACTAGACCCCACTGTCACTCCCATTAGAATTAAAGCAAGAAGGGTCCCTTTTGCTTTAAAGAGTAAAATTGAACTGAGTTAGACAAACTGATCCAACAGGGAATCCTAGAACCTGTTGATTCCAGCCTTTGGGAGACCCCCATTGTCACGCCTCTAAAGGCAAATGGGGACATTCGCATTTGTGCTGACTACAAATGCACTCTTAATAAGGCATTGCAGCAACATGCCTATCCTGTTCCTGTGGTCAGTCATATTCTGGCCTCCCTCAAGGGGGGGCGCGTTTTTGCAAAGCTTGACCTAGCTCAAGCGTATCAACAGCTGCCTGTTGATGATGATGCTGCTATAGCTCAGACTATTGTGACCCACAGGGGAGCCTTTAAGGTAAAAAGGCTACAGTTTGGAGTGAATGTCGCTCCTGGGATTTTCCAAAGCATAATGGAAAACACACTACGGGGCATACCGGGGGTTTGCCCCTACTTTGATGATGTCTTATTTACAGGAGACTCCACACACATTCTAGCTGAAAGGCTAAGGGCTGTTCTGTTAAGGTTCAGGAAAACAGGCCTCAAGCTCAAAAAAGACAAATGCAAAATTGGGGTGCCTTCTACTGAATTTCTGGGATTCAAAATTGATGCTGCTGGGATTCACCCTGCTGAATCCAAACTAACTGCCATTTTAGAAGCACCTAGGCCAAAGTCTAAGGCCGAACTTCAGGCCTTTCTGGGCCTCCTGAATTTCTACAATTCCTTTCTTCCACATAAAGCTAGTGTAGCTGAGCCTCTTCACAGGCTATTAGACAAACAAGCAGTGTGGCAGTGGTCACAAACACATGAGGCTAGTTTCAATGAGGTCAAGGCCTTACTCACTTCTAACAGTGTACTTGCACACTTCAATGAGTCCCTTCCTGTGTGCATCGCTTGTGATGCTTCCCCTTACGGAGTAGGAGCCGTCCTGAGCCACCTCAGGTCTGATGGAACTCAGGTTCCTGTTGCATATTACTCCAGAACACTGTCTTCTGCTGAGCGCAACTACGCTCAGATAGACAGGGAGGCTCTGGCTGTCGTTGCTGGAATTAAAAAATTCCATGATTTCTTGTATGGCAGGCATTTCATGGTCTTCACTGACCATAAGCCTCTGCTGGGACTGTTTACCACACGTAAACAAACTCCCCAAATCATTTCCCCTAGAATGCTTAGGTGGTCTATTTTTCTGTCTGCATATGATTTTTCCTTACTCCACAAGCCTGGGAAAGAAATGGGCCATGCTGATGGCCTCAGTAGATTGCCCCTGCCAGTAGTAGAAGCTGACCCTGCGCCAGCTGTCAACATTCTATCCATCCAAGCCTTGCCCGAGTCCCCTCTGAATGCCAGGGATGTCGCCGCTGAAACAGGCACAAATCACACACTTTCACGTGTCCTTTCTTGGGTTTTGTCTGGATGGCCTGAGCACTGCCCTAGTCCTGAGTTTCAGAGTTTCTGGTCCAAAAGGAACGAGTTGTCCACTTCTCAGGGTTGTCTGCTTTGGGGAAACAGAGTTGTCATTCCCACCTCAATGAGGACTAGAATCTTAGAGTCCCTCCACGAGGGTCATCCTGGCATTGTTCGCATGAAGGCCCTTGCGCGCAGCCACTTGTGGTGGCCTGGTTTAGATAAGGACATTGAGGCTAAGGTGCATGCATGCCACCTGTGCCAGCGCTCTCGCCCAGAGATGCCCCAAGCTCCTGTGCATAGATGGGAGGAAACGCAGTCCCCTTGGTCTAGGGTGCACATTGACTACGCTGGGCCCTTTCAGGGCCAGTTCTTCTTGGTCCTTGTTGACAGTCATTCAAAATGGCTTGAGGTTGTACCTGTCTCATCCACCACCACTGCAAAGACTATTCAGGTACTGAGGGGGACTTTTGCTGCACACGGGCTCCCAGATGTCATTGTGTCTGACAACGGCCCTCAATTTACTTCCTCCGAATTCCAAGCTTTCTTACAGGCTAACATGATTCGTCATGCCACGTCTGCACCCTTCCACCCGTCCACCAACGGTATGGCTGAACGCATGGTCCGCATCACAAAGGACGCCTTGAAAAGACTCACCTATGGGGACTGGCATCACAGGTTGGCTGACTTTCTCCTTTCTTACCGCACCACACCGTCCACTTCTACAGGGAGAAGCCCAGCTGAACTTCGCTGGGGGCGCAAACTTACTACGAAGCTTGACCGGTTGCATCCGGACAGACTGCCTTCATCTACCTCACATCCTAGGGCACCTAGACAACTACTTGTGGGTGCCCCGGTTTGGACTCGCAATTACGGGCCTGGTCATACATGGGTCCCCGCTTCTATTTCCAGGGTCACAGGTCCTCTATCCTACGAGGTAGCCCTGGACAACGGTCGTGTCCTGCGTCGGCACATCGACCAACTCCGCCCTAGGCGGGATCTTTCAGATGAGACTCCTGGGTCTTTTCCAGGGGGGGAGGGGGACCCTTTAGAGCAAAGGGAGGGGCACGAGCTGCTGCCCACCTCCAATGATGGAGCCACAAACGGCCCATTCCAAGATTCCGTGAGTGCCCCAAACAGGAATTCTAAGAGCCTATCCAACTACCAGGCATTCACGCCTACTCCAGCCAGGGAGTCACCCCGGGGGTACAATCACTATTCACCTGCACAGCACAGTACTCCAGTCAGGGAGGATACCCGGGAGCATCCCAATAAATCATACCCCGCAAGAGAGCTGGCACATAATCCTCAGAGTTGGCCTGACCTTACCCCAAGTCCTACAGGGGGTCAAACATACAGGGAGGTGGTCGAGGAACCAAGTCCCGACCGCAACACCTCTAGACCAAATCAGGGAGTAACTGAGTTTTGGGAAGGTACAGAAACCCACACGAGCCCGGACACAGAACGGGGTTTAGGGAATGGACAGCCTCCTGACAGGTCTTGGACGGACCTAGGAGGTTCTACAGAGACGCCCAGCAGTGGCTATCACTTCAAGGGGCCCGAGGGCCTACAGCTAGGCAGGTCAACCAGGTCACAAAGTGACAGAAGCCCTGGCCTGACGAGCCCGGTGGGCGAGCGAGCAGGCCAGGCATTGGGGCACAGTCCTTGGAAGGCACCAAGACATGATAAGGAGAACAGGCTCACGTCTCCCCTCAGTCAGGGAACACCTGTCAGAAACCCAGAGCTGAGAAGGTCACAGAGAGCAAGGAAATCTCCTAAATACTTAGAAGATTACATAACATTGCTGGCCAAACAAAAGCCAGTAAACAGTAGGAGCACTGGGGAGTAGAACATTGCATCAAGAATAATTGTATGTTGGTAGTAGTCTTAGCCCGGGGGAAAGGGGTGTTATGTCCCGAGCCTTGCAAACGGGCTCGGGGCGTTTGCAGGCAGTCCCGGGCAGGTGCAAGCTGCCCGGGACCAGACAGGCTGTCGCCAGCGCCTGTGCGCATGCGCGGGTGCTGGCGCGGGAAAAGTAACACATTGACCCGGGAATTGCCTATATAAGAGGCTGGGAGCTTTTGGGCATTGCTGAAGCCTTCACCTGTAAGCTGAACACATAATAAAAGAAAACCTGAGAACTACAACTGCTTCTCGTGTCTGCTTTTCACCAAGGACTCAACAGGTAGGTCTAGTTTAATGAAGAGAAGGACGAGGGGGAACATGATAGCAGCGTTCCAGTATCTCAGGGGCTGCCCCAAAGAAGAGGGAATCAAGCTCTTCTCCAAAGCGCCTGAAGGCAGGACAAGAAGCAACGGGTGGAAACTCATCAAGGAGAGAACCAACCTAGAATTAAGGAGAAACTTCCTGACAGTCAGAACAATTAACCAGTGGAACAACCTGCCTCCAGAAGCAACACTGGAGATTTTTAAGAAGAGACTGGACAGCTATTTGTCCGAAATGGTGTAGGGTTTCCTGCATGAGCAGGGGGTTGGACTAGATGACCTCCAAGGTCCCTTCCAACTTTACTACTACTACTACTACTACTACTATTATTACTATTATTATTACCAGACCCTTAGAAAGTGGGAGAGTCAACGTTGCAATCCACAGAGCAGATGGCCACCCCTCACCGTGCAAAAGCAAGATCATGATTTTGCAAGTGGGGAAACTGTGATCCCTAGGGAAGACAGCAAACCAGAAAAAGGAGGGGGGGCAGGGAACATTACAACGAGATAGCAACAGGCAAGACTGGAGTGACAGGGCTATGGGTGAGGCAGTAACAGCTGCTATGGGAGGGGACGAGAAACCAACGATGTGTCAAGATCAGGTGTGGAAAACGGATGCACGGAAGCAACTCAGATGGAGAGAGAAAAAAAGGGGGGGAGAATAGTGAGCAGGAAGATCTTAACATCTTTTTTTATGACATGGTGACCAAAATCGGCTGCAGTGTTCCAGGTGTGGCCTCACTAGGGTTTTATAAAGCAGTACGAATACTTTGTGTGATCTTGATTCTATGCCTCTTTTTATACAATCCAGGATTGTGTTAGCTTTTCTGGCTGCTGCTGCTGCACACTGCTGACTCATGGTCAAGGGATCGTCCACTAGGACTCCAAGGTCCCTCTCAAATTTGCTGTTTTTGAGCCAGGTCTTGCCCAATCTGTACTTATACCTTTGATTTTTCCTGCCTAAATGTAAAACTTTGCTTTTCTCCACATTAAATATCATTTTGTTGGATAGGGCCCATTGTTCAAGTTTGCCAAGATCTTTTTGGATCCTGAGTTTGCCTTCCAGGGTGTTGGCTACTCCTGCCAGTTTGGTGCCCTCTGCAAATTTGATGAGTTCCCCTTCAATTCCCTCCTCTAAACCATTGATGAAGGCATTAAAGAGTTTACTGGGCCTAAGACGAAGCCTTGTGGTGCCCCACTGCTTACTTCCCTCCACGTGGATGTGGTGCCATTGAGGACTACTCGTTCAGTACTGTTTGCCAGCCAGCTACAGATTCATCTGATGGTGATGTTGTCTATTCCACCTTTTTCTAGCTTACCAAGGAGTAGGTTGTGGTCTACTTTGTTGAATGCCTTACTGAAATCTAAGTATACTATGTCCACTGCATTTTGCTGGTCTAGTAGTTTAGTCACTTCATCAAAGAATGAAATAAGATTGGTTTGGCATGATCTGTTTTTAACAAACCCGTGCTGGCTACTAGTTATAACTTTGTTTGCTTCTAGTTGTGCTAGTTGTTTTATATATATATATATAAAACAAAGTCCTATTGTTTTTTGAAAAGCTCCTTTGGGACAACCATGACCTGGACGATGGAGCATCTCCATGAACAAGAGAGGCTGAGATGCAGAGGGAGAGAGAACAAGGAAAGATCCCTGATGGGCCAATCTTAGAGAAAGGAGGCCCAGACTGTGTGAACAATTAAAGGGAATTACAGAATTACAGAGCTGGAAGGGACCTTGCAGGTCATCTAGTCCAACCCTCTCTTCAAGCAGGAGACCCCTACACCATTCCATACAAATGGTTGTACAATCTCTTCTTGAAAATCTCCAGAGATGAGGTTTTCCAGCATCCACAACTTCTGGAGGCAGGTTGTTCCACTGGTTAATTGTTCTCCCTGTCAGGAAGTTTCTCCTTAATTCCAGGTTGCTTCTCTGGTTAGTTTCCATCTGTTATTTCTCTTGTCCTGCCTTCAGGGGCTTTGGAGAAGAGCTTGACTCCCTCTTCTTTGGGGGAGCCCCTGAGATACTGGAAGGCTGCTATCCTGTCCCCCCTTGTCCTTCTCTTTGTTAAACTAGACCTACCCAATTCCAGCAATCATTCCTTCTATGTTTTAGCTTCCAGTCCCCTAATCGTCTTTGTTGCTCTTCTCTGCACTCTTTCTAGAGTCTCCGCATCTTTCAAGCAGTACAAGCAGTTGGATTATTGGATTAAAGTTTCCTGGGTGGATGGTTTTGCAGCCTCTGCTTGAACCCCCCACCCCCCAGTGAAAAGAAGCCCATTGTATTGGCTTTGTTGTCCAACTCTTCTAGCAATGAGGATTTTCCCCCCTCAGTCCATTGATTTTGCTTCCTGTAACTCACACCCCCTTTCACTCTCTGGAATGAGAGAGAACAGGTCTTCATAGATTTTAAGTGTTTGAGGAAGCTGCAATTCCTGCAGCTGTTCTTCGTATCTTTTTATGTCCAGTCCCCTGATCACATGAGGTATTAATACCACTTTACAAGGCCTTGGTAAGGCCACACTTGGAATACTGCATCCAGTTTTGGTCACCACGATGTAAAAAAGATGTTGAGACTCTAGAAAGAGTGCAGAGAAGAGCAACAAAGATGATTAGGGGACTGGAGGCTAAAACATATAAGGAATGGTTGCTAGAATTGGGTATGTCTAGTTTAACGAAGAGAAGGACAAGGGGGGACATGATAGCAGTCTTCCAATCTCTCAGGGGCTACCCCAAAAAAGAGGGAGTCAAGCTATTTTCCAAGGCGCCTGAAGGCAGGACAAGAAGCAACGCGTGGAAACTAATTAAAGAGAGAAGCAACCTGGAACTAAGGAGAAACTTCCTGACAGTTAGAACAATTAACCAGTGGAACTACCTGCCTCCAGAAGCAGTGAATGCTCCAACACTGGAAGTTTTTAAGAAGAGACTGGACAGCCATTTGTCTGAAATGGTATATAGGGTTTCCTGTCTGAGGAGGGGGTTGGACTAGATGACCTCCAAGGTCCCTTCCAATATTATTATTATTATCTTTGTTGCTCTTCTCTGTACTCTTTCCAGAGTCTCAACATCATTTTTTGTAAGTGGTGACCAAAAACAGGATGCAGGATTCCAAGTGATGGTTCGCTGGCCAGGGATCCTGTTAGGCTCTTTTGTCTTCCGATTTTGATATTCTGGGACACGGCACGTTATGTTTCCCTTGCGTCGGGTCAGAGAATAATGGCATCCGATGGCTGTCGATGCACAGATTCAACTGCCAGCTCGAGCCGTTGAGACAAACAAAGTGTTCCAGGACACAATCAGATCTGTATCAGGTGCCCAAAGGATCCTAGACCTCATCGGTGCAAAGCCACCACAATGTCCGTGGCAGAACAAAGCAGCCCATTGCGTCCAAAGGACAAGCTGGCTGGTTCTTTACACATAAGGCTATTTCCAGATCAAGGTGGGATCAGGGACTCCCTGCTCCAGATTCGGCGTTACGCTAGCAGGCCCAAAAGACAATCCGGTGGGACCTCAGCAGGGAGATGCATGTCCAAAGAGCATGTTGGCGTCCATGGCTACTCAGTCAAAAACTCTGCCCTTCTTTCCTCTGATTTGCAGATGGTCTTCTATAGCCAGTAGAAGGAAATCTTTGTAGCTCAGGGTTGAACTGAGGGGTCCTTGGCAGTCTCTGAGCTGGGTGGCTTTCTTGCAGATGTTTTGTGACCCAACTTGGTAATAAGATTAGTGCTAGACGGAAGTGGGGTTCGAGGAGGAGGAGGAGGAGGAGGAGGAGGAGGAGGAGGAGGAGGAGGAGGAGGAGGAGGAGGAGGTGGTGGAGGAGGAGAGCTGTGGGGTCCTTGATGCCCTCTGAGCTTGGCTGTTTTCTTTCAGATCAATCTATCAGTGGAAAGGGTTGCCTTCAGAAGTTGTAGAAGACCTCCAAGTTCCCTTCCACCTCTGTTATTTCTATTCTATTCACTATTCTAATCTAGTCTATATATTTTCTATTCTATACTACTCCATTCCATTCTATTGTTATTCTATTCTATTCTATTCTATTCTATTCTATTCTATTCCATTCCATTCCATATTTTCTCTATTGTATTCTATTGTATTCTATTCTATTCCATTCTATTCTATTCTATTTTCTATTCTATTCTATTCTATTCTATTCCATATTTTCTCTATTCTATTCTATTCCATATTTTCTATTCTATTCTATTTTCTATTCTATTGTATTCTATTCCATTCCATTCCATATTTTCTCTATTCTATTCTATTCTATTCTATTCTATTCTATTCTATTCTATTCTATTCTATTCTATTCTATTCTATTCTATTCTATTCCATTCCATTCCATTCCATATTTTCTCTATTCTATTCTATTGTATTCTATTGTATTCTATTCTATTCCATTCTATTCTATTCTATTTTCTATTCTATTCCATTCCATTCCATATTTTCTCTATTCTATTCTATTCCATATTTTCTATTCTATTCTATTCTATTCTATTTTCTATTCTATTGTATTCTATTCCATTCCATTCCATATTTTCTCTATTCTATTCTATTCTATTCTATTCTATTCTATTCTATTCTATTCTATTCTATTCTATTTTCTATTCTATTCTATTCTATTCCATTCCATTCCATATTTTCTCTATTCTATTCTATTCTATTCTATTCTATTCTATTCCATATTTTCTATTCTATTCTATTCTATTCTATTCTATTCTATTCCATATTTTCTATTCTATTCTATTCTATTCTATTCTATTCTATTCTATTCTATTCTATTCTATTCTATTCTATTCTATTCTATTCTATTCTATTCCATTCCTTATTCTATTCTATTCTATTCTATTCCATTGTTATTCTATTTTATTCTATTCACCATAGAGTCCACTCTCAGGCCTTCAACTCAACCCACAGAAGCCTCTGCCCTCCACAACCAGGGTCGGATGTCCTGTGATGCCATTAGAGGCTTTGTCATCCCGTTACTAACCGGTGCATCTGTCTGGGACTGGAATCATAACTGCAAGACTTTAGAACAGAATAGAGCTGGAAGGGACCTTGGAGGTCTTCTAGTCCAGCCTCCTGCTCAAGCAGGAGAACCTACATCACTTTCTTTTTTTTCCACCTTGATTGGAAAACAAGACACCTGCTTTCACCAAAGCCACGTCCCAGTTCCTCTCAGAAGGATTCTTCTCCCTCTCCCCCCTCCTCCCCCCTCCAGCATTATTGTTTGGCTGGGCTGGGCTGAGCTTGAGCATGGAAAAATCACCGTGTGGGATATAAGAAGCCACTTGTGATTGAGGGACAGAGAGAATTGGGTCTTGGAAGCACCATGGGACCTTCTGGCCTCCAGCTCTTCCTCTTCTTCTTCTTCTTCCTCTCCACGGGGTGTGCTCTCTTCCCCATCTCCCTGCCAACGGAGACCATCAAGATTCCTATAGGTGAGTAAGGGTCCGGTGTCCTTGGTGCTCTCTGAGCTTGGTGGTTTCCTTGCAGACTCCAAGGTGCTTTTTCAAAAGGCAACTGGACTGGACTTTGTTTTTTTCCTTGGAGATGTTTCACTTCTTATCCCAAAAAAAAAAAAACAAAGTCCAGTTGCCTTTTAAAAAAAAGCATCTCTGGGACAAGAATAGAATAGAATAGAATAGAATAGAATAGAATAGAATAGAATAGAATAGAATAGAATAGAATAGAATAGAATAGAATAGAATAGAACAGAACAGAACAGAACAGAACAGAACAGAATAGAATAGAATAGAATAGAATAGAATAGAAAATATGGAATGGGATAGGATGGGATGGGATGGGATGGGATGGGAAAGGATAGAATAGAATAGAATAGAAATAGAATAGAATAGAATAGAATAGAATAGAATAGAATAGAATAGAGTAGGGTAGGGTAGGGTAGGGTAGGGTAGGGTAGGGTAGGGTAGGGTAGGGTAGAATAGAATAGAATAGAATAGAGTAGAGTAGAGTAGAGTAGAGTAGAGTAGAGTAGAGTAGAGTAGAGTAGAGTAGAGTAGAGTAGGGTAGGGTAGGGTAGGGTAGGGTAGGGTAGGGTAGGGTAGAGTAGAGTAGAGTAGAGTAGAGTAGAGTAGAGTAGGGTAGGGTAGGGTAGGGTAGGGTAGGGTAGAGTAGAGTAGAGTAGAGTAGAGTAGAGTAGAGTAGAGTAGAGTAGAGTAGAGTAGAGTAGAGTAGAGTAGAGTAGAGTAGAGTAGGGTAGGGTAGGGTAGGGTAGGGTAGGGTAGGGTAGGGTAGGGTAGGGTAGGGTAGAATAGAATAGAATAGAGTAGAGTAGAGTAGAATAGAATAGAATAGAATAGAATAGAATAGAATAGAATAGAATAGAATAGAATAGAATAGAATAGAATAGAATAGAATAGAATAGAAGCTGGAAGGGACCTTGGAGGTCTTCTAGTCCAGCCCCCTGCTCAAGCAGGAGAACCTATACCATCTCAGACACGTGACTGTCTAGCCTCTTCTTAAAAACCTCCAGGGATGGAGCGCCCACGATTTCTGGAGGCAAGGAGTTCCACTGGTTGATTGTCCTCCCTGTTAGGCAGTTCCTCCTCAATTCCAGCCTGCTTCTTTCTTGGGTCAGTTTCCAACCGTTGTTTCTTGTCTTGCCCTCTGGTGCTTTGGAGTACATTCCTGAAGTTCTCAGAAGATAATCTCTCATTAAAGAAAGATTGAAAAGAAGGATGGATTTCCTGACGGTAAGAACGATCAATCAGTGGAAGGGCTTGCCTTCGGAAGTTGTAGTTGCTCCATCCCTGGAAGCGTTTAAGAAAAGACTGGACAGCCACTTGTCTGGAATGGGTCTCCTGCTTAGGCGGGGGGGGGGGATAGACTAGAAGACCTCCAAGGTCCCTTCCAGCTCTGTTTTGTTCTGTTCTGTTCTCCAAAGCACCTGAGGGCAGGAGAAAAAGAAATGGGCAGAAGCCCATTAAAGAGGGATCCAATCTGGAAATAAGAAGGCATTTCCTGATTATTAACCTGTGGAACGACTTACCTCCAGATGTTGTGGGTGCTCCATTATTGGAGGTTTTCAAAAAATATGACTGGGATGGTCTGAGGAATCCTGCCATGCACAGGGGTTGGACTAGAAGACCTCCAAGGTCCCTTCCAACTTTATTATTATTATTATTCAATTGTGGGTGCTCCATCACTGAAGACTTTCAAAAAGAGACCGGACAGCCACTCTGGCTGAAATGAAACTGCCGAGGTGGCGCAGCAGTTAGGGTGCAGTACTGCAGGCCACTTTAGCTGACTGTGTACAGCAGGTCAGCGGTTCAAATCTCACCGGCTCAAGGTTGACTCAGCTTTCCATCCTTCCGGGGTAGGTAAAATGAGGACCCAGATTGTTGGGGGCAATGTAAATATATATATACATTGCTTACTGGTGTACACTCATAAATAAATAAATAAATAAAATGATACAGGGTCTCCTGCTTCAGCAGGGGGTTGGACTAGATGACCTCCAAGATCCCTTCCGACTCTGTTATTCTATATGCTATGCTCCACCGAAGCTGGACGCAGGCAGCCCCCTCGTGTGAGTGTGTGACCCAAGAGTTGTGGACTGAGCTCAGATGCTGCTTGCCTCTGGGGGGGGGGGGGAAAGGATGGGCCTGAAATAGTATTGGGGGTCTCCTGCTTGAGCAGGGGGCTGGACTAGAAGACCTCCAAGGTCCCTCCCAGCTCCGTCATTCTGTTATTTGGCTTTTGCAGATGTGGCTCCCGTCTCTTCTTTGCACCCGGAGAGCTGCGAGCGGGCCTGTTCCCCTTCACGTAAGACACACACACACACACACACACACACACACACACACACACACACACACACACACTTTTTCAGCAGAGACAGAGAGACCCGGAACTCCAAAGAGTTGGGGTTATGCCCTGCCCAGTCTCCTTGAGCAGGGGGTTGGACTAGATGACCTCCAAGGTCCCTTCTGACTTTGTTATTCTGATTTTGTTTTTGTTTTTTTGGCTTTTGCAGGGTGGACCACCCTGCCATCTTCTCCTCCCAGGGAGGCTCAGTCCAGGTAGGGTGAGCAGCTATGGCAACTTTACGACCTGGGGGGAGGGGTCAACTGTGGGGGTGTCAGGGTTCCTCCACACCCACCCACCCACCCTGTCGTCTCCATCACCATCGGGCACAGTTCGAGGTGCCTGTTTGCCAGTGGGTGAAAACTGGAGAGAACCTTTTGCACTCACGTTTATCAGGGGGGGTGGGGGGGGAGTGTCCCTGCACTGCCATTCTCCTCAATTTCCTTCATTAACCTTGGGGAGGGGAACTGATGGGGGGAGCGGAATGAGCAACTCTCTCTTCCTGCCCATTCACCCCCCCTGCACATTTCCAATTCCCCCCTCCTCAAAGGACCGATTTACCTCTGTGCTGCCCCCTCCCCTCGGGGATGTTTGACTTCACCCCCAATCCACCCCACCCCGTGGGCTGTGGACTGTGGGAGCCGATGGTGCAGAGGGGGGAGAGAGGGGGTCAACGTGGGAGAGGAAGGGGCGTGGGGAGGAAGAAGAGTGGGGGAGGGGAGGAAGAGGAAGGGAAGGGAGGAAGAAGAGGAGGGGAAGAGGAAGAAGGAGGAAGGAGGAGGGAAGAGGAAGAGAAAGGAGGAGGAAGAGGAGGGGGAAGAGGAAGAGGGAGGGGAGAAGAAAAAGGAAGAAGAGGAGGGGAAGAGGAAGAGGTAGGAGGAAGGAGGAAGAAGGAGGGGAAAGAGGAAGAAAAGGAGGGGGGAGAGGAAGAGGTAGGAGGAAGAAGGAAGAAGGAGGGAAGAGGAAGAAGAGGAAGGAGGGAGAAGAGCAAGATGTAGGAGGAAGGAGGAAGAAGGAGGGAAAAGAGGAAGAAGAGGAGGGGGAAGAGGAAGAGGTAGGAGGAAAGAGGAAGGAGGGAAGAGGAAGAGGAAAGAGGAAGAAAAGGAGGGGGAAGAGGAAGAGGTAGGAGGAAGAAGGAAGAAGGAGGGAAGAGGAAGAAGAGGAAGGAGGGAGAAGAGCAAGATGTAGGAGGAAGGAGGAAGGAGGAAGAAGAAGGGAAAAGAGGAAGAAGAGGAGGGGGAAGAGGAAGAGGTAGGAGGAAAGAGGAAGGAGGGAAGAGGAAGAGGAAAGAGGAAGAAAAGGAGGGGGAAGAGGAAGAGGTAGGAGGAAGAAGGAAGAAGGAGGGAAGAGGAAGAAGAGGAAGGAGGGAGAAGAGCAAGATGTAGGAGGAAGGAGGAAGGAGGGAAAAGAGGAAGAAGAGGAGGGGGAAGAGGAAGAGGTAGGAGGAAGAAGGAAGAAGAAGGGAAGAGGAAAGAGGAAGGAGGAAGGAGGAGGGAAGAGGAAGAGGAAAGAGGAAGAAGAGGAGGGGTAAGAGGAAGAGGTAGGGGGAAGAACGAGGAAGAAGAGGTGGGGAAGAAGAAGAGATAGGAGGAAGGAGGAAGGAAGAGGAGGGGGAAGAGGAAGAGGGAGGGGGAAGAAGGAGGAAAAAGAGGAAGGGAAGAGGAAGAGGTAGGAGGAAGGAGGAAGAAGGAGGGAAGAGGAAGAGGAAAGAGGAAGAAGAGAAGAGGGAAGAGGAAGATGAGAAAGGGATGGCGGAGGAAGAAGAGGAGAAGGGAGAGGATTGACACTTGTGCCAAGGGGGGGGGCTCTTGTAAGGAACACCCCCCAAAGACTTAGGGTCAATCCCCCTACCCAAGGGTCAAAAGGTCAAGGTCAAGAGTGAACCTTGCCTATTCCATGCCAGGCATTCAACCAACCGGGAAACGTTTTCAGAAAGGACTTTGTATTTCCATATTCGAGCTGGACCTTCAAGCGGGCCGGGGGCTGGTGGGGGGTGGGGGGGCGAGAGAGAGAGACCCTCCCAGCCTCGCCCCTTCTCCTTCCTCTCTTCCAGCCCCGGTCAGGCCCGGCGCCTGCCCGCCCCCCGCCGCCCTCCGGGACAAGGCTTGCCGGCAGTTCTGCGCTTCGGACGACAGCTGCCCGGGCGCCCAGCGCTGCTGCCGGACCGGCTGCGGACGGCAGGGCCACCGGCCCGTGGGAGGTAGCGCCCCCCTCCCCGCTCACCCACCCCACGCAGGGGGGGCTGGGAAAGGGACCCCCGGCGCCCTCCCCCCCTTTCGCCCTTCCCCAGACCCAGACTCGGCTCCTGCGCCTCAAAGGGGTCGGCAAAGAGGGGAGGGGGTTGCTGCTGCCCTCGCCCCCCTCCGGACGCCCCCGGCCCGCGGGAACTGCCCGGGGCCCCCCCGAAATATCCAGCTGGGGGTACTGAGGGGCGGGAGGGGGGGCGGAGGGGCCGCTCCCTTACCTTCCCGCTGTGTGCTTCACCTGGCGGGTGACGGCCTGCCTCTCGAGACCCAGAAGCGGAGGCAGCGGCCCAGCCTCTCCCGGCGGGGCTCGGGCTGCGGGGGTTTCACGCCAGGCGGCGGGACCCCCTCCTCACCTTCTCCCCACCCGGCAGCCCTCCGCGGCTACTGTCCCCGACGGAGCCCCTCCGGCCGCCACCCGCTCCTCTGCCTGGCCAGCTGCCGGCGGGACTCGGACTGCGCCCTCCGCTTCCCCGGGAGGAAGTGCTGCCAGGACGGCTGCCACGAGTCCTGCGTGGCGCCCGTGGAAGGTACGATGAATCGAGGAGAGAGCTGGAACTAAGGAGGGAGAACAATGAATCGATGGAACTCCTTGCCTCCAGAAGTTGGAGGTTTTTGAGAAGAGACTGGGCAACCATTGGTCTGGAATGGGGTAGGGTCTCTTGCCTGAGCAGGGGGTTGGACTAGATGACCTCCAAGGTCCCTTCCAGCTCTGTTCTGTTCTTTTCCTATCCTATTCTTTTATTCCTACTCTATTCTATTCTATTCCATTCCATATTCTTCTCTACTCTACTCTACTCTACTCTACTCTACTCTACTCTACTCTACTCTACTCTACTCTACTCTACCCTACCCTACCCTACCCTACCCTACCCTACCCTACCCTACTCTACTCTATTATATTCTAACCCATAATTCTATTCTATTCTATTCTATTCTATTCTATTCTATTCTATTCTATTCTATTCTATTCTATTCTATTCTAACCCATAATTCTATTCTATTTTATTCTATTCTATTCTATTCTATTCTATCCTATCCTATCCTATCCTATCCTATCCTATCCTATCCTATCCTATCTCTTATTCTATTCTATTCTATTCTATTCTATTCTATTCTAACCCATAATTCTATTCTATTCTATTCTATTCTATTCTATTCTATTCTATTCTATTCTATTCTAAACAGAGGTTGATTTTTCCCACTTTCAGGAAATTTCTCCTCCGTTATTCTATTCTAACCCCCACAAGCTCCCCCAGGGGGGTGGGGGGCGGAGAGGGCCCGCTGGGCCAAACAGGCAGCTGGGAGCTGCCATGTGGGGACACCCTCTGTTCCTGCTCAGAGGCCCTGCAGCAGAGGTGGCCACGTGGCTTCCATCTCAGTTGAAAGCGGGAAGGGCAGCCCGATTGGGCAGCGGAGCGGGGTCCGGGGGTCATAGACCCCACCCCTGCAGGACCCCCAGCCAACCTGCCTTTTCTCCCTGGGCAGAGCACCCGGGCGTCTGTCCCAAGATGCCCGTCCTGCAGACCCTGGTGCCTTGCAACCACACCTGCATCGACGACCAACAGTGCCTCCCGGAAGAGAAATGCTGCTTCGACGGCTGTGGCCGAGTCTGCCTGATGTCAGGTAAGCCCCCCCCCACGGCTCCCACCACCCCCGGCCCCCTTCCCTCCCCTGGGCCCAGCCGGAGCCCCTGCCCAGTGACGCCTGCCTCTCGCCCCGTCCAGAGCGCCGCTCGCGATGCCAGCTGCCCCCGGAGCCACGACCCTGCCGGGAGCTGCACCCACGCTACTACTACAGCTCCAGGCACGGGCACTGCCGGTTCTTCGTGTACAGCGGTTGCCCGGGCAACGCCAACAACTGCAGGAGCAGAGCCGAGTGCGAGAGAGCCTGTGGCAGGAGCCGGCCAGGTGAGGGGGGAGGCTCGCGGGGCAGCACTCACGTAGACCCGGACCCCCAAAGACCCCCTCCACCCTTGTGCCCAGCTCAGGAGGGGCAAGCTGGGCCCCCCAGGACACAGTCCCTGGCCAGGGGTGCCCAAATCTGACCCTTGGTTTATCTTTTTTCCAAAAAGCAGGAGAATAATTTGGGGTCCCAAGAATGTCTACGGAGATTCTCAGCCATCCAAGTCCTGGTTGTCTCAAAGTTGCTTTTTTTTTTTTTTCAGAAGGCAACTGGACTTCCTTGTTTTTCCTTTGAAGACATTTCACTTCTCATCCCAGAAGCTTCTTCAGGTTCTGACCGGATGGTGGGGAAGGATTTATACTCCTGGCAGACAGCCGGTCATTTGCCTTCTTTTAGAGCAGTGGTTCTCAACCTGTGGGTCGGGACCCCATTTGGGGTCAAACGACCATTTCACGGGGGTCGCCAAACAACGCAGTCCGCCATTTTTTCCCCCCCTTTCCTTAGCTGTGCTACTCCCTTTGATTCTATTGGCTTTTGAAAGCCAATAGAATTAGACTCTCTTGAATAGAGTCTAATTCTATTGGCTTTCCAAAGCCAATAGGAATTGTCCAGGCTGTCTCTGCCTTGCTGAGCCCGCCAAAAGTCCCATTCTGCAAACAGTGCTGCACCAGTTGAGTAGTCCTCGACTTACGACCGGTTGAGTAGTCCTCGACTTACGACCGGTTGGGGGGTCGCGGCATTAAAAAGGTTGAGAACCACTGTTTTAGAGAGTCCTTGAGGTCACCTGGAGGACAGAGAGGACTGCTGGTTTGAAAGAGGGGTCAAAGAGGCCGTCTACGTCAAAACAGAACCGCCCTCTCTCAACCCTGGCTGGGGGTGGGGGGCAACATCATCCATCTCCAGTCTACCACAAAGTCCTCTGAGCAGTTCCAGGAAGGCTCAACACCCATTCGCACCACTCCGGTGACCCTGAGGATGCAGGTCAACCTCTAAGTGGCCTCAAGGACTCTCTAAAAGGAGGCAAAGGACCAGCTGTCTACAAGGAGTATAAATACTTCCCTTCCCCACCACCCAGTCAGAACCTGAAGAAGCTTCTGGGATGAGAAGCAAAAGGTCTTCAAAGGAAAAAAACAAGACTCCTGAGGAAGCATCTTTGGGAGAACTCAAACTATAAACACGAATGAGATCCAGGCAAGCTGTGAGGAAAGAAATATTTATCCCTAAAAGCAAAACCGTTTGCCTTTACAGGCAGGCTGCAGACAAATGGGGTACAGAGGCAGGTTTTTATAGGGGGGGGGCTTGTGACTTAGGACCATTTTTCACGCTTACGACCGTTTGCTGCATCCCCAGATGCTTGGCAACTGACTCGTATTTATGACGGTCGCAGCATCCCGATTGGATCACGTCGTCCCCTTTTGCGACCTTCTGACTAGCAAAGTCAATAGGGAAGCCAGATTCACTTAATGACCGAGTTACTCACCGACTGCAGTGATTCACTTAACAACCGAGGCAAGAGAGATTGTAAAATGGGGCAAAACTCACTTAAGAAATGTCTGAAATTTTTTGGGGTCACTCGTGTTCGTAAACTGAGGACTAGCTGCATGGCAAGAATCTCCCTAGACTGACTGCCTCCCGGGAACCGTCAGATGAGGCTCCAGGGATTCGGGGGGACAGCAGGCCTGGGAGACTTCCTGCAATGCAAGGGTCCAAACCTGACCCCCTCTTGACCCCTCCCCCCCAACCTGGGCCCCCTCTTCACCCCTCCCTCCCAAGCTGGGATCCCTTTTGACTCCTCCCCCCAAGCTGGGGTCCCTCTTGACCCCCCCCTCCCAAGCTGGGGTCCCTCTTGACTCCTCCCCCCAAGCTTGGGTCCCTCTTGACTCCTCACCCCAAGCTTGGGTCCCTCTTGACTTCTCCCCCCAAGCTGGGGTCCCTCTTGACCCCCCTCCCAAGCTGGGGTCCCTCTTGACTCCTCCCCCCCAAGCTGGGGTCCCTCTTGACTCCTCCCCCCCAAGCTGGGGTCCCTCTTGACTCCTCCCCCCCAAGCTGGGGTCCCTCTTGACCCTCCCTCCCAAGCTGGGGTCCCTCTTGACCCCCCTCCCAAGCTGGGGTCCCTCTTGACCCCTCCCTCCCAAGCTGGGGTGCCTCTTGACCCTCCCTCCCAAATTGGGGCCCCTAGCTGGAAATCCCACCACAGAAAAGGAGACAGCCTCCATCCCCCCGGGGGGCAGCCGGTCGGGGGTCAGTCGTAGGAGGAGGGCAGAAGCATAAGGGGCAGCTGCCTGAAAGGCCCCATTTTATCCCTCCTCCTTCTACGAATGGGGGTGCCCGCCCCAGTTGCCCCAGTGCCTCCCTCGCCTTTCCTCCGCAGACCCCGTCTTCGACTGAGACCCCGGACTGGCTAGGACGTCTCCAGGGCAGGAGGAGGACGGACACACGGCCGGCGGTGCTGCGCCCCGCTTGCCCCGAGGCCTCAGGACTCCTTGGGAAGCAGCTGGTGTCTCCCCCTCCCCCCAATAAAGGCAATCCTTTCTCGTGGCACCCCACGGACTGGTCTGTGAATCAAAAGCTTCCCTCCCTTGTGAAAAGCCCCCCTTTTGGGTTGGGGGGCAGAGCTGCTGCAGCACATAAGGCTTTGCTGGAGTAGTGGCAGCCACCGTTGTGAGTCCACCCACACACAACACACACACACACCCCGGGGAGGCCCCTGGGCAGCCCAGAGAGCAAAGATGTTAGCTATATGCTCTTATATATGAAGTAAAAAATAGGAAATAAATAATAGCAGCCTGTAATTTACAATAGATCCTTTAGTGACTGTTTGAAGTTACAGTGGCGCTGGGACTTACGACTTACGACCATTGCAGCATTCTCCATGGTTCTCCAATATTTGAGGGGCCGCCCCAAAGAAGGGGGGATCCACCTGGTCTGCAAAGCAGCAGAAGGCAGGACAAGAAACAACGGATGGAAACTCACCAAGGAGAGCAGCAACCGGGAACGAAGGAGAAACTTCCTGACAGGGAGAACAATTAACCAGTGGAACAACCTGCCTCCAGAAGCGGTGAATGCTCCAACACTGGAGGTTTTTAAGAAGAGACTGGACAGCCATTTGTCCGAAATGGTATACGGCAGGGGTAGGCAACCTTGGCTCTTTGATGACTCGTGGACTTCAACTCCCAGAATTCCTGAGCCAGCAAAACTGACTCACGAATTCTGAGAGTTGAAGTCCACGAGTTATCAAAGAGCCAAGGTTGCCAACTCCTGGTATAGGGTTTCCTGCCTGAGCAGGGGGTTGGACTAGATGACCTCCAAGCTCCCTTCCAGTCCTAGGATTCTGTGATGGTAGGTTCCAAATTTCTTCCAAACTATGCAGACAATTCACAGTTGGAGTATCCAGTAGCTAAAACAGTGTTTCTCAACCTTGACAATTTTAAGGCATGTGGACTTCAACTCTCAGAATTCCACAGCCAGCCTTGCTGGCTGTGGAATTCTGGGAGTTGAAGTCCACATGCCTTAAAATTGTCAAGGTTGAGAAACACTGAGCTAAAACAATAAGGGGTCCTGGATGCTCTCTGAGCTTGGTGGTTTTCTTGCATACGTTTCATTATCCAACTAGGTGACTTCATCAGAGAATCGGGCCCTGATGATGTTCCATAGTTTGGGTCATGAAACATCTGCAAGAAAACAGCGAAGCTCAAAGAGCACCCAGGACCCCACAGTTCTCCTCCTCCTCCTCCTCCTCCTCCTCCTCCTCTTCCCCATAAACCCCTCTCTCTTCTAGCACTGATGATGTTCCCTAGTTTGGGTCATGAAACGTCTGGATCAAAACTGCCAAGCTCAGAGACCACCAAGGACCCCACATTTGCAACTCAACCTACAAAAATTCTCCTTTATAAGCTAAAACAACAGCTGGATTCCCACTGTGCAGTGAAGCACAGAGCATCAACATATGTCACACTCAGCATCCCTTCTCCAGCCCGTCCCTTTCCAGATGTGCAGAGACTCCCAGGCAGCAGGTCTACTCAGGAACTCAGCTGGAGGACGCCAAGTTGCAGGGGCGCCCTGGAACCGGTTGCCAAATGCTTCTGCCACAAAGGAGGAAGTAGAGGACGGAGGGCAGAGGTGTCCACAGCGAGGGGTCAACAACAACAACAACAATAATAATAATAATGTTGGAAGGGACCTTGGAGGTCATCTAATCCAACCCCCTGCTCAGGCATGAAACCCTATACATTTCGGACAAATGGCTGTCCGATCTCTTCTTAAAAACTTCCAGTGTTGGAGCATTCACTACTTCTGGAGGCAGGTAGTTCCACTGGTTAATTGTCCTCACTGTCAGGAAGTTTCTCCTTAGTTCTAGGTTGCTTCTCTCCTTGCTTAGTTTCCACCCGTTGCTTCTTGTCCTGCCTTCAGGCGCTTTGGAGAATAGCTTGACTCCCTCTTCTTTGGGGCAGCCCCTGAGATACTGGAACATTACTATCCTGTCCCCCCTCATCCTTCTCTTCATTAAACTAGACATCCCCAATTCCAGCAACCGTTCCTTATATGTTTTTAGCCTCCAGTCCCCTCATCATCTTTGTTGCTCTTCTCTGTATTCTTTCTAGAGCAGTGGTTCTCAACCTGTGGGTCGGGACCCCATTTGGGGTCGAACGACCATTTCACGGGGGTCGCCAAACAACGCAGTCCGCCATTTTTTCCCCCCTTTTCCTTAGCTGTGCTACTCCCTTTTATTCTATTGGCTCTTGAAAGCCAATAGAATAGACTCTCTTGAATAGAGCCTAATTCTATTGGCTTTCAAAAGCCAATAGGAATTGTCCAGGCTGTCTCTGCCCTGCTGAGCCCACCAAAAGTCCCATTCTGCAAAAGTCCCATTCTGCACCAGTTGAGTAGTCCTCGACTTACGACTGGTTGAGTAGTCCTCGACTTACGACCGGTTGGGGATTGCGGCATTAAAAAGGTTGAGAACCACTGTTGTAGAGTCTCAACGTCTTTTTTACATCATGGTGACCAAAACTGGATGCCGTATTCCAAGTGTGGCCTTACCAAGGCCTTGTAAAGTGGTATTAACACTTCACGTGATCTTGATTCTATCCCTCTGTTGATGCAGCCCAGCACTGTGTTGGCCTTTTTGGCAGCTGCAGCACACGGCTGGCTCCTATCTAAGAGATCCTCCACTAGGACTCCAAGGGTTGCCCATAAACGGGGGCAGAGCTGGCATCACATCGTGGTGGCCACCATCTTCACCTTTTGAGTCCTCTCATTGTGGACACCCCGGATTGAGACATCAAAGTAGATCAGGGGTCTCTAAATTTGCCAACTTTAAGACTTGTGGACTCTTAACTCCCAGCATTCCCCAGCCAGAGGAGGATTCTGGGAGTTGAGGTCCATAAGTCTCAAAGTTGCCACGTTTGGAGACCCCTGATGTAGGGGAATAATAGCAGAAGACCTTCTGGGGGAAGAACCATCAAGCCACCTGTCTGCCTGTGGGCTGCCTCTCTCCCCCTCTGGTGCTTCTGTCCAGCTGCCAGGACCTGGCTGGCCAGACTGAACGTCCTGTGATGGCCAGATGGCTATCTCCCCACAGTATTGTGCAAGATCAGAAGCCGTTTCCGAAACAATGCAAGGCAGCATCACAAGGAAGGCGTGTTCCCGAAGAAAAAAGTCTCCGTTTTGTTCTTTGAAGCCCGTTCCTGACTGGGGACTTAAGGTACACAGGCGCCCTGTGTACAAAGAGTTTGGGCACCGTCCGTTTCTGTGAAACGTACAGTGCCATCCTGCTGACTAGCGTGGTGCCATCTAGCCACCTTGCAGAGTAATAGGATTGGAAGAGACCTTTGGGGTCTTCTAGTCCAGCCCCCTGCTCAAGTAGGAAACTATACCATTTCGGATGTGGCTGTCCCGTCTCTTCTTCAAAACCTCCAATGATGGAGGACCCACAACTTATGGAGGGCTGTCCCACTGGTTAATTGTTCTCACTGTCACGAAGTTTCTCCTTAGTTCCAGGTTCCTTCTCTCCTTGATGAGTTTCCATCTTCTCCTGCCTTCCGGGGCTTTGGAGAATAGCTTGACTCCCTCTTCTTTGGGGCAGCCCCTTAAATATTGGAAGGCTGCTAAAATGTCACCCCTGGTCTTTCTTTTCATTTGACTCAGCCTTCTGTCCTTCTTAGGTTGGTAAAATGAGGACCCAGATTGTTTTTGTAAGGGACAATATTAAGGTGATCAACTTTTTTACAGTGAAAAGGGGGACACAAATAAATTGAAGAAAAAAATGTTGTAAATAAAAGAAACATTTTATTCATTGCAACAATAATACAGACAACTTGCATGTGCAAAGTTTGCCAGCCGGGTGTTTTGGTGCGCTCAGCAGCAATTCCTATTGGCTTTCGAAAGCCAATAGCGGGAGTAGCACAGCTCATGCAAAAGTTGAAAAAAAAACCATCCAAAAAAAGGTGCCGGAATGCCGTTTTGAGCGTTCTATGAGGGGAAAAAAAGCCCTGCAGATAAGTCTTCAAATATCGAAAAGGAGGACATGAAGGAGGACACTTTTGGAGGGAGGACAGAACTCACAAAAGGAGTACTGTCCTCCCTAAAGGAGGATGGTTGGTCACCTTAATATGCTGACTCTGTAAACCGCTTAGGGCTGTAAAGCACTGTGAAGTGGTAGATAAGTCTAATGCTATTGCTACCGTATTCTGGTAATAATAATAATAACAACAACAACAACAACAATAACAACAACAACAACATGGCAGTGCCTGGAGACAGCAGAATAGACGGGAAAGACCTGGAGAAGATCACAAATTACAAAGACCTCCAAATAGAAATAGAAAGACTGTGGCAAAAGCAAGCAAGGGTAGTACCAATAGTCATAGGCTCCTTGGGTGCAATCCCAAAACAACTGGAGCACCACTGGAACACCATCATCGGCATTGACAAATTCGCTATTAGTCAATTGCAAAAGGCGGCCTTATTAGGAACTGCTTCCATCCTGCGACGAGATCTGTAATACCATCAAACATCCACATCTGCCTATCCCAGGTCCTGGGTAAGGACTCGATAGGTAGACAAAATGCCAAATCCAGTCTGAACATCTGGCTGACTGTGATGATCAATAGTAGTAGTAGTAGTAGTAGTAGTAGTAGTAGTAGTAGTAGTAGCAATAAAATAATAATAATAATAATAATAATAATGATGATGATGATGATGATGATGATGTTGGAAGGGACCTTGGAGGTCATCTAGTCCAACCCCTTGCTCAGACAGGAAACCCTATACCATTCCATTATTATTATTATCCCATTATTCTGATTTGGCCCAGGAGGGCAAAGGGGGCATGGAATGGGCAGCCGCTGAACCTGAAGACCAGGGGGGACAAGGGGGGAGACGAGAGGGGGGCCGGCCGGGGCTGAGACTGAGGGCAGAGCAATCCACTCTGTGGCGGGAAATCTTCACTCCAGCCTGCTTTGGCCTGACTTCAGCAGAAGATGGCAGACTTGCTCCTCCTAATCCTCCTGCCAAGAAAAAAAGGATGTTCCTTCTACTTGTTGTTTCCGGAGTCCAGAATTGTCCCCAGGAGGGGAAAGGCCAAAGGTCCTTTTTGGCTCTGGTTTGCCCCCCCTCCTGCCCCCTGCTTCCAAAAACCCTGATGGGGCTGTCAGGCAGAGGCTGCCCCCCCAGCCCACCTCCTGCCCCTCCCCACGGCAAGCAGGACTCTTAGGTCCCCAGGGAGGAAACCGAAGGGGTGAAGGGAGCCATTGCTGCCCCCCTCCATCTTTCACGGATGCTTCCTGGCCCACGGAGGCTTTCGTGAAGTGGGCCCCCACCTGAAAATCAGAGGAGGCCCCCAGCGCTTCCCATCTTGGTTGTTTTCCAGAAGGGGGTCTTCCATTTGGGTAGGAAAAAAAATGAGTGGGGAGAGGCAATTTGCAAAGGTAAAATGCAACGATGCCTGCAGATTGTGGTCCAAAAAATCACAATGGACAGAAGTACTTAATACGTTTTGTACCCTGGTTTTTATGATGTTCCTAACCCAGCCAGAATCATTTGACAGTGAGATGGGCCGCATGTAAATTTAATAAAAAAAATAAGAAATTAAAATATTAAATATTAAAAAATTAAGAAAATAAATAATAATTTTAAAATTTTAAAAATTAAATAATAAAAATTAAATTAAATTAAATTAAATTAAGTTAAATGCAATGGAAGCCCTGCCAGTTTTGTATGCATTACGCACATGGCACATAAAAAAGGCGGAGCTTTCATCGTAGCCACCATCTTGACTTTTTTGACCATCCCCTCCAGACGCAGCCCTGGAAGAGCCAAGAAAGAGGATGCAGGCAAGACTTTTGTCTCCCCCCCCCACCCACCATCCCTGTGGGTGATAGTTAAAGGCGCACAGCAGTTTTCTCCTGCTCCAGCATCTCCTGCAATCAAACTGTGAGAAGTTTTATATCCAAATATATTTTATTCTTTGTGCTGTTTCCATCTTCCCTTCTAACATCAACGAGATCCACAACGGACTGAGAATCAGGGCCTCCACTAGATGATGGAGGGTCAAGCTGAAACTAAATTAATCCAGTGAAAATAGCAAACTGAGGCAAATCTTTCTACTCAAACGTCCTCAAACCCCCGAATAAGTTACTCAGACCTAATCCACATATCAAAGGAGGGGGTCTGCAAACCCAGAGCAAATTAAATTAGGTCTCCCAGAGGAACTGCAGGTTGGCAATTGTTAGAGTTGGCGTACCTACTCCCACATCCGTGCCCCTCCAGTGTCACCCTGGAATCAGCACATAGACACTTCCATAGCCCAGATTAGCCCCCTCCCATTTCTCTGCAGCCTGCCTGCAAAGGCAAACTGTTTTGCTTTTAGGGATAAATATTTCTTCTTTCCCCGCAGCTGCCTGGATCTCATTTTTATTTCTTAGCTGGAACCCCAAATTATTATTCTTCTGACAACATCTAATGTCACACTCACATACAACATGCCCAGAGGCAGCCTCAGCCCACCCACCCCCCCACCCAGAGCAGGCAGCGTCTGTCCGCTAGAGGGCAGCAGCACCACGTGCAATGGATGAGCCAGCTGGGGCCGGGAGGCAGCTCCAGAACAGCTGGGGGGGGGGGCGGAGTGGAGGCAGCCCTGGGACCAGGTGGGGTATTGGCCCGCGCAGAGTCTCCTTGAGTTCTTAAGGCAAAACCCAGTATTTGAGGGGCTGCCCCAAAGAAGAGGGGGTCACGTTATTCCCCAAGGCACCAGAGGGAAGGACAAGAAACAATGGCTGGAAACTGACCAAGGAGAAAAGCAACCTGGAATTCAGGAGAAACTTCCTGGCAGTGAGGACGGTTAACCAGTGGAACAGCTTGCCACTAGAAATCGTGGGTGCTCCATCGCTGGAGGTTTTTAAGAAGAGACTGGACAGCCACTTGTCTGACATGGTATAGGTCAGTGATGGCGAACCTTTTAGAGACCGAGTGCCCAAACTGCCACCCAAAACCCACTTATTTATTGCTGGGTGCCAGGTGGGTGTGGTCCACTGGGTGGGCGTGGCTGTGGTGGTTATGGCAGACTGGGTGGGTATGGCCAAGGTGGGTGTGGTCACTTCGATGTTGCTTGTGGGGAGGGATTGGGGGAGATCCAGGGGGTCTCTGGCAGGTGGGGCGGTGGGCAGGAGCCTCATTCTGCCAAGTGAGGTGAGGCAAGACAAGGCAGGGCGGGGATACCATCGCCACGGGGCAAGTTGAGGCAGGGGCTGGGGCCGGGGCAGCTGCTGCCTGACACCATCGCCCCCCCCACACACAGAGGCCAGCGAGTGCATGGGGGCCAATGGTGTCCGTCAGCAGCCACAGCCTGCCGGCCCCTCAACCGGTGCACTCTGGGGCTCCACAGCCCACCACCAGCAGTTCAGAGAAGTCGCCTCTGAGCTGGACGGCTGGCTGACAGCTAAGGAGGCAATACAGTGGGTCATGCCCAGGAAAAGGAGAGCATGCGAGGCCAGGAGGGTTGAGATTGGGGGGAGGGAAACCAGCTGTGCTGGGATGCATCCGGCCACGTGGGACCTCAGCGAGTTGGTGGGTGGCTGGTTGAAGAGGACGGTTGCTATCTCTGGGGCGTGGCACCCGTGCCCACAGAGAGGGCTCTGAGTGCCGCCTCTGCCACGCGTGCCATAGGTTCGCCACCACTGGTATAGGTCCTCCTGCTCGAGCAGGGGGCTGGACTAGAAGACCTCCAAGATCCCTTTCAGCTCTATTCTAGTCTAGTCTAGTCTATTCCATACCCTTAGCAGAGGGGAAGCTTTTCATTCTATCTTGGCAGAACCACTAAAAGCTTCTTCACTGGTATTGTACTAGACTGGGCTTTTATAATCTCACTTTTCAAAACTTCCCAAGCGTCTTGAGTTGTTTTCCCATTGAGAATTCTCATCCATGGAATCCTTCCCAAGCTTACTCTTAAGTTTAATAATAGAGCTGGAAGGGACCTCGGAGGTCTTCTAGTCACAACATCTGACAGCAAGCTGTTCCACTGGTTAATTATCCTCACTGTCTCCTTAGTTCTAGGTTGCTTCTCTCCTTGGTGAGTTTCCATCCATTGTTTCTTGCCCTGCCTTCTGGTGTTTTGGAAAATAAATTGACCCCCTCCTCCTTCTGGCAGCCCCTCAAATACTGGAACACTGTTATCTTGTCCCCCCTAGTCCTTCTTTTCTCTAGACTGGCCTAAGGCAGGACTAGAATTCACCATCTCCTGGTGATTGGCCCAAAGTCACCCAGCTGGCTTTCATAGCTAAGGCGGGACTAGAACTCACCGTCTCCTGGTGATTGGCCCAAAGTCACCCAGCTGGCTTTCATAGCTAAGGCGGGACTAGAACTCACCATCTCCTGGTGATTGGCTCAAAGTCACCCAGTTGGCTTTCATGTCTAAGGCGGGACTAGAACTCCCCGTTGTCCTGGTGATTGGCCCAAAGTCACCCAGCTGGCTTTCATGTCTAAGGCGGGACTAGAACTCCCCGTCTCCTGGTGATTGGCCCAAAGTCACCCAGCTGGCATTCATAGCTAAGGCGGGACTAGAACTCACCATCTCCTGGTGATTGGCTCAAAGTCACCCAGTTGGCTTTCATGTCTAAGGCGGGACTAGAACTCCCCGTTGTCCTGGTGATTGGCCCAAAGTCACCCAGCTGGCTTTCATAGCTAAGGCGGGACTAGAACTCCCAGTCTCCTGGTGATTGGCCCAAAGTCACCCAGCTGGCTTTCATGCCTAAGGCAGGACTAGAACTCACCATCTCCTGGTGATTGGCCCAAAGTCACCCAGCTGGCTTTCATAGCTAAGGTGGGACTAGAACTCACCGTCTCCTGGTGATTGGCCCAAAGTCACCCAGTTGGCTTTCATGCCTAAGGCGGGACTAGAACTCCCCATCTCCTGGTGATTGGCCCAAAGTCACCCAGCTGGCTTTCATAGCTAAGGCGGGACTAGAACTCACCATCTCCTGGTGATTGGCCCAAAGTCACCCAGTTGGCTTTCATGCCTAAGGCGGGACTAGAACTCACAGTCTCCTGGTGATTGGCCCAAAGTCACCCAGCTGGCTTTCATAGCTAAGGCGGGACTAGAACTCACCATCTCCTGGTGATTGGCCCATCCAGTGTGGGGAAGTCTGGGAGTTGAAGATTTTAATAAACCCAAGTTTTTACAAGTGCATATTGTAGATTATAATTCTTACTGGAGAAGTACCCCCCAAAAATGAATGGGTGTAGTTACAGAAATGCTACAACAGCCCCAGCTACAAAAATCAGTTTGTTTTTTTTTCTCGCTTGCCTTTAGCTGGAACAAAGTTTGTTGACCTTTCCGTTGAAATTTTAATACTGAGTGTTTTATTGGTAAATGTTTAATTATCCCTGCCGCCTGGGAGCAGGCCTGCCGCTCCTACTATCTCTCCTCTCTTGTGCTTTGCCCTGGGAAGGAGAGTTATATTATTCATGAGAAGCCCACCAGCCAGCTGTGCAATGCTGAGACTTCTGTGGAGGGGGGGGTCCGTCTTCCCCCTTGACGGGGCGCCTGCCTTATCCCCCCCCCAAGACCTGGGGGGTCTGTCAACTCACCGGCCTTATCAGCCTTAGCCTGCCACCCTCTCCAGCAATTAAATTTCCTTCTCGTTGCCCCAAAAGTGCTGCCTGCCCAAGGAGATAAGACTTAATAGTCCATGATAGAGGCTATCGGCCTCCTTGCCGAGACATAAATATTAATAGTGTTTGAATTAGACCCTTTGAGATGCTTCGCTCAGAGGGAGCCTCCCTGCTGACATCAATCAGCCAGCCGCACTTGTGCTCTGTGGGGGGGGGGAGATCACTGGCTGCCCCCCCCCACATCGACTGCAGGAGGTGCACCTTGGAGGGGGGGAGAGAGAATCAGATGGACGGCTGTGTCTGGCATTCACTAACCCTCATCAGGGACATGGCCCTCCCTGAAGCAAAGGGGGCAGCTGGCTTTCCCAAAAAAAAATGATATTTCATATTTCAGGTTTGAAAGCAGCAACCGATTTTGAAAGATTCCATGAGAGCTTTTTGAAGGAGAGCATCAGAGGCCAATGAAGTGTATCTTTCTTCTCCTTGTTCTGCTCATCTTAGAATAGAATAGAATAGAATAGAATAGAATAGAATAGAATAGAATAGAATAGAATAGAATAGAATAGAATAGAAATACAGAATAGAATAGAATAGAATAGAGTAGAGTAGAGTAGAGTAGAGTAGAGTAGAGTAGAGTAGAGTAGAATAGAATAGAATAGAATAGAATAGAATAGAATAGAATAGAATAGAATAGAATAGAATAGAATAGAATAGTTGGAAGGGACCTTGGAGGTCTTCTAGTCTAACCCCCTTCTCAAGCAGGGAACCCTATACTAGCAGTGTAAGACTTGAGGACTTCAACTCCCAGAAATCTATGCTGACTGGGGAATTCTGGGAGTTGAGGTCCACAAGTCTCCAAGTCCTTAAGGTTGGAGATACCATCCCAGACAAGTGGCTGTCCAGTCTCTTCTTGGAGACCTCCCGTGATGGAGCCCCCACAACTTCTGGGGTCAAGCAGTTCCACCGATTAATAAACTCATTTTAACCTAAATTAAAAACTGGAGAAGAACCAGAAAGAGAGGGCCGTATCCATCCATGCATTTTGCCTCGGGCAAATTGACAGATTTAAACCGGACGAGAAGAATTGCATTTTTTAATGAATGAGAAAAAGCGACTTTGAATTGGATTTATGTACTAGGGACGAAGATCTGAGCGCTGAGATGTATAAATGGCCGTGGAAAAGGAATACGGAAGTTGAACACGTCCAAGAGCGTTTGATTAAATGGGAAAAAAATTGGAAATAACTTTATGCTTGACCAGGGGGAGATTATAGGGAGTGAAGGACTGAAATTTACACTGAATTATCATTTGAAAGAGGAGTTTTATAAGGTGAGGTGTCGTTGCTATTTAACCTCTGACAGATTGTGAAAGATGTATAAAGGGGAGGGGTCCAAAAGTGACCAAATAGTAGACGCTGTGGACATAGTATACTTAGATTTCAGTAAAGCATTCAACAAAGTAGACCACAACCTACTCCTTGGTAAACTAGAAAAAGGTGGAATAGACAACATCACCACCAGATGGATCTGTAGCTGGCTGGCAAACCGTACTCAGAGAGTAGTCCTCAATGGTACTACATCCACATGAAGAGAAGTAAGTAGTGGGGTACCACAAGGTTCCGTCTTAGGCTCAGGATTTATCAATATCTTCATCAATGGTTTAGAGGAGGGAATTGAAGGGGAACTCATCCAATTTGCAGAGGACACCAAACTGGCAGGAGTAGCCAACACCCTGGAAGGCAAACTCAGGATCCAAAAAGATCTTGGCAAACTTGAACAATGGGCCCTATCCAGCAAAATGATATTTAATGTGGAGAAAAGCAAAGTTTTACATTTAGGCAGGAAAAAACAAGGTATAAAAAGTACAGATCAGGCGAGACCTGGCTCAAAAACAGCCACTGGGAGAGGGACCTTGGAGTCCTAGTGGGCGATCACTTGACTATGAGCAGCAACATGCAGCAGCAGCAGCCAAAAAAGCTAACACAATCCTGGCTTGTATAAACAGAGGCATAGAATCAAGATCACGCAAAGTATTAGTACCGCTTTATAAAACCCCAGTGAGGCCACACTGGAATCCTGCATCCAGTTTTGGTCACCATATCAAAAAAAAAGATGTTGAGAGTTTGGAAAAAAAATCAGAGAAGATCAACTAAGATGATCAAAAGCCTGGAGACTGAAACATACGAAGAACGGCTGCAGGACTTGGATTTGGCTAGTCTGAAGAAAAAGAAGAAATAGGGGGAGACATGATAGCAGTATTACAGTATTTGGGGGCTGCCACAAAGAAGAGGAGTCATGTTATTCACCAAAGCGCCAAAGGGCAGGACAAGAAACAACGGATGGAAACTCACCAAGGAAAGCAGCAACCGGGAATGAAGGAGAAACTTCCTGACAGTTAGAACAATTAACCAGTGGAACTACCTGCCTCCAGAAGCTGTGAATGCTCCAACACTGGAAGTTTTTAAGCAGCAGACTGGACAGCCATTTGTCCGAAATGGTCTAGGGGCAGACATGTCAAACCCAAGGCCCGGGGGCCGGATGCGGCCCACGAAGTGGTTTCATGTGGCCTGTGAAGCCATCCTGGAACAGTGAGGGAACGGCCCCCGCTGCCTTGGCCCTGGCCCAGGCCGGCCGGGAGCCCATGTACAATTTTGTGGTAGCCATCTATGCTGAAGTGCATTCAGTTTTAGCTCCACAAGGCCATCTGGAAACAGCGAGGAACCAGCCCCTGCCGCGTCGGTCCTGCCCCCTGGGTACATGCTGGGGAGGGGTCACCCTTTGTAAGGAATGAAGAAATGGACCATGCCTTGGTGCTTGCCCCACTCCCACCCCCTTCTGCCAGACCCCCAGATCTGTCCCACTCCTGCCCAGGCCCCCACAGGCACCCTTGAAGCGAACGGTGTAGAGCTGGCCATGCTCACCCAGCAGGCCACACCACTCTGGCCACGCCCACCCAGTAGGCTGCACCCACCCTGGCCACACCCACCCAGTAGGCTGCACCCACCCTGGCCACACCCACCCAGCCCCCATTGGCAACCACAATGCTGATACGGCCCTCAATGAAATTGAGTTTGACACCCCTGGTATAGGGTTTCCTGCCTGAGTAAGGGGTTGGACTAGAAGACCTCTGAGGTCCCTTCCCACTCTCTGTTCTTCAGTGGAACAGCTTGCCTTCAGAAGTTGTGGGTGCTCCATCACTGGAGGTTTCCAAGCGATTTTTAATTCTGCCTGGAATTCAATACTTGCTGTGTTTGTGGGGGGCACCCAGTTGGCAGAAGCAGGCGGGTGCTGTGGCCCAGAGACCTGGCAGTGCAAAACCAACAAAAGCCACCCATGGTTGTGCTCAGGCACACAGGAGGGAGGGACCAAGGCAAGGGGGGGGTTGGACGTCTCCTCGTCCCCCCCCCCAAGCTATTATGCCAACTGCCTGCTAAGAAATGTCCTTTTAAAGTAGTATTTATTGCATTTTAATTTACAATTGTTTGCATCCCCCTCTGGAGGATTAATGGAAAGTTAGGATACAAATCATTGTAATAACGAAAAGATCATAAATCAGGGCGAGTTAATCAGAATCGCTGGCTGTCCAGGACTCCGGGTTTCTGTGCTGCTTCTAGCTGGGAGAGGCCCTGGGGGGGGGTCTTTGTGCCCCCCAAAGGAAGACCACCTTCTGAACAGGGGTTCCCATGTTCTTGGGAGAAGCCCCTTCCTCCAGGGGGGTGTCCATGACCCACCCTGATGCAGCTCAGCTCTCCTGGTGGCCAAGTTTGAGGGGCTGGCAATGGGGAGGGAGATGCTGATCCCAGGACATTCACTGTGCCCTCTTGTGGGTCAGCGGGAGGCCATCTTGCTTCCATCCACTGACAAAACACCTGGGCTTTCCCTCAGGGTTCTAGTCCTCATGTTAAGAGCAGTTCAGCATCCTCAACTCACCCTGGACAAGGCATGTCCTCTGCTGCTGTTGGGGACAAGGACCCCTTATTCCCCTCTCCAGAGGCAACGACTGTACAACCGGCCTTTTTCCTGGTTGGTGCACCTCCCCTGTGAGGTAGGCCACTCCGGGCAGGGCAAGGGGCTCCCAGAGCCCAGGGAGCTTTAAATTCTTGGGGAGGAGGGGAACAGAGCCATCTTGGATCTGTGGGCACCAGTGCCAAGAGAGGGGGGCAGAAGTGGACCATCTCGTGAGGGGGTGGGATTCTGACATCCGGGTCTTCCAGCTAGGATAAGGACAGGCTGGATGGGATCCAATTCCAGATTCCAGCCCCCCCTCCCAAGATGCAAAGAGACAGTCCCTTCACCCCCAAGAGGAAGGAAAAAGATCCCCTTCCCTTGTTTTATTTTATTTTATTTTTTCAAAATTAGACTGGACAGCATTTCACCGGGATAATATAGAGCAGTGGTTCTCAACCTGTGGGTCAGGACCCCATTTGGGGTCGAACGACCATTTCACGGGGGTCGCCAAACAACGCAGTCCGCCATTTTTTCCCCCCTTTTCCTTAGCTGTGCTACTCCCTTTTATTCTATTGGCTTTGGAAAGGCAATAGAATAGACTCTCTTGAATAGAGTCTAATTCTATTGGCTTTCAAAAGCCAATAGGAATTGTCCAGGCTGTCTCTGCCCCGCTGAGCCTGCCAAAAGTTCCATTCTGCAAACGGTGCTGCACCAGTTGAGTAGTCCTCGACTTACGACCGGTTGAGTAGTCCTCGACTTGCGACCAGTTGGGAGTCGCGGCATTAAAAAGGTTGAGAACCACTGATATAGAGTCTCCTGCCTTGCGCTGGGGGCCAGACTAGAAGACCTCTGAGGTCCCAGCCCTAGCATCAGTCTCTATGTCCTACATTCGTTCTTCCTGGGCATGCAGAGAGAGCAAAGCATAAGGTCCTTTGACTGCGGAGAAATTAAAGACGGTGTAAAATCAGCGGCGGGTGATTTAAGAAAGCTTAATTCCGGATCCCAGTGCAAATAAAACTTTTGATAAGGTCAAATGGAAGATTAAACGTGTCCAACCGATGAAGCGTTTCCTGTCTGCTTCGCCAATCCGTCGGTGGAGATGTGGCTGTCGCTCTGAGGGCTGGGCACTGCATCCTGCAGGCACCCAAACCCAATCCCCCCCCCATGGGCCGGGGGTGTGGGTCTCCCTAGGAGCCAGATCAAGGGGATGCGGCCCACTCTGACCCCCAACAGATCACCCTCCCACTGGGAGGGCTGCAGTGGGATTTTGAATCTCTTGTACAACAGCCAGAATCTGCCCATGGAGGTAGCAGGGCGCTTCAAACTTGGCCCTTTGATGACTGGTGGACCTCAACTCCCAGAATTCCTCAGCCAGCCTCCATTTTGTTTCTTAGATTTAAGACAGGGTCTTCAAACTTGGCCTTTTGATGACTTGTGGACTTCAAATCCCAGAATTCCTCAGCCAGGCTCCATTTTGTTTGTTAGATTTAAGACAGGGGTCTTCAAACTTGGCCCTTTTATGACTGATGGACTTCAACTCCCAGAATTCCTCAGCCAGGTATGCGTGCCTGGCTGAGGACTTCTGGGAGTTGAAGTCCACCAGTCATAAAAGGTCCATGTTCAAAGACCCTTGAGCTAAGCATCAAAGAAGCAGGAATGCCAACCACATTTTATTTCTGTGTCGATAAACTATTGGTTATTCCTATACTGAAGTATCACTTATTACAGGCAGTCCTCGACTTAATGACGTTTCCGTTGCTAAGCAAGACACGTGTGAAGTGAGTTTTGCTCCATTTTGCGACCTTTCTTGCTGCAGTTGTTAAGGGAACCCCTGCTTCTCGAGGAGAGAGGCAACCTGGAATGAAGGAGAAATTTCCTAAGAGTGAGAATAATAAACCAGTGGAACTGCTTGCCAGTTCTCTCTGTTTTTTCTCTCTCTTTCTCTCTCCCTCCCTCTCTCTTTCACTGTCTTTCTCTCTCTCCCTCTCTCTCTCTTTCTCTCTCACTCCCTCTCTCTTTTCCTCTCTCTCTCTCCCCCTCTCTCTTTCTCTCTCCCTCCCTCCCTCTCTCTCTCTCTCTCTCCCTCCCTCTTTCTCCCTCCCTCTCTCTTTCGCTGTCTTTCTCTCTCTCCCCCCTCCCTCTCTTTCTCTCTCCCTCCCTCTCTTTCTCCCTCTCTCTCTCTCCCTCCCTCTCTCTTTAGCTCTGTCTTTCTCTCTCTCTCTCCCTTCCTCTCTTTCTTTCCTCACTCCCTCTCTCTTTCTCTCCCTCTCTCTCCCTCTCTCTCTCTTTCTGTCTCACTCCCTTTCTCTTTCCTTCTCTCTCTTTTCCTCTCTCTCTCCCTCCCTCTCTTTCTCTCTCTCTCCCTCCCTCTCTCTTTAGCTCTGACTTTCTCTCCCTCCCTCCCTCCCTCCCTCTCTCTTTCTCTTTCCCACTCCCTCTCTTTCTCTCCCTCTCTCGCCCTCTCTCTTTCGCTCTCTCTGTCCTTCTCTCTATCTATCTATCTTTCTCTCTTCCCCCCCCCCCTTTCTGTCTTTCACACACACAAACACACAGAGGGCCCGTACTCACCAGCTACCCAGGGACAGCTCCCAAGCTGAAGGGCTCCAAGCGTGGAGATTATATTCCAGTGACAGCAGCATCCGTCACCCAATTTCCGTTATTAAGAAATATTCTGCACACAGGGAGAAATTTTGCACCTTATCTGAACTTGGCAGCTGTGCCCTAAATTCTGTGTCGCTGCTTCACCGGAGGAATTCAGCTGCCGATATTTAAAATTAGAATTAGCATCTATCACTGCCCTGCGCTGCCGAAGGGGCCGGTGTCAGCTGCCGGCAGTTCCCATCTGTCACCGGGTGCTCGGCTGCCCGCTGCCACCCTGATCCATCACTGCCAGCTCCCAGGCGCTCAAGCGGGCACCTGCTACCCGGAGGCTAAGTGGCTCATTAGGTGCCCCCTGGCAGTCCCAGAGGGAGCTTTTCCAAAAGGCAGCTGGTCTGTCTTGTGTGGGTGTGTTTTTCCCCCCTTGGAAACATTTCGCTTCTTCTCCAAGAAGCTTCTTCAGTTCTGTAGTCCAGTTCAGCTAAATACAACCAAGGTCTCTACAGACAAAAACACTGAAGGACTCCGGTTCAGAATGAATAGAATAGAGCTGGAAGGGACTTTGGAGATCTTCTAGTCCAGCCCCCCCGCTCAAGCAGGAGAAGGCTGGAATTAGGAGCGTTTGTTACAGCAATGGTGGAGGCAGAAACCTGCAGCTGTGATGTGTGTAACAAGACCAGGGAAGAATGGTAATAATAATAATAATAATAATAATAATAATAATAATAATAATAATAATAATAATAATAATAATAATAATAATAAAGTTGGAAGGGACCTTGGAGGTCATCTAGTGGTGAGGCACAACTGCCTAGCAACCAGAAAATTAACAAAATTAGAAGGACACCTTTATCATAAGCGTATAAAATTCGTGTTTGTGTATTGTTTGACGTCTTAGCTGCTGAGACCCTTTTGCTGAAGCACTCCAATAAAACAAGCCAAAAATGCCAATAATAATAATAATAATAATGATGATGATGATGATGATGATGATGATGATGATGATGATGAATATGGCATAGGGCAGTGGTAGCAAACCTATGGCATGCGTCCTAGAGGCGGCACTCGGAGCCCTCTTTGTGGGCACACGCACCGTTGCCCCAGCCCCCGCCTCCTCCCATGGCCCCCTCCTCACCATCAGCCCTCCGGAGGAGAGGCACCCCCAGGTGAGGCCCACGCAATGCTGGGCAGCCAAGGACAGGGCAGCTGGGCAGCGGGGACAAGACTCCACCCTTGCACCCCATCGCACGCAGATAATGCTGCAGGGCACGGGCAGAGGGTGTGGCCACCATGGCGCTGCTGGGCTGCCTGGATGATCTGTGGCGGGCTGTGGAGGTGGTGGGTGGCCCAGCGGGCACGGGGGAGCGGAGACAGGGGTGGGGGGTAGTTTTGGGGCACCTGGTCTCTAAAAGGTTTGCCATCACTGGCATAGGATCTCCTGTTTAAGCAGGGGGTTAGACTAGAACACCTCCAAGGTCCAACTCTATTTTTCTGTAGATCCTAGACCTACCTTGGAACGTTAAGACTTGTGGACTGCAACTCCCAGAATTCCCCAGCCAGCCATGCTACTTTATTGCATTCTACCTACATTATAAGAATCTCCCCAGGCTGATGGCCTTGCCTTGGGAGTTGAAGTCCACAACTCTTAAACCAGGGGTGCCCAACCATGACTCGTGGACTTCATCTCCCATGCTGGCTGGGGAATTCTGGGAGTTGAAGTCCACAGGTCTTAAAGTGGCCAAGGTTGGGGACCCCTGTCTTAAACGTTCCCAAGGCTGGACCCCCTTACTCTAGTCTAGACAATTCGGGATCAATGGCTGTCCCAGCTCCATTGATGGAGCACCTACGGGCACCCATCCACGCTCCAGAAGGGGAAGGAATTCCACCCAGCTTCCTCCTGCTCCAGGACCAGCGGGTCTGATTCAGCCCCCCCCCCAACTTCCTCCTGGACACACAAACAACAAACACACACAGAGAGTGTGCTGCTGTCCTGAGCCCGTCCGTGCAGCCTGCCGCGCTTCCGCCTTGGGCATGATGGAGAGCCTGCTGGGAAGACCCAGATAATGTACAAGGCTGGGTCGCGCCAGGCCCGTGTAGCGCATCCATCAGGCCCCGTGTGGCAGCCCAGGGGAGCCTTCCCCTCGCCGCCCTCCGATGCGCCTTATCTGGCACAAATGTGTTTTTCCCCCCAAGGTTAAATGGATGAGTGAGGGTTTAGGGGATGACAGCTCGGCTGCGTGGCTGAACAATAAATGAGCCGAGCGGCTGGAGGGGGGGGGAGCAGGAAAAATGGGCCTTCAGCATCCTTGTTTTACCTGAGCGGAGGGGGCTCAGCCAGATCTCCCCCCCCCCCCAGGGCTTTGGAGGTCAGTGGAGGAGACCCGGCTGCCCCCCCCCCCACTGCATTCCTTTGATTGCCAAAAACTGGCCTGAAATCCCCTGAAGAATTCTTGCGGGTCACCAGCTTTTTGGCATGCCATCCGAGTAGCAAAACTTCTTTGGGTCAGAGAGGGTCAAAAGAAAGTCCAGATGGTGGCAGGACATGGGTGTGACAGATGCAACAAAGGGGGGGGGGAGGCTTGGATTGGGGGGGGGTCCGTCGCCAGAAATCTGGAAGAAAAAATTTGGACAGCCATTTTTCCAGGAAGGTATAAGGGCTTCTGCCTGGGCAGGGGGCTGGACTAGATGACCTCCGAGCTCCCTTCCCACCCTGTGATCCTATGAAAAACATACTCAAACACACAGACGTACACATACACATACATATGCAGGGAGATGGGTAGTCAAATGTGAAATACGAATTAAATACTAACAGCCGTAGCACTTAGAGTTATATTCTGCTTTTACGGCCCACTCTAAGCTGTTTACAGAGTAAACCACCTTTTGTCTTCCCAACAATCTGGGTCCTCATTTTACCCACCTGGGCAGGATGGAAGGCTGAGTCGACCATGAGCTGGTCAGGATCAAATTCCAGGCTGTGGGCAGAGTTGGCCTGCAATGCTGCATTCTAAGCACTGGAGGGAGGGAGGGCAATAGCAATAGCCCTCAGCAGGGCTTTTTTTCTCATAGGACGCCCAGAACGGAGTTCCAGCACCTTTTCTGGATGGAACCTTATAGGGTAGGCAAGGCGGGTTGCATGACATGTGTGAGTTCCAGCACCTTTTTTTTTTTTAGAAAAAAAAAGCACAAGCACTGGC